>OZ024743.1:314971256-314998756 GCA_964016885.1 Eledone cirrhosa | reverse complement strand
TCAAAAGCGAAACCTGAACCACTACTAAATAATCGTAATGAAGACCTAACAAATCGTCCTTTTATTGTTACATTTACACTATGTTTAGTTCTACCCCTAGTTGCAGATCGAGTGCTCACTCTGGTGAACATACAGTAACTGCACGTTACACCCCCTATATATATATATATATATATATATATATATATATATATATATATATAGGGAGTGTAACGGCTCCGGCCGTTTCGACAGCTATATATATATATATAAATTAATAAAATAATGAATAAACAAAGAAACAGTTCCTTATATTTAAAAAATTCATCATTTTACGATCGTTTCTAGGATATATATGTGTTAGAGTTGGTATGCATATTCTATAGATCTATGTACAATATTTATACAAACTATCAGAGGGAATATACATACCTACACATATATATGCTGTCTTCAGAAATAATGCCAGGACAGCTATATATATTTCGACAGCTATATATATATCGACAGCTATATATATATATATATATATATATATATATATATATATATATATATATATAGCTGTCGAAACGGCCGGAGCTCATCCGTTGGTGTCCTGACTCTTTTCCTATATATATATATATATATATATATATACACATACATATTCAAAATTATTTAAAAATTCAAGTATATGAAATATATATATACATATATATATATATACATACAGAGTTGATAGTTTGTCGTGGAAAGATTTTCTTTGTAATTATATTATATCAGAATGTATTTTTTTTTATTGATTATTTTAATTTCATACACCTGCATGAAATTCTCGGCAGAATGTATGTATTGCACATCTAGAAAAAATATAAGTATTGCTTCTCACAACAAATACACGTTATCTGATTTTTGAAGGAAATATCTTATTCGATATGACATATACACGTATGACATCATCATAAACATCATCTCTTACATCCGTAAGTAAACAATATTGTCTAGATTGGATCACGACCAGCTGTTCAAATGACAAATAATAAGATTATAGAATATACGAAGAAATTATAAAAAGAATCCATAATAACTTATATATACATTTTCGAGAATATTTTAAAGATATTGAAATATTTCACGATTGGTATTCCTTTTTATATCAAACCACTTGAAACCAAACCTGGTTCGACGGTAATACAAAAAACTCTGTTTTAAAATATGTGTTTAACTAAAATCTTCCGTCATAATTTCATGTAAGAAAATTAGTTATTACACTAAATCCCACCAGATTATATTCAAAATTAATTGAAATTCATTGGCAATGCCATTCATTTGATATATCGAAACGAACGGTTTAATATTCATAATGTTTTCATGACACTAACATACCTTTAATCCACATTGAGGTAGAATGTAACAATCCATATGCAACCATACATAAATTCATTATAGTATATATTGGTTAATAGATGCAATACATAGATTTGTAGTTAGAGTGTTGGGTTTAGTTCAGTTCCCAGAACGTACGGCACGTTTTGTCATTTCACACTGCTCCCGTCCAGCCATATGTTAGAAAATGTATTGCGACAACACTGGTGCCCAAGAGGTCGGCCTGAAGAGGAAACGCAAATCATTATCTTGCTATATTGTTTTCCTCCGCGACAACTTACGAATTCTGGTTCAACAACCATTTATCTTCAAACAAGTCTATATAAAAAAAGAAAACACCTCAACTGAACGAAGACTACATTACAAATATTGTAACACTACCTAGCTATACATTCAAAAAAGTGTTTCAATTATGTTTGGAAATCAGTCAACAAATATAGTTTTTAATAATTATTGCCTAAATAACATTGATTAAAAAAAATGGAATGAAATACGTAAGAAAAGACAAAGAAAACAGAACGTCAATAACGCCTGGTAAAATCAGGGGTATATATTTATTTACACTTTAAGGTTACGTAACAAATTTCTATATGATTTAAGCATAAACAGAAAATAATACAAAACGAAACAAATGTTAAAAATAGTAAAATATCCATTTACCTTGTAATAGAAGGCTATATTTGAACCGAGAACGCAAGAAGGCTCAGATCCGGAACATGTACATATCATTCAGCATGTCGCTCTAACAATTCTGTAAATGTGCCGTCCTTGACTGGTACTTTATCAACCTCGAAATGATGATAACAAAAAGTGATCTTGGCGGGATTATATATACTCTGCCGGGGTACGAAATTGTAAACCATGGAACCCTGCACGGGCAAGGTACGTAGTCCTGGTATTCAAGGTAAAACGTAGATTGGTGTGTTTGACTGAAAGCCAATACTGAGCTAAACCTCGCCATTTTAATAAATTTTATTTCATACATTGAGCTTCGCTTTAATCTGTAGTTTTTCTCCATTACACATGACATCAACACATGTTTGTTTGTGTTTGTATGAGTGTTTATCAACTGATAATGATTGGAGCATTTTTTTGTATTACCTACAAGCAAAAAACTTCCTTTTATTGCGTTTTATTCCATACATATAATTTCATCTAATCCATCTGTGTATGTGTTGTACATCACCCTGGACATCAACCCATTCTTTTACTTTGTGTTAGAGTTTAACAACTTGAAGTAATTTTTTTTTATCTCGTTTCCCTCTCCAAAATACATTGGCTGCCTTGCGCAGAACTATCGTCTGTGATCTTTTTGCACAAGTGTTTGTAGACAGCTTTAACGACCTCAAACCTTACATGTTATTTCAACCACTTAAATATTTATATTATAAAACAATATATGCAAGTAAAGCCTGCTTCAGTCGTGAAGATTGATGAGGTTTGATATAAATTTTAATTAGAAATGTTGCGATATTTATTGCTATGGTACTTAATAATTTATAAGATTTGAAAAGAAAATGTTATTAAAAGAAGAAACAAACGAAAACAACAAAAATATTAACTACAAAGTCGACAAAATATCACCAGCGCCACTGCCTCAACCACAAACACCAATTATAACGAGTAGAAAAATATAATCGCCCTCATCATCATTCTCACCAAAACCACCCCCAACATCAACAACACTACCATCATCAGCCAACAACGTTAACAAACAAAATCATATTTAAAATCATAAGAATTTTCTGGAATTGAATAAAAATACATAATGTTTGTTTGGTGAAGTATTTCTTTATAGATGAGAACACACTCACATACAGACATATTGGCACAAATACACACATTTGGGCAACCACAAAATTACAACCGCTCAAACACATGCGTATTCAGCAATGCTAACGTCCCTTTATTACTGTTGTGTATACATATAGAAGTAATGCTACGTAAATTTATGGCCGCCGACAGACCACAAAATATTTTATATTAAATTTAATATTGAAAATAAAGAATGAAAATAATGACATGCCATAGGCAGCAGCTAACATGAAATAGTATCAAACATAAATATACACTAATACATACTTCATTAATTTATACTATCCTATATTGCTTTATCTGGAGCACTTGAAATATAAGGTATATCATTTTTGTAGATAAACAGATAGTTTTAGCCCCTCTGGGAAAATAACATTTAAATGCGGGGCGAAAATTGGATGTGTTTGTAAAAAGATATACTGTAAATTTCAAATGAATACATTCATCCTTATATATATATATATATAACCACTATCCGAAATGTGTACATAGATATTGATATTGTGCGCCACTAATACATAAAGGAAAAACAGTGGTAGATGCTTAACATCGATTGAAAGAGCCTTTGACTGTAAGAGCATATAGTTTAGAAAGCATCTAATTATCACGAAGCGTTGAAATATATCCACTGATCAAGTTTTCCTGCACGATACAAATAAGTGTTGATCAAGTATACACGGCCAGAGAAGCCGCATAAGCTCTATCGGAAAAGAACATTGTTTATGGAATCTTTAATAATCTATGATATTTTCTCCAGTTTTAAGTTAATATGGCGTCAAATATTATGAGGTTGATGTATATAAGGATATTGTAATCCAGTTTCCAGCGGTATCTAAATAAATTAAATTTCATTTGGATTATTTTGACCGAATAGTAAATAAAATTTGATATTGATATTCAACAAGGAAGTACTTGCAGAAGAGCATCATTTGGCAACAACCTATTTGCATTTTCAATCACATGACCGACATACTTCCTTCGTTAAGGTCGATGAGAGCAAATCGATGGTTTTGGTGTTCAGATATAATGGTTAACTGTTTAGTGAGAACTAGCAGAGGTACCCGGCGTTGCTCGGGTATTAAATAGCAGTTATGTATACCATTTATATCAATACTTCTGTGCTGCTTCGAAAACTATATTTTACAAAATCATCGGTTTTTTCCAAAAGGGCTTTCCTGTCTCCAGGGGTCCCCTAATCAATATGTGCCAATTTTGAGAGTTCACATTCATCTCTAGAACAAACGTAGCCCATGTGTCAAGTTTTATGAAAATCGGTTGCGAACTCCAGAAGTTATGACGTTTCGTTGCATTGCACTGCTTCCAGGAAAGCGGTCAAAGGATGTAATCTGCCGGGAGGCCCTGTAATCAATATCTGGAAAAATGAAAGTGTCCATGACCATCCGGAGTACATAAGTAACCTATGTCTTAAGTTTGGTGAATGTGCTGTAGAAATGCATAAGGTTTACACACGCGCGCTCGCGCGTTTGTGCGTGTGTTTGTGTGTGTGTATGTATTTGTGTGTGCGTATGTATATGTCCGTCGGCGCATACGTATGTACTGGCCTAAATCTTCACTAATTACTTTTACTATTTTAATAACCTCTGTCATTTTCGTTTTCAATTTTATTTACATCACTCTTAAACTCCGGGGCTGGAAATCATTCAGTTATTTTAAATAGAACGACTCCATTTATACCATAAACTTGGTCTTCTCTTTGCATGAAATTGTTTTTCTCAATCCATATAACGACGTATTATCCTCGTTTGTTTTCCGTTCATTGCCAGGGAGCCTCTTCCCGAACCAAAATATCGTCTCCCTGTTTTCCTTCGGTTGCAATGTTTCTTGAAATATTTACTTCTGCGTTCACAGATTGAATTTTTTAGTTTTAGATCCCGTTAATGTTGAAAGCAGCGATTCTTTGCTTAAACTTTAATCTGTTCTTATAACAAATATATATATATATATATATATATATATATATATATAGAGAGAGAGAGAGAGAGAGCGAGAGAGAGAGAGAGAGAAAGAGAGAGAGAGAGAAAGAGAAAGAGAGAGTGAGAGATGTGTATTTTGTGTTCGTGTGCGGACATAAATATATATAACACACACAGTCACAGTACATATAGTGTAAAAGAGAGAAAGAGACGTAAGGTTGAGGAAAGGGGAGTGTTGAACAGTGTGTAAAGAATAGATAAATAAATACAAATTAAAGTTCCTCACTCTCTTTCTTTCTTTCTCAACCCTCTCTCCCTTTTTTCTCATACCCTCTCTCTCTTTCTCTCGCTCTCTCTCTCTCACTCATACGCCCTCTCTCTCTCTCTTCCTCTACAGAATGGAAAACAATAAATAACGCGCAGATCTCTCTCCCCACCTCTCTCTCTGTCTTTTTATATGTGTGTGTGTGTGTGTGTGTGTGTGTGTGTGTGTGTGTGTGTGTGTGTGTGTGTGTGTGTGTGTGTGTGTGTGAAACAGCGTTCGTCGCCATTCTCTCTCTCTATATATCTGAATATCTTGTACCTCTCTCTGTATAACGGCCAAACTCACTCTCACTCTCTACATCTCCCTTTCTCTCTTTAGATGTATATGTATATATATGTGTGTGTGTGTGCGTGTGTGTGTCAGTGACGTGTTCGTCAGAATGTCGTTATGCAGACACCAGACATACAGACAGATATTATAAGGGCTTGACGGAGGTCCATAACACCCGTTTAACAACAGAAAATTGAAAAATAAAAGCTGCAGCTAGTATCTTTAGACCGCAAGGAATATTTAAAAGTCAATCGGAGTAGAAATGTGGATTTGTATAGACTTTGCAAAAATGAGAACACACAGACAACATCAGTTTTATATATATAGATTACATGTATTTAATAATTGTTTCTACTTTAGGCACAAGGCCAGCAATTAACCACTGCATTACTGGTACTTTATTTTATCGACCCCGTAAGGATGAAAGGCAAAGTCAACCTCACCGGGATTTGAACTCAGATCGTAAAGGGACGTAAATATGCTGGAAAGCATGGCGTCCGACCCTCTACCGATACTGCCAATCCACCGCCCTGTATTTAATAATAATTGGTGATATTATATTTAGAAATAGTATAATTTTATTTTCAAAATATTGAAAGATGTACCTGTAATTATGAATGTTCTGGACGTTCATTCATCCCAATATTAAATCGGTGAATCTTAAATCCTGCACTATATACATATTCGTCATTCAACGAAGTTTCATAAACGTATCACTTCCATTGTTTTCAACATCACATTTCTTATTGATTGACTCCCACATATTTCCATGTTCTCAAGAAAAGAAACGCACAATAGGACTCATTATATTACAGTTTGTAGAAAAGGCAGTGGATTGGCAGTATCGGTGGAGGGTCGGACGCCATGCTTTCCAGCATAGTTACGTCCCTTTACGATCTGAGTTCAAATCCCGCCGAGGTTGACTTTGCCTTTCATCCTTGCGGGGTCGATAAAATAAAGTACCAGTAATGCACTTGGTAATTGCTGGCCTTGTGCCTAAAGTAGAAACAATTATATTACAGTTTGTAGAGCTCCTGAATAAGTTTGTGACATGAGCAGTGAGCACTCTATTGATTTAGAATATTGACGTCTCTATGACCTTGATGATTGTGGAACAGTGATGTATGTTTGGCTGCAAGTTTGTAAATAAAGACAGTCAGTCCATATTTCACCCAACCACTTGATGATTTATCGAGGACGACTTGTTTAATCCTCACCAATATGCGAGTGATTTAATGTATTTTCTTGGAAAATGAATTTCTCACTGCTACATCTGCACGTTTCCGCGGAAATTCCTCCAAGAATGAGCGAAACAGAGTTTATGGCTTTTTTCTCGTACATTAGTTTACTAATTTTAGAAATTATGATGGGATTATTCTGAATCATTGGTGTCATGTATACAGAAAATTATATCGTTAGTCAGCGTCAGTTACTTGTACCGGTATTTTGCACGGTCCTTTGTCATCCATTGTGGCATTCGTGACTATTGCTGATGTTGTTTTTGTATTCTTCACTCGTCCTACCATCGAAAGTGAAGCCGGCACAAAGTTCTTGTTCCAGACTTCAGCATCCCTTATCACAACAAGAGATCCCGTCTAATGAGGAGAGTGACCGTTTCCAACGGAGTCCTGACAGTTATGTTTGGACGTCTGGTGACCATAAAAGCAGGTTCATCATGGTAGATAACATGACCAGCAAGAACCAAGAGACGGGATGCAACTTTCGATGAGATATGTGGTAGATCACCATAAAGAAATGTTGTTAGTGTGACCTTGCCACACAATTTTGAACACCACACGTAATATTTGTTGGAACGATCAGGTCTCCATGACCGATCGACGTTGATGACTAAAACATATATAATCTTAATCCTTGTCCTATATACCATTTCTTTTAAAACATAAGTAAATGCATAATATATGTAAACAGTTTCAGGCTTTAAACGATAGTTTCCTCAAAGGTTTTCAGACCACTGTCATCTATTGGAGAATATATTTCCCACTGAAAATTAAATGTTAGTAATTCATTAGATTTTAATCAAACAGTCATTGTATAACTAGTTGATTGTTTTACAAATAACTACTAATTAGTATACTTTGCTCATTTAACCCATAAACATCATCTACAATTCAGAAACTTCTTACTACCTACCTGCCCGTCGGTACATTCTTGATTCTCCGGTACACCCCAAGGAGTTTGTACTACCCACTCTGGGAATCAGTGATTTGAAAACTAAATATGATTCTAAGATCACGACGTTGATTGGGACAGTATATATTCACATAGAGTGGGCACAGTGCAGGAAAAAAAAAACGAAAAGAACAACCTCTGAAAATACCGTCCATTTCAGTGCTCATTGGGACAATGCCACATCGATTGAGTTGAAATGTTTAGAAAATGTAGAACATTGTAAACGCAGGAAAATAGCAGTGAACAGGGCTTAGAACATGCGGTGTAATACCCTTTAGATGGAAAAAAAGGAGCCAGCAGCAGCTACAGGGAATCGAACTCTGAGCCTCTCAAAATTCAACTGAGCGTTCAGTACCATTGAGCTAAACTACCCCTAACACATATTTCTGTTTTAAATAGAAGTTAAGTATCAGTTTTTCAATGTGACAACGTTTGTAAATAAACAGTGTCGAGTGAGTTGAAATACTTGAAAAATATTGAAAATATGGAACGCAGAACAATATCTCATGCGCTGCTTAGAAAACAGAGTAAAATATCCCGTTTCTAATTTTTACCGTCTATAGGAGTATTTTACTCGATAATCAAATCTATATTCACAGCTATTTGCCTGCGTTCGAAATGTTCTACCCGCCCCGCCCCCACGCACACACATACACACACACACACACACACACACACACACACACACACACACATATATATATATATATATATATATATATATTTATATTGGTTTCTCAAGGCCAGTGACTTTGGGGGAGGGGAAAGTCGATTAAATCAACCCCAGTGCGTTACTGGTACTTCATTTTATCGAGCCTGTGAGGAAGAAAGGAAAAGTTAACCTCGGCGGGATTTGAAATCAGATCATAAAGGGCCGTAACTCTTTGCTGCAAAGCATGGCGTCTGACTCTCTCCCGATACTGCCAATCCACCGCCCTTATATACATATATTGCCCATCTGTCAGAAGAGAAAACTATTGACTATCAATGACCCTTTGATGTTATCTTTGCATCGATTCCAAGGTCAATTTGGCAAAGGCTATATGAAACCAGCATTTTTTCTGAACCGAGATCTAAATAAGAGGTTTGTTAAAACGTAAGATGTACTGAAGTCCCACAGGAGTAAACCATTGTGTTACATCTGACGACGGCCGGCATTAAAAAAAACATAGGTATAGTCTATCAGACACGCTTCTTTACTCTATTTTTTGCTAGCAATTTCACTCACGATATTTGAATCCACATAATGATATGGCACGTAAATCCAACACGAAGAGGTGACAGACATGTTAGGACTTTGGTATTTAATCCGGCTCACCTCGTCTTGAATTTAAATCCCATCACTTTCCTTTCATTTAAGAATCAAATAGGCCATTACCTTCAGCCAAAAAATTACACAGATAAATAATAGATCGGAAATGAAACGAAGCAGGCTGGCTACTGTAATGACTTCACACATGCGTATTTAGACACGAAGGCTAGTTAAAAATTAACACTCAATCCATTGCTTTTTTTTTTTAACCGTTTCTGCTTCACATTTAAAAAGAGGGTTCCCAACCCTGAAATATCATGCTGAAATATACTTTGTAAAACATTACATTGTTTTCTTTTATTTGTTATTCTTTGCCTTTTATATATTTCTATCGTATTGTATTGGCTTTGGGAAACTTATCGAGCTTCCATTTCATCAATTTGAGGGTGATATATAAATTACCAGTCCAGTACTGGAGGATATTCTTTCTCAATTTCCTACGCGTTCTCTTCCCCCCCCCCCTCTCTCTCTCGCTCTCTCTGTCTCTCACTCTTTATTCTCTCTCTCTCTCTCTCTTTCTCTGGAGTAAATATTCTATTTTTAGACCTGAAACGTAGCGGTCTGCAGCAGGTTTTAAATGTCCTAGACAAGAGTTAAGGACCCGTAGATAGAATATGATGAAAATAATTATAGGTATTGTGAGCGAAGCCGTCACGGAGTGGTAAAAAAAACATCTCCATTGCTTTATTTAAAACTGTTTGAAATATCAAATCATATACAATTTTTATATGTTAAACTTCCGCTTATTTTTTGTCTGCTCTAGACTATAATATCTATGGCTGCTGTAACTAATTTAATCTGTCAATACTACGTTGTTAACAACTTTGAAACTTGACTTGGGCGTTCGTCATAGTAGACAAAGAAATATGAAAAGCGTGTGTATATATATATATACATTCACAGAGAGAGAGAGAGAGAGAGAGAGAGAGAGAGAGAGAGAGAGTGATGAAAGAGAAAGATGCTTACATATATATACATAGATACACATAGTAAGAATGAAAAGTGGGTGAGTGAAACTTGGGTAAAAACTTCCGTAAGATATAAACATACACAATAAATTACATACGCACACGCTCATATGTATAGACGCACATACATATATATACACCCCCTACACATACACACTCAGAAACATACACAGGCACACGTACATACATATATATATAAGACCACATAACGGTTGTCTGGTTTTTCATCTTCATTTTCATTTTTATTTTGGGGGGGGGGGATACTGGGCCTTCTTTCCGTTTTTCCTATGTGATCCTGTTTCTAATTTGTACTCCACAAGAAGGGCTTTTGTCCGATATGTCGAAATTTCTTTCCCATTTTCAGTATAAAGTGTGAAAAAATAAGAATTTTTGTACCTGTGTTTGTTGTCTCGTTGAAGTATATATAAATTTAAGGTAAGAGACTAATTGTCAACAATATCTTTTGCATTTGTATTTATATTCTATATCCATACCTGCATTGTTTGGCCTTCCAACTCCAAACGTTTATATATATATATATATATATATATATATATATATATATATATATATATATATATATATATATATATATATATATTATTAGGTATAGGATTATCCAAGATGTAGTAATGGTTAATTACTACACTGGATATGGTTGACGTACGGTAAGAGGTTACTCTACGAGTTATGGAAGAATTGTTGAAGAAACTTAGTTCCTGATCCTTCTGTATTCCGGAGTGTATATAAAGAATGAATAATAACAGGTAGAGATCATACAAAGGTAATTTATTCAGTGTGCTTACAAGTGTTTCCACGGTGGTACTGCAGCCTAGTTATGCTATGTGCAAATTCACAAGTACTTGCAGAACTCAAATATCCAATGCTGTGACCACTGTTTCCTCAGAGCAGAATGGTAAAATGTACAATGTAAATAATCTTAAGTGGGGTTCTTGGGGAAGATAGAGTAAAAAAGGAAGAGAGAAAAGTAGGGAAGAGGGAGAGAGAAAGAAAGATATGCAGGGGTTGAAGAAATAGGAGAGAGTGGCTTGTAGATATCTTAATCAAAATGTTATGGTAGGGTTTTATTATACTGCAACCACAAACTAAAAGCTAAATTCTCTCACTATAAAATAGCATAACATTCGAACCGGTAACTATAACACCGCTTTCTAGCTAACAACCTTCTCTTCCCCCCACACTACAAGACAATACACTGCTTATCACTATACATGGTAACTCAGTGCAATTCCTAGATTACTACTACAAACCCAAAGTTCACTCACCACACAAACTCGTCTGTCCCCTCTCTACCTCTCTCTCTCTACATCCATTACACTCTATCTCTCTCGCCTTTGGCCTACCTCCCTCTCAACATCTATGAACATGCCCTCTGGGGCAATAAATAACTCCGACCTTAACTATCAACGCATCTCTCCAAAAGTAACCAGTATAATAAAACCCCTACCATAACATTTTGATTAAGATATCTACAAGCCACTCTCTCCTATTTCTCCAACCCCTGCATATCTTTCTTTCTCTCTCCCTCTTCCCTACTTTTCTCTCTTCCTTTTCTACTCTATCTTCCCCAACAACCCCACTTAAGGGTATTTACATTGTACATTTTACCATTCTGCTCTGAGGAAACAGTGGTCACAGCATTGGATATTTGAGTTCTGCAAGTACTTGTGAATTTGCACATAGCATAACTAGGCTGCAGTACCACCGTGGAAACACTTGTAAGCACACGGAATAAATTACCTTTTTATGATGTCTACCTGTTATTATTCATTCTTTATATATATATATATATATATATATATATATATATATATATAATGGAAGAAATTTAAGAATGAGAAGTATACCGTTAAAATATATTTATAAGAGCTTCTTATAAATATATTTTAACGGTCTGCATCTCTTTCTTTAATTTCTTCGATTATAATTGGTCTGCTTAAATTCGCACACTAAATATTAAGCCTTCTAATGTTTAACCTTGCCTGCACAAGCATTGAGCACAAACGCACCTGCTTATGGCAATTAATTATCTATATCGTCTCTTTGTATAACGCTTCCTCTCTCTCACGATACTCTACCGTTATATATATATATATATATATATATATATATATATATATATATATATATATATATATATATATATATATATATATATATATATCTATCTATATATATATATATATATATATAGGTATGTAATAAACAATGGTGTATGTTGGTTAAATTCCTGAAAACTGTAGAGTGCTCAACTAATCGGGCTGGAAAGTACCAATCATATATGTAATATAGAATATGCTTCGATAAATTAATAAGCTCTGTAACCTACATAGAGCTCTCTTTTTTCCTGGACCTTTCCGACGGAATTACTTCATTCACACACATATATATATATATGTATATATATAAATGGAAAAAATGAAATATCATTTCTCACTCTTAGTACGGCTGATACTTAAATATAAGTATGTATACGTACATATATATATATGTATACAGACGTACAGTAGTATGTATATACATACGTACATGCACACATGTAGATATATGTACGTATGGGGTTACCTAACATTTATTATAATGCTCCGTTTGTTTGTAAATAAACAGCCCGAATTATTAGCCGTACAGTGTTCGGCAACTATTGTTGCCATTTTGTTCAACACTGACAAAGGAACGATGAACTAGTTTCTAGCTTAATAGCTGTCATCATCACATTCCCGTCAGTTGATTGAACGTTTGAAAGTATATTAGGGGCTGAGCAACCTAATTTGCATATCGAGTGAGTTAGTCGGCCGGGTATACCGAAAACGATAAATGGAAAAATATGAAATATCATTTCTCGCTCCTAGTACGGCTGATACTTAAATATAAGTATGTATACGTACACACACACACACACACACACACACTCATATATATATATATATATATATATATATATATATATATATATATATATATATGTTTGGAGTTGGAAGGCCAAAACAATGCAGGTATGGATGATATAGAATATAAATACAAATGCAAAAGATATTGTTGACAATTAGTCTATTACCTTAAATTTATTTGAATAATCATTTTCGAGACAATATCTCTTCTTCGGAGTGTTCTAATTAGCTTGCCAAGTCATGCTGACAGGAAATGGTATAGAGATTCCATTCTATTTCTAATGTCAAAGAGTGAAGGTTAGGTGGATAAAGAGTTGTCTCCCTTTAAAAGGGGTTTTGTACATGTATGTTTAAGTGTGTGGGAGAAAACGTGAAGGTGTAAGTATGCGCGAACGTGCGTGTGTGTATGTGTGTGTGTGTGTGTGTGTGTGTGTGTGTGTGTGTGTGTGTGTGTGTGTGTGTGTGTGTGTGTGTGTGTGTGTGTGTGTGTGAGCAGATATGTATATATGGAAATGTGGGGGCTAGATGCTCTATCATGTTAAAACTGGTCTTTGTGTGTGTATGAGAGACAGAATAAGCGGAGGTGTAGGCGTGTGTGTGTGTGTGCTTGTGCGTGCGTGTATATGAGAGGGGATACGTAGAGCTGTAAGTGTGGGGCTAGGTGCTCTATGATGTTAAAAATTGGGTGTTGAGTTCTAGTCTGTTATTGATTGGTGGTTGCGTTTTGTCTTTTATCAGTGCTTCTTTAATTCTAAGATTGCCGTGGTTTTTTTCCTTAGATTCTATCCTAACTGTTATGTTTTTGTCGGTGCTTTTGCATATATATATATAATAGTAGAACACTGGTGGTTTATATCCGTAGCAGTAGAGCGCTCAGTCCATGGGACGAGTTTAGTAGAAGCAGTTCCACAACAGTTAGTTCACCATACCGAGAGAAAGTGTTTCACTTTATTCGGATCATCATCTCGGTCCATACAACTTCAGTTAGACCTAGCTGAGAATGCGAATAAGGTGAAACATTTGTTCTCGGTATGGTGAACTAACTGTTGTGGAACTACTTTTATATATATATATATATATATATATATATTTAATGCGATGAAATACCCATGATCGTTTGGTAAATCACTGATGAGGGACTCATTTTATAACATGTTATCCATGTGCAACCAGCAGTATTCTTCTCGCCCATATTTTATATATATATATATATATATATATATACAAACATTTATTTATTTGATGAAGCATCATTCAGAAACCATTATTATGAAAGGTATCGTACGGTTAGAATTACGCCCTTCTACTTTAAATCCCACCGAGGTTAGATTTGTCTTTCATGCTCACGGGATCAATAGATTATAGTGCCAGTAACGCACTGGGGTCGATTTAATCGATATTCCCCGCCCCCAAAATTGTTTGCCTTTTGCCTAAATCAGAAAATAAATTATCATGAAAGATATTGTTGTTACACGGTTGTTATGCTGTGGCAGGTATATTTAAAACGCACATCGGACAACAAAACCTGTTCTAAAATGAGCAGCATTCTTTTATAATCTCTTTTATTATAACTTCTTAAAATTATTGTTATTATTTAATGGGGCCTACAGTACGTTTTATATGAATACAAGAAATTAGATATAAAAGAATGCGAAAGAAAAAAATACATCGTAAATAAACAAACAAAGTTCATATTTTTAGAGAATAACTCAAACACATGAAAATATACGCATGTACACTCGCACTCGCGCACACACACACATACACACTGACACGAACACGCACACACGTACTAACACAGACTAAGAAAACAAAAGAATCGCCAATATGTCCTTATTTTCTACTCGAAGCTATATATTTGTTTGTAGTATCATTCTTCTATGGACACCATATTTGGAAAGCTAACTGTTTAAAGAAAGCAATGTTACCATAGAAACCTTGCCTGACTACAATAATACGCAAGTCTGTAAACAACAGACATTTAAAAGAAAGCTCTCATTCAATACACTTTCTACTCAATGATGTACATATTCAAAGATCCCGTATTTTTGCTGAATGTTATCCCTGCCTATGTTTTCTCTCCACCACACCACCTCTCTCTCCTCCCCTCTCTCTCACAGACTATATCTAATCTATCCGTCTCTTTATATAGATCTCATTCTTCTTCAATTACTATTTTCATCTTCTCTTTTGTTCTATTTTCAATTTCTATTGTTGTTTCTCTCTTTCTATCACAACAATTATAGCAGAAGGTTTTCTCTATCTCATTCTTTCACATCTACTTTGTTTTACAATTATTATTATTAGTAGTAGTAGTAATTTATTGCAGTGGATTTACAGTATCGGTAGAGCGTCCGACACCATGCTTTGTGGCATAGATTTACGGTCCTTTAAAACCTGAGATCAAATCCCGACGAGGTTAGCTTTGACTTTCATACTTACGGGGTCGGTAAAATAAAGTACCAGTAGCGTACTGTTCTCGTTTTAATCGACTTTCCTCTCCTCCCAAATTACTGGCCTTCTGCCTATACTAGAAACCTTTATTAATTGTAGCAGTAATTTATGGCGGTGGATTGGCAGTATCAGTAGAGCGTAGGACACCATGCTCCGTGGCATAGATTTACGGTCCTTTAATATCTGAGTCCAAATTCCGCTGAAGTTAGCTTTAACTGTCATACTTACGGGTCGGTAAAATAAAGTACCAGTCACATATTGGGGTCGATTTACTCGACTTTCTCCTCCCCCAAAATTGCTGGCCTTGTGCCTATATAAGAAACCATTATTGGAAATTTATAGGAGGGGTGGATTTGCAGTATCGATAGAACGTCGGACCACATGCTTTGCAGCATAGAGTTTATGTCCCTTCAGCTTCTGTGTTCAAATCATCATTATTAGCAGAATCCTCAGAATGTCAGAGAAAATGACTCGCGGTTTATTTATTTCGTTTCTTTACATTCTGAGATCAAATTTTTCGTTCCTCCTCGCAGGATCAAATATATATGAGAATAGTCAAGTATTAAAGTTTATACATTCGACTTTTACCTCCCAGGATGTTGTCCGTGCGTGAGAATTTAAAAAATAACATTATTATTATTTGTCTCCTTACCATATAATTTGATGTTATCGTATTTGTATATATGTACACATATATCTCTCCCCCCTCTCTCTCTCTCTCTCTCTCTCTCTCTCTCTCTCTCTATATATATATATATATATATATATATATATATATATATATATATATATAGAGAGAGAGAGAGAGAGAGAGAGGGAGAGGGAAAGAGAGAGAATTATATATATATATATATATATATACGTGTGCCATCTAAAAATCCATAGCAACAATCAATAACTCCATTTTTTTTTTAGTTGATCCTAATATTTCGTTAATCAATGTCTTATTGTATTTGAGTGTGTTTTTAGTAAATGTTGTCGTTGGTTCCTATTGTTGTTGATGATACTTCAAATAAAGTAAAATTAAGAGAGATAGAGAAAGACGGTTAGATAGATTGAAAATCAGAGAGACAGAATTAAGAAGCAACCCAGAGAATGCACTGTGGCTATATAAGAAAGCACGTATCCTAGCAACGTAAGAAGGTACAGACAACTATGAATAGTTTTCAGTAAGTAGCATCAGCAGGAAGCGATATACTGAACGTATCGTTAGAGTGTCGAGAAAAATATGCTGCTCTATGTGTTTCAATTGTTTACGTCCTGAGTTTAATTCACACCAGTTTCATAAACAAGGGTCGGCTGAGATGTTCAAATGCTGACCAATATAGTCTCATGGATTCACCAAATTAGGTTTATTTTGCAACATAATCCCCATAAAGAAACCATGCAGTTATTAATAAGACTAGTTGAAATAATTACATACAAGATTTCACTGTGCTAGCATCACCTCTTCATAGTCGTATGAACGACAGGATTCTGCACAATCATCAACTTCAATTTCCACTAGCAGACATTGTTCAACCAGATTGTATAGTAGAATACACTTGCCTTATCTCTCAAATAAAAGAACTAAACTTGAAATCACAGAACCATAGCAATATATGTAATTTAATCTACACAGTATCTACATATATATATATATTCGAGTCCGTGTGTGTGTGTATGTGTGTGTGTGTGTGTTTGTGTGTGTGTATGGGTGTGTGTGCGTGTGCCTGTGTGTGTGTTCGTGTGTGTATGTGTGAGTTTATATGTAATTTAATCTACTAATTTACTGATAACATTATTTTATTCATGTTTATTCATACACAATGTATACATATATATATGTTCGTGTACGTATGTGATTACGTGTGTATGTGCGTGCGCACACGCGTGTGTGTGTATGTATGCATGTGTATGTGTTTATATGTATGCACATATATCAGAAGGAATGTTTTAATCTCCGCTCGGAAATATTAACCATATTAATGAGTTCAGCATGGGGATTGTGTTAGCTACAATAATCAAATTAAGTTTACACTTATACACAGACACACACATATCCGCACACAAACCCACAAACGCACATAGACACATATATCCGCACATAAACACTCATCCACAAACACATATATATATATACATATATGTATATATAATGTGCCTAGTTTCTTTTATTAAGGCCGAGTGGTTGAATCTGGTTACTTAGGAACCCTACTTTGGGTCATTAGACATAACTACATTTTCTTACGATTCTGTGAGAATACAAGAGAAACATCCAGAACAATACGATTCAAATGTGTCCATAAGTCCATAATGAAGAAAATGTTAATCTTTACAATGTTATTGAGTACTCGTTCTCGTAGTCGTCAATACTAAGCGCGTATGTATATATATATATCAATTGAGTGATCATATCTCACACTTTGATTGATCTATTTACTAATTAACTATATCGATAACTCCCTCTTGTCACTTCATATATTGATAAGTAGCCGTAGACACAACACAGATGTAGTGAATAGGGAGATAGGGAAAAATAGAATATAAAACAGGAAAAAATGAAAAGATCACAAATCTGAAATGTAAAATATCGGAAAAGCAATTACTGTTAACCCGGAGGTGAATTGAAACAATGGCGACACAAATGTTTACCTCTGGCAAAGCATGACCATGGTCTGCACTGATTCAATGCATCGCTGGGTATTAATGCCATAAAGTACATATCTACTGATTAGTCAATACTGATAAATTGCAATATATGGATATATAAAATATAGAGAAATACAACTTACCCCAGACTTCCAAACTTCTAAAAACTCAAAACGGGGAGTACCACGAAAAAAGGTTCCACAAGACGGAGCGAAATGAGAAAAGATGGGGAGATTTTATAGAATGAAATTGATACCCATTTTCACTATAGAAGACATCTCACGCCCACAAAGCGAGTGGAAGATCTAACCATCCGACGGTGAGAGTTGACTTGTCAGTTACCCACCGTAGGCGAATATTAAAATATGATGTTAGAGCTATTTCTCTATTCTAGCACAAATAAATCTTGATTTCATGACTGTTGGTGAGTACATAGCAAATAGTACCCAATGTTAATAAATTAATATTTGAAAATATCATAAAATGCAACTGAAGACCATACGTAAATTTCAGGAGGAGTAGAAATAATGGATGGACGTTCTCGAGCGTTCCGTAGTGCAGTTGGCCGTGATGTTGATAGATAGCTGGATTTCTCGTGCGGTAAATAAATATATGCATGTACACTAGGTCCGAACACAAAGGAACCAATCTCACAATGTCACTTCCTCCTATAGAGCGAATTGGCAGAGTGGTTGGAACTTCTGATAGAGTGATTTGCGTTCCGGCTCACTGTTCTGTCAGTTCAAATCTCGCCGGGGTCATCTTTGAGTTTCATCCATTCCATATCGATAAAACAAAAATACCTGTGTTGTCGACAATTCTTCTATATTGCTTTCTCATTCTCTTGCTCTCATTCTTTATCTCTCTCTGAAAGAAATCTGATGGATAGGTGATAGGCTCACTAGATTTTAAAATAATACCTTAAGAAACGCCGTATGTCAGAACTTATGTCTCCACCAGGAATGACAGATCCATACCGTACCATTAGAATGGTTACACTTGGTTAGTATAAAATAGGTCTATGTCGATTAAAGCCTCATTTTTGATTACTGCTCTAAAGTGAATATCTACCCTTCAGCCAATTGTGATGAACTAATTTTGAAAATATTTGAAAATACCATTGATTAAACTGATAAACTGCAGCGAAATTTCGAAATATGTGGTAATACAGATTTCGTGTCCTTGTATGAATAAACTCTACATTGAAGTTGTAATTCTTGGGTAATTACTGCCCTAAAATCCATATCTAATGACTAATCAATATCGATCAATTAATATATGGAAATAATGGTAAGATGGAATTGACAAACTGTAGCCGAATTGTAAAATATGTTTTTAGAGCTGTTTCTCTCCGAGGTCGCAAGATGATACTCTCCACTTTATTGCATTTCTCGTTGATGATGAAGGCCATCAAGAAACCATTTAGTCTTGAACCAAGATTCAAATTTAATTCAGAAAATTATCAGAAAATATAACTGATAAAACCGGAGTGAAGTTTAAACAAATGGTGGTAGATCTGTGTTTATGTCTGACATTCTACACAGACTTAATAACACAGTGTTGATTTTTGCTTTAAAGTACATTTCAAGTGCTCTGGCAATATATATATATATATATTAATAGCAAACTACAACAGACTAACTGGCGGTGAAATCAAATGATTATTCCGTTGGTTCATTATGGCAAACTATTAAACGGATCTCATGCCTGGTTGACCATTAATCTATTAATTATATATCTAGCAGTGAATCAATGTTTTTTTAAAATGAATATATGAAAATATTGGAATATATATATATAACTAACAAAAGATAGTTGTATTAAAGAATGTGTAGCAGAATTATTTCTCAGGTCATGCATGACAGTCTACATTGATTTACTAACTTGTTGGTGCTTGCTGTACTAATGTATTCATGTACATATATACATGTCCCCACCATGGTCTTTCAAGGATATCCCACACTCAAACACACATCACCCCATATATATATATATATATATATATATATATATATATATATATATATATATATATATATATATATATTTGTTTGTGAGCGTGCGTGTGGCAGCGTTTGTATTGGTCATATGTACTTTACTAACATTGTGTAATTCTTGACATCTACACGTAGATTGATGTGATGGCCACAGATTGAATAACTTTGCTTACAGGTACGCTCCATTAGACCTGGCGTGGTATTAAACAAGATAATTGCCCCTGCCATTATCAACTACCCGTTCACGATATACATCTCCATCAACACCACTACTACTACTAATATCACTAGTTAAATATATAGAACAAAACAGTCACCATTATTATGATTAACTTTGCCTTTCATCCTTACGGGGTCGATAACATAAAGTGCCAGTAATGTACTGGGTAATTGCTGGCCTTGTGCCTAAAGTAGAAACAATTATTATGATAATGAGTTATCTACATCATTAGAATCACTACTGAGACTACCACTACCACTACATTTCTAAAATTTACTCTAGCTTCATCATCAGAACTATCAGCAAACCCAACAGCAGTAGCAGCAGCACAATCAACACCACCATATCATGTTGTTTTCTATAATAATCATTGCTGTTTTAATAAAACAAATCTCTAATCTCTCTTTCAGAATGAAAGACGTTCGGTTCTTCACCTTTCTATCCAGAAATACATATTCAAATGTGTTCTTTCTTTAAATGATGAGATAAACTGTTACTTGAGGGTGATTTGGCTTTTATTTCTAGCACACTAAAGCACAATATGATGGCGAAACATTTAGTAATGTATCTGATACTTATCGCATTTGAAACTGTTTTGTTGATTTTCCGGATCAGTACTGACTCATATTAGAGAGAGTTCTACTGGAGCCAACCCCAAGATCATATAAAGGAGACTTCCTACTATTTACTGCACGGTGAGTCAAATATAGGGAAGCTGACCATTAGTAAACTCAGAATTACAAGTTAAATTACATTAGACAATATAGTCCTTTCTTTCAGAATATCTTTATCGATTCCAGTTCCTGTTCTTATTCCTCTTTGATTCCATCGGGCCACTTCTATAATTCGCATAGATCAGACTCTGGTGATTATTGCTGTTTAAATGTTAATGGAATTATGCAAATAATTATTTCATGTTTCATTATATTTTGTTCATTACAATTTCTTCTATGCATTGAATAATGCAATAGATTACTTAGTGTTTTATTATCTACTAACAACCTGCAAGCTAATCTAATAACAAAGACGAGTATCGAACCAATGTGCTCCTGTTACTATGGTTGGTCTAAGCAGAACAGCAAACAGAAGAACATCAATATTTACTTCACAGCATGTTTATGGTCAAGGCCTGAAAAACTGGATTCCTCTGCGCACAATGGATCAATAGGAAAAATGGCTGAACATGTTGAATTTATAATAATGTATTAAGTAATGAAAGTAATATATATTAAGAATATATACATGCACTCGCATACACACCCGGACAGATAGCCATCACACACACACACACCCACATATAACAAGATATGTATGCATATACATACATTTATATGCAACTATATACATATACATATATATATTCATATATATATACATATATATATATATATATGTGTGTGTGTATGTGTGTGGGTGTATATATATGTATATACATATATATATATATATATATATATATATATATATATATATATATATATATATATATATATACATCATTATATATATATATATATGTATATATATATATATATTGTACGTATATATATCTGTATGTATGTACGTATGGATGTATCTATCTTTCTATCTATCTATATATATATATATATATATATATATATATATATAAAATGATATTGCAGTTATCCATTGTGTTTGGCCAGCTCACTTGTGTGACAAGAATTGCATACGGGCGCTTAGTATTATTACGGAAATGCTGTTACAAATAAACCATTATGTAAATCTCCATGACAAGATAGATGCAATAAAAAGCACGAGAGGAAACTAAGAACAACAGATGCATTATATAAAATGAAGAAACACAAAAAACTGATAAATAGCGCAACTTACATAAATAGTGCAAAATTTGCGTGTGCATGTTCGTGAATATCTGTATATCCATACAATTGAGTATGTGTGTTTCTGTGTGTCTGTGTATTACCTATAGGGGCCTACATCTAACGACCGATTTTCATGAAACTTTACAGGCTCATAGATTACTCATCGGGGAGTGTTTTACATATATCAGCGTATCTTTTTTTGTTTTTATTCCGGGGTCATTCTGCAGATAAAAATCGATAGGGTGTCAACTTTTTTTAGGTATCGAAAAATAAGAATTTGGGTTCTAGCTCCCACATTTTTCCAACGATTTTGTTAAAATTTAAAATCAGAATAGGATTTATCATTCCACATCCTGTAGTTGCTTTATATTTTGCATTTGTTGTTCAGGGACGGCGTGGCAGCCGCTTAAATATTAAAAAATACCACTTTTAGACTCAAATTTCCACTTTTTCGGCTCTAGCTCCCACATTAATCAACCTACTTTGTTCACATTTACATAGGTGCATACATTCCACACATCTAAGAGAACTTAAGAGAACATCTAAGATAACTTAAAATAACTGACCTGCAACACTTGAGAGAGGAAATGCGTATAATACTATTATACGACTAGTATACGACTAGTAGAGAGTAGACCTACTTATTTAACAATTTGCTCATTTTTTCTTTAACACGGGATTTTATTTTCAATAAAATAAATATGAGTAAGAAAGTTAAAAGAAACAATAAAGTAATGAGAAAGTGGGGAAGGGATAAGGAAAGGCAAATCTGGCTGTATTGGAAAGTAGGGGAATTGATTCGGAAAGGCATAAATGAGAGGAAATGGAGGGGGAAAGAAATATTGGACAGAAAGTGGGAACGGAACAGTGATGTGCTATGAGCCTAGGCTGCAGCGGTGTTGGGGCTGCACCCCACGGATAAAACCGCAAAAACATTTCTACAGACTATGGCCAGTGACACCAACTCCTACAGTATCGGAGCTTTTGCGGCACTTGGTGTGATGTTACACCAAAGACCCTTCGGAGGAACTCTATTTCACCCTCCTTGTATTCACGATCGTATTATTTCGGTCATTAACTAAATTCATGATCATAGGTAAGCGTTGAATATCGAGTTGAAGATAGCGAGTTCTGCTTTTGTACCTACCTCTCTTTTTCTGATTATCGAATGTCGAAGCTGGCGCATTATTGCTTCAGCACCTGCAATTATTGCACTTAGTTCAGTCTCCTGCATTTCATCATTCATGAGAATGGTTCCGAGATACTTGAACTTCTCCGTCTGTTTCTGTGGAACTCTAATCACATACAGAGTGCACTGCACAGGCTCTCTTTCGAGGAAAAGTATCTCATTTTTTACAGGACTGATTTTCAGTCTAGCCATACAGAAGTTTAGAACTCGGATATGTTAAATTATACCAATTTTTGAAAATATATCCAAAGTTAGTGAAGAGAATTATACTTTACTGTATGAAGCACGTGATATATTTTATGGCATAAATTTAAATTATATAAGATAATTAAAGTTACACGTTTGGAATTCATGCTTAAATAACGTTTATATTTAAATTAAATTTCTTTTAGCTAGTTAAAAGAGATGAAATGTATAAGAGTCCTAACATGCAAACGGAGGTAACATTTATTTATTTTAGTAAATTTTATTGAAATTTTATATATGAAATTAAAATGACATTAATAACATATTTCATATAAATAGACGACGAAATGGCAGAGTCGTTAGACCATTGTATAGAATAGTTTGTGGTATTTGTTTCAGTTTTCTGCTCTCTGAGTCTAAATCCCGGTGAGATCAACCTTGCCTTTCATCCATTCCAGGTCCATGAAAAAGTACCAGTCTTGTTCTAGTTCAATGCTTCCTCTGTCTATTTCTTTCACTCTCTATCATTCTCTGGAAGAATTTAGGGCCAAAATAACGTAGGTCCAACACACACACACACACACACACACACACACACACACACACACACACACACACACACACACACGCATATATATATATATATATATATATATATATATATACATATACGTCGTACAGTAAATATGATATTTAGAAAATGGTAAGCAGGGTGTGAAATTTGAATTAGAAGGTCTCATCGCAACTTTGTATGAATGACATAGTTAACTAACTACGGGTATGCCCATGTTTTTTTTCTTTAAGCAGGTTTATATACCCCGTTATTAAACTATTTTATTTAGTCAAAGTTGGAGTGAGATCTAATTCGATTAATATATATAACAAAATAAATTGAAAATGCAAATAGAGTCTTTTAAGAATATTTATTTACTTTAACAGTTTCACAGTCCTTATGATTTTCAAAATCAAAAACATTGAGATGGAGGGTTTCTGTTTCTATTGTGGGGCGAGACCAACCTCAACAGAAACACTGATCATCCATCTCAATTTTAATTTTGACAGTCTACGGTGCTGGGACAGAAGAGATAATAAAGTAGGTAAGTACTCCAATCACGTAGAGATGCGGAGTGTGTATAGAGATCGGTATTATCACAACATAGGCGCCATTTGGTCGAAAATACCCCCCCCTCTTTTTGTATATATATATACATATATATATATAGCACAATATGAAACCCAGGAATCAAACCCACGACTTCACGATCGTAAGTCCAACACACCTACCACTGGATTGCGTGTTGTGTTCTTGAGCAAAACACTTCATTTCACGTTTCTCCACTATACCTAGTTGAAAATGATTACCAGCAATAGCCTGCGATGGACTGGCGTCCTGTCCAGGTAGGTTTCTTGTACTCTCGGTCGCTTCACGCCATGAGACCGGGATAAGCACCGGCCAAATAAGCTTTCTGGCTTAAGACAGACTTTAGATTTTATATATAGATATAAAAGATACAGAAGCGAAAATCAACCAAACAGTGAGTGTGTTCTGTTATTATTTCTGGCAATATTACAACAATATGACCCTCCCCAAGTATAAGAATATATAATATACTTTCCATACACTACCGATTGTGTTGTTATTTATGTTTACCTTTTACATACATACATATATATATATATATATATATATATACGGATTAACAAATAATAGTTAAATGCAGTCCACTTAGGTGAAGTCCAGTTATGGTATTCCAGGTAGTGGATGATATTAACGCTTGGCTTGGTTTGACTCAACAAGGCGTTTTCATAGTGATGCTGCGGGTATGCTGTAATTCCTATGTTGTAAACACTTGGAGTAATAATAAATCAGGAAAGAAGGTTTACATGGTTTGCTATACAAAAAAGTTTTTAATCACATAGCTTACATTTGTTTCACTGAACTGGTCTGTCTAGAGATCGCTATCCGCTTAATTTTGCGTTACTCAATCGCCAATACAGAATTATAATCAGTCAGATCTTCGGAGCATGCGAGAATGAAGAAAATACACAGGCAAGAAAAGAAAAGAAAATACATGCTACTATATGAAGTAGTAATGGCATTCAATTAGAACAATAACAACAATTACAACAATGCTATCAATAAATTATTTAAGGAGACTCTGACATTACTTAGGTGTGTGTGTGTGTGGGGGGGGGGGTATATAATGTATCTAATGTTACGGCGTGAAAACTAGCTGTCATAAGGCAAAATGAAGCGTTGACATGTACAGAGTATCGTAGTGTTTATCAATTTTAAATTATAAAGATAAGCTAGTTTTTACAGTCTTTCTCTTCATCTTCAACAGTATACATGAGTATACATATATATATATATATACACTGTATATATATTTTATTCGACGGCTATTTCTGGACTGAAATAGCCGTCGAAACGGCTTGAGCTCTGCCGTCGGGGTCATACATTTTCCTATTACCCACTCTACTACTCTAAGTATTGAGTTCTGTGGTGCGTTATGGTCCATCAGGTACCTTACCACAACTCCATCGTTATATATATATAGTGAGAAAGAGAAGAGAAAAGATACGTCGATATATTATATATATGTATATATAATTAAGAAAAGCACAGGCGTAAGGCTATGTTTAACCATCGTATTTTACATAATGATATATTGTTCAAGTATATTCAATCTGCTGTAAAATAGGAGAAAATAATGCGAGGTAGTGCAGAAATTTGGTAGTTAATTTATAAGTTATCAGAACTACAAGATTGTATTTACATAATAATTTACAATAACTGTTCAACCTGAATTGTTAGAGGTGAATAAAAAACGAAATGAAATCCACTTTTAATGCTGAAGAACAAAGTAAGCTATTAATGTGTTGCGAATACTTATGTATATCTCTCTCTATATATATACGGAGAGAGAGAGAGAGTGTGTGTGTGTGTGTGTGTGTGTGTGTGTGTGTGTGTGTGTGTGTGTGTGTGTGTGTGTGTGTGTGTGTGTGTGTGTGTGTGTGTGTGTGTGTGTGTGTGTGTGTGTGTGTGTGTGTGTGTGTGCCTGTGTGTTTGTATGTGTGTGTGTGTGCATATATGGTGACACGTGTGTTGTTAATAAATTCTACAGGTATGTAGATGTTACACATAATTATATGTTGAGATCTTCAATTGTATGAAGCAAAAAGTTCTGTTCTTTGAAATTGACTTCATTCGATTTATATGTAGAGATTTTTGCTATCTTTTGTGGAAGATGACTGATCTAATGGTTTTAATGTTGGCCCACGATCTTAGTGTATGTATTGCGTTTCGCTGCAACTCTGCTGGGGAAAACGTGTACCAGTAACATATGCAATGTGCTGATCTACCGTTCTGATAGAAACTTTTCATTGTCAGTCGCTTAATTTCAACTTATGTACAATGCAATTGATTCTGGTTAATATTGTCTTAGATAAGCATTTCTGACCTTGTTAATAGATCACGTATTATATATTAAGATCATATAAACCATGAGAATTTAAATTATGTACTATCGAAAAACTCACCAGAAACACAAAATTTCGAATGTTTGCCATGCTAGCTAGATCAGTAGAGACTCGGTGCCAAATATATCACGCTGCTGTAAAAACTAATTATAATATAATTATAAATTTGGTTATTTTAGAATGATGCTCTACTGAGAGAAGAACTGAGACATGGCAGTAAATAAATAATAAATAAATTCGGGTTGAGATGAAAACGTGGTTAAAATGTGAAGAAGAATATTTCTCTAATTCTAGTCTGTATGTAGGTAAACCTCTCCTATATTATACAAACGTATGCATATGTTTATGTTTTATATGTGCAAGCGTACAATATACATGTATAATATATGCATATACATATATAAATTTATATACGATTATTATAAAGTG
>OZ024743.1:314893756-314968756 GCA_964016885.1 Eledone cirrhosa | reverse complement strand
TGTGCATGAGCTGCACTTATCTATTGAACAAGGAATATGTTACATAAAACTATTAATATATTCAATGAATATGCATATATATGTGTATGTGTGTGTGTATGTGGGGGAGGGGGGATTATGCATATGTATTCTAGTCTGCCTTTTGCATATGTTACATATCATTTCTCTCCGGCAGATATTCACTTTTTCTCACTAACACATGCACACTTACATATGCACGTTGCCTATGTCGCAAAACTGAGTTGGAAAACTAGCGGCAAAACATGACTTATGGGTTTTCCTCAGACATCTTCCGAATGATTTTAAGACAGACTACATCTCTTACTGTAAACGCCCATGATTTGTCGGTGTTAGACAGTTAATTACGTTTCACCACTAAAGGCAACACGCTACTGCTATTAAACGTGGCTTTGGTTTAAACTATCTCTAACACTAATTGCAAACAAGATGCCTTTGTTAAATCAACGACGGATTATGTTTACCACTGAAAAATGCGAACATGCCTGCACAGAGTTTCCTTAATTCAGTTTCTAAGACATAATTTTGATCATATCTATGCTGGCACTTATCCAATGTACTATAGATTGGGATTGAACATTGAACTAGGAATCATGTACAGTTTAAAGAAATGAGGTTATATAATATCTAACCACAGAGAATAATAAATATCTTATTTGCATAAAAGTAAACAAACATGAGTGAAAAGAAGTTGTTAGGAGAGATAGAAACCAAATACAAATATATAAATACATAGAAAACAAAAGTAAGTTGCATAGCATTGCACAATATCAAAATTCTTTCAAAGAAATAATTTTGAAATGAATTCTCTAATTAGAATTGCTAATTGTGAATAATGGAATCCCAAATATTTAATGGTTTCAGTTGAAACAATAAACGAGGATATTATAAAATATTGTTGTTTTGGCTAATCACTTGTGGATAGCTTCAAGGTGTTTAATTTGGCTTCAATTTAGCGTCGAATTTTCATATGAAAGAATATTCCAACCATAATCTTAAATTCTGAGATTCCATATTAGATCTTATGAAAACATACCATCGTTGTAAATGATTTTGTAAACTATTGATGCGTTCTATTTATAGAGAAATAATTTATTCTATTTTATCCTGTTTACAAGTGAAACATAAATTTGACGCCGTTTATGGGGAAGTTCTGGGTTTCAACTAAAACGAACTCAATAGTCCTAACCGGAGAATTTCGATTCTGAGAATGTGGAACATTTGAGACTTCCCAGCCCTGGCAGTTCGAGGGAGGCCATTGTCGGTTCGAGTTAAACTCTACTGTCATGGAAATGCTGTCACATGGCCCTGTCCCTGATGCTCAAAGCAACGGAACTGCTCTGCATGCGCTAAGACAATGCTCGTATTGCTAATTTGTTGAATTATGCTGAAAAACTGTTGTCGAGTATAGGATGGCTCCAAGGGAGGGTCTATGTTTTACCCGTATTATGGCTATGGCGAAAGAAGTTGAGTGGTGGAAAAGTTTAAAGAACTAACAACAAACACATTTTTGTTCTATGAGTCTCTCACCGACATTTTGAAGTTTGCCTGGAAGGGTTGTTAAGATTAGTGTCATTGCTTTCTCTAGTGAAGGAGTATAAAAGTAGACTAAATGGCAAATGACACTACTCTTACCATGTGCCGGTAGGAAAAATTGCTGTTCCTTGTTGTGCAGGCTCATTATGGATCTGTGTGATTCTTCAATACGGTTTAGGTTTTCAGCTCTTTCTACGAGGAGGACCTTATTATGTAAATCACCACCTTCCTGATAAATTTTGTCTCCGCAATGTCTCCTTTATTCGACGCCATTGTGGAAAAAAAAACAAGCCATTATTTTAATTATTGAGTCGTTAGAGGATCGAACAAATGCCTAGTATTTTGTTTTCATCTGAATTCATATTCTATCAAAGGCATCGTTGCATTTCATCCTTCTGATGCCAATAAAATTATGTACCAGTGAAGTACTGGGGTCAATACAATCGACTTTCCTCTACCCACAAAAAACGGGCCTTCTGCCACAACGAGACAGTTTTTATACTGTGCCCCACATGAAATACGAACCTAGCAACTAAATTTGATTTTTCCAAATATTGTATCAGTATTTCACGGATTAGCAACTATAGAATTCATTGAAAATAACAAATAATAATTGTTTCTACTTTTGGCACAAGGCCAGCAAATCCCCAGTACATTACTAGTACTTTATTTTATCGACCCCGTAAGGATGAAAGGCAAAGCTAACCTCGGCAGGATTTGATCTTAGAAAATAAAGGGCCGTAACTCTATGATGCAAAGGATGGCGCCCGACCATCTACCGATACTGCCAATTGTTTTTGATTTAGACACAGTAATTTTGGGGGAGAAGGGAACGTCAATTAAATCGCCCTCAGTATATGTGTAGTACTTTATTATTCCAGATGGTTAAATGAAAAGCGAGATTTGAACTCAGAGATTAAAATCCTGGAATTTAAAACGACAAAACGTTTTACCAACGCCCCAACGATTCTGTCATTCATTAATCCTAATAATAATTGTTTCTACTTTTGGCACAAGACCAGCAATTTTCCCAGAGCATTACTGGTGCTTTATTTTATCGACCACGTAAACATGAAAAGCAAAGCAAACCTCGGTCGGTTTTGTACCGAAAACGTAAAGGAACGTACCTCCATATCGTAATGCATGTTGTCCGACGCTCTACCAAATAATAATAATAATAATGCTTTCTGATTTAGGCACAAGACCAACCATTATTTTGGGGGAATTGATTAAATAGATCCGAGTGCATTTCTTGTGCTTTATTTTATTAACACCCACAAGGATAAAATATGAAGTTAACCATGGCGAGATTCTAGCTCAGCACGTAAAGTCCGAAGCACGATAATAAGGCTTTCTTTATTAACCACAAGGGTTGACATAAAATATAACATTATGGACAGCACAAGACAGTACAGCGCGATACAAATGGACATTTCTGCGTGTAAAGAAAAAAACAATAACAAAGGAAATTGCAAAAAAAAGAAACAAAGGTAAATTCCCCAATAGGGGGAAGACTTCCAAAGGACACTCGTGGAGAAAGCCCATTAAGAAAAGCCACGGTGGCCTGATCACCAGGGAAAGTGCCCTCTCCCAGTTTTCCATATTCAATTTACAGGCGCATACCCAGAGCAGGAGCATTCACTCGGGCCACGCTTGCCTCTCTCAGCCATCTTTCAACAAATTGCTGGGAAGAAACCATTTCCCTCTCCACCCTGATTTTCATTTTCAAATGAAATTTGAAAAGGAATATCAGGGCATCACCAAGAGCTAAGTGCTCGTCTTCAGCCCTTTCAAACGCATTCACAACAAAGTCTCTTTTGCCATGGCCACCAGGAAGATAAAAACTACCTGCCCTTTCCGGCTAAAGGAAGGCGGTGGGATAATCTTGAGGATAGACTTAGCTGATAGCCGCATCCGTCCTACACGTGACAGCAGATGTTCAACATAAACGAACAGGTCAGCGATGCTCGGACACTGGACAACTGTGTGTAGAGCAGTTTCGTCACCCGCGTGCATCTCGGACAAGCCCAGCTGAGGGCACTTCCGTGCCAATAGAGTTTATCCCGATCTGACAAATCTCCCCGGTAGCACTACAAGGCCAGTGATTTCTGAAAGTTGTCTATGGGCCCCGGCCAGAAAGTTCTGCCGAAGAGATTGGCTAGTTGAATTTCGTCGACAACTAGAGTCTCCCCGAGGACAGCGTCGCTCTTTCCCTCAACTAAACCTCTATAGAACGCCAAGGTGGAGTTTACACAGATCACATCACCCGATTGGTCGAGGACTGTGAGCGGCTGAAGTCATTCCAATCTCCAAGCGCTCCCTCTCGATCTTCGCTTCACGCAGGACTACAGCTCCGTCAAGGAGACGAGCTGGGGGAATTACACGTCTAGCAAACGGCGACCACACCTGTTCACCGTTGAGGAAGAGGTGGAGGTAATGTAGCCTAAGATCATGTCTACGCCTCATCAGCCACGGCCTTCCCAGCCCTCCAATTAGAGGGTGTTGACAGCAGATGGACCACCTGACCATCGGAGCACGCCCCTTCCACACGGCCAGGTGGTAGTAGATGACGAATGCAATGAAGCGTTCACCACCTCCGCTCGATCTTTCAGGGATAGCTTCCTCTCGACCCATTTCTGGGTGAGGGAAGCCACCCTGTTCATCAACTCATCCCAGTTTTTGACCGTCTGGAGATGAGGATGGAACCAGACCCCTAGCAGTTTAACCCGTCCCTCCTCCCATCGCCCGACGACGCTGTTGGATGGCATGGACCTGCGTCTCAAAGTGTCGAGCCGCAGGCCCACCTACTTTTCCTGGTTAATCATTGTTCCCGTCACTGCCTCCTATTCTTTTAGAGAAGTGTCGATCGCATCGATGTATTTTGCTCTCGACACCACTGCGGTAACGACGTCGGCATATGCTGACATGGTTATCCCGCATCCCAGTTCGCGCGGACACCCCTCAAACTCTCCAATCAGTGTAGTATTGGCTCGAGAATCAATACGCATAACAGGGATGGGAGGGGACATCCTTGGCGGACCGTGGGCATGATGTTGAACGGTTACGAAAGGTGACGCTTCACTCTCACCACAGAGCAGATATCGCTGTGCATGTCACCTATTCAGTCTCTGAAGTGGTGGAGATTGTTGTGGATGGATCTGTCTTGAATGGTGCATGTCTGCGCCTCTCCCACCAGAGCACCGACCACAAGCGCCAACTACTTTGTAGCAGCTTGGCAAAAATGTTGAACTCTGCGAATAGCAGAGTTATGGGCCCGAAATTATCTACGTTGCCCGTCTTGTTCGGGTCCTTTCTCAGCAGAGCCACTGCTCCTCGGCTCACATAACTGGGACTTCTCCTATTCTGCTGCCAGGTGCAGTAGTCGTCCACCAAGAGGTCGCCGAACAAATCTGGCATGTGTACGTAAAGCTCATAGGCCAGACCATACAAAACAGGTGATTTACCCATCGTGCAGTCATTGGTTCCCGTACTTCAGGGGCTGTTATCGGCTTTTGGCAACACTCCGCCTCAGTGGCCAAGAGCTGGAGCAGACCATCGAGGTAGGCACTGAAGTTCAAACCACGATCCGGCCCACCGCTGCCGCCGAACAGCTGCACAAAGTGTCACTGAAAAGCCGCACACATTTGCCCGAGATCGACTAACGCGCCCGTCGTGGTCCTCCAAAGACCGGATCGTGGCTTTGTTGCCAGAACGCGCCTCCGTCACTCGGGCCTTCGAACATCTTTCGTCCCCTCGTGTCTGAGAGCACGTACCCTAGCTCTGACAACGCAGCCTTCGTGCTTTGCGTTGAAGAATTGATCGGTGGCCCATTTCGCCACAATTAAGTCAGTCTTGATTCCTTTACTAAGCGCCTCATCTATTTTCTAACTAGTTCTCCCTCTGCTCTATTTTTCTCCATTGCTGACGCCTTAATCCAATAGACTCTATATTAATCGCCTTTTTCTGGGCGAAATACTATTTGTTGTTGACAACGGCCCCCGTCAACGCCCGCTTAACTCATTCGCTAATCCGGTCTCTGTAGGCTTTGCCCTTTGTCAACGACGCGTTCAGCATTCAGTAGCCGGGTCCCTGTCTACGAAACCTATCTAAGTCGACCACACAGGCCACGAATTTAGGCTCTGTGTAGTCGTCTATCTTGAATTGTTGACATCGTATGCTAGACCTCCATATTTCCCTACAAAATATCCTATTTAGATACGATCAGGATGACCCGATGCGGTTTGTCCATTTCCACATTGGCACATTTGGGAAATCCAGGGGTACCTGTCAGACAGTTGAAACCGTCTGAGCAGGTTTGCGACGCTTTTCCACCCTCCTCCCCTATCCGCCAATCCCGCACAGCCCCAGCGTGCCTCTAAAATCCTGTTCCAGTCACCCACTCTCACCAAAGAGTGGGACGTTCCAAGAAACATCTCCAGTCACCGGAAGAAGTTAGGGCGTCCTACACCCGTCGGGGCATAGACAGCGCCACTAGCCTCATAGCTTGCTCTTCTTCGCTGATCACGACCAGCTGCGAGATCTTACATTCTGTGTCTATGAAGACGGCCCGTATCACGTGATCCAGACTTCTCCGGAACAACGCATCCACTCCCCCCACCCCCGAGCCGGGATGGCTTGGAGATGTGTACACCTCGTAATCGCCGAAAATGGGTGCGGATACCCGTGCTTTGTACAGTCTGGTCTCGCTGATGGCCACTAAATCTATGTTTAGCGAGCTCGTTCAGCAGGTGACCCTACTTGCTAGACGACCCCAGACCACGTGCATTTATACTGCCTATCCTGAGAGAAGCCATGTTGGCTAAGATAGGGGAAACGTAAAAGTAACATGACCTCTAGCACTTTTAGGTAGTAGGTCCGTGATTCACCCCTCCGACCAGTGGCTGATTTCTCCACAAGAATGTCAGAATAAATGCTTTTGGTGAGGTTCCGTTGATAGTCTCCAATTGCCACAGGTGACTTGTTCTTTAATGGTGTGTAACTCTTTTGAGAGATTTCAATTATTTTTATGCGTGTGCTAAGTGCAATTTTGGTGGTCTGTATGTAATTTGTTTCTGTGGTGTTGGTGTGGTGTTGAATGTAATTTAAAAGCTTTGCTTTGTCTAGTGTCTATAGCTGTGTATTTTGTCTGCTTTGGGGATATTGGTGTTTTCTGTGTTTGTTGTGTTGTTGCTGGAGGTAACGTTGGGGTAGATGATCATTATGGTGTTGGTGTTGGTGTAGGTGGTTGATGGGGTGTGGTTTTTGATGGTGATAGTGGTGTGGTCGTTGACATTTTGATTTTTTTGTTTTTTCCTACTCTTTTTTTTGTCAGGGAGTTCTATGTTTTCTTTTTCGGTTCTATAGTTTTCCACCTTCAGTGTCATCACACTCCCTGTCCAATTTATTGATACCAACAAGGGGCATGCTCTCCATTGGTCTTGTTGGTGATGTTTGTGGTGGAGGAGACGGTGTTTTTGTAGTTAGTGTTGGTGGGGCTGGTAGTTTTTCTGCCACTGCGGCCTCGGGTGTTTTGGCCACTCCAGTCGCGTGGAACGGTGTGGGGAGAAGAGGGGAGCGCGCGCCCGCCTTGGTGAGTTTGGGGAAGAAGGCCCTAAGATGTGTTTTGTCTCGACACTCGTGAAACCTTCGACAGTCACAGTAGATGGCTGCCGTCGTCGAGATCGATCAAATCGGGGATGGCTTCTATGCTCTCATTGTTTGATTGGATGATTAGCTCCATCCCTAAGCCTAACCAGTTTTCGTCTAGGATTGTTGTTGACTCCTCGACGTCAGCGAGGACTGCCGCCATCAGCAAAGCGATCTCCATTGAGGGCGGAACCTGGGTCACTCGGTCCCTTGTGACTCTCGCCGCAACATGTGGACATCATCATTATTTCGTCACTTCGGAGTGGCGTAATAAAGTGTACTCTGGCTTTTTCGGGTGTAGCGAAGAGAACAGTCACTGTGCCATACTTCGATCCTCGGGCTATATGGATTTTCTGTGCCAAACGGCACCCATAGCTCTTTGAATCTGGTCATCCGTTCCACCTGGCGCGATTTCAGTTCAAGTGTACGGTAGGAGACCGTACACAAACGTCGGTTTTTCATGACGTTGGGTAGGTTGGTGAGTCTTACCCTGTGTCCTTTTTTTTTTTACCAACAACTTGGCCTTCCTCATATCCCTATCACTGCCGCGTACTCTTTCAACATTGTTGGCAGCCTTTGAGAATGATGTAGTTAGGCAGCTCCTATATGTTGTGTGGTTTCGTCATCACCGCTGCTTTTGTTGTTATTTTTGTTTTTGTTGTTCTGGTTGTAACTATTGTTGATATAGTTGTCCTTGATGTCGTTCTTGCTGTCGTTGTTGGTGTTGTCATCATTATTTCTATTAGTGATCTCACAGCTGTTGGTGTTGTTGTTGATGGTGGTACTGGTGGTGGAGATATTGCCTGATGTTACATTTTAAAATTGTGCGGGAGGGGCAGGGTTATTAGTCTCCACGTTTGACTCGCTGTTGCACGACAACAAACTGAAAACTGAACAGCCTGGCTCCGCTATGTTTTTGTTTTTTTGATAACTAGTTCGTTAATCCTGTCTGTGTAGGCCTTGCGCGCTGTTAACGATGCGTTTAGCTTCCAGTAGCCGGGGCCCTGTCTATGAAGCCTATCTAATTCAACCTCACAGATCACGAATTTGTGGTCCGTGTGGTCGACTATTTTGAATTGTGGACATCCTATGCTAGACCTATCTATTTCCCTACAAAACACCCTATCTAGACATGATCTGGATGACCCGATGAGTTTTGTCCGTGTCCACATTGGCACATTCGGGAAATCCATACGGTACCTGTCAGACAGCTGAAACCGTCTGAAGAGGTTTGCAAGTCTTTTACACCCTCCTCCCCTATCCGCTAATCTCACACAGTCCCAGCGTGCATCTAAGATCCCGTTCCAGTCGCCCACTAACACTGAAGAGCGGGACGTTCCAAGAAAGGTCTTCAGACGCCGGAAGAAATCAGGCCGCCCTGCTCCTGTCGTAGAGTAGACGGCCACTAGCCTGAAAGTTTGCCCGTCTCCACTGGCCACGTCAAGCACCACCAACTTACCTTCAGTGTCCAGGATAATGGCCCGTATGGCGAGATCCAAGCCTTTCTGAAAAAGCACAGCAACTCCTCCCCCCGGTCCTGGACGGCTGGGAGATGCGTGTACATCGTAGCCGCCGAACATCGATGGGAAGGCTCGTAGCTCGGAGATTCTGGTCTCGCTGATGGTCACCACATCTATGTTTAGTGACCTGAGGTCGTTTAGCAGGTGGCCTTGCTTCCATGACGATCCCAGGCCACTCGCATTTATGCTGCCTATTCTGAGTAAGGTCATGTTGAAAAGGAGTGGCAAAAGATGGGAAAGTCCAATTACCTCACTTCTTGTGGAGGAAGATGGTTTTTCCGTCCCTCTCACTGTTTGTTGCCCCCTCCGGAAGGATGTCTTTATAAATTCCTGGAAAGTATTTGTATGAAGTCTCCGATGTACTTGGGGAATTTTAATTTTAGTGTCGTTAATATTTTCTGTGTGATGTGAGTGATTTGTACGTGTGGGGGCGGTGTGCATTTTTGGCGTGTTGTATAGTATTTTTCTGTGAAAATAGTGTTTTGTTGGACGTAGTGTAATAATTGGTTGTTGTTCAAATTTAATGCTGTGTAGTGTGTATCGTTTTGGTTGCTTTGTATCGTTTGCGTTTGTTGTGGGTTTGTTTCTGTTTCTCTGGTTGGTGATTTTTATGGTGTTGGTGATAGTGGTGTTGGGGATAATGATGGTGATGGCGGGTGTTTGTGCTGATGGGCTGGTAATACTGGTGTGGGTGGTGACATACCTGTCTTAACTTTTTTGTTAGTTTGTTTGTTTGTTTCGCCCTGTATTTTGTTTTTGGAGGGCGAAGGAAGAGGATTTTTTGTTTTTGGTTTCTTTTTTATTTCCAGATACAATTTCCCACTCCTCCTCGTCGTCACAATCTCTCTCCAGTTGCGATAGGCCGGGAAATGGAAAATCCTCCACAGGCGTTGGTTTTGGCTGTGGCTTGGTGGATGGTGGAGGCGCTGGTCCTAATTCTGGCGCGATGGGTGGTGGTAGTGTTGGTTGTGCTACTGTTGCTGCTACAGTTACTGGGGTTGTTGCTGCTACAGTTGCTTCTGTTGTTGCTGCTACAGTTGTTGCTGCCATTTCTGCTGCTGGTTTTGATGGTTGAATTACTGGTGTAGGCAGGAGAGGTGGCCTCAACTTTTTAGCCTGAGGGCAGAAAGCATTTAGGTGTGTTCCTTCGCCACAAACGACACACATTGGCCTTCTACCCTCAACTATTACGGTGAGGTAGCTGCCGTCATTGAGGTCTATCACCTCTGGAATTTTCTGTATCTTCTTTTTGGTCCGCATGGATCAGGAGCTCCATCCCAGACCCGGACTAGTTCTCCTGCTTTACTTTTATCACCTCAATTACTTTAGTATTAGCCTCGATGTTGGCGAGGACGGCAGCCATTAGATAGGGAATTTCAATGTGCAGCGGAACTTGGGTCACTCTGATCCTTACCAGCCTCTGACCACAATAGGTTGGGAGGAGTGTGAATTCGTCTCTTTTAAATGGGGCCATAGAGTGCTCTCTCGCTTGCTATGTGGTTCTAAAGAACACGTCCACGGTTCTATATTTTTGCCCACGTCTGATATGGTTTTTTTTAGCCCAATCATGTCCCAAAGATTTTGTATCTGGGACTCGGATGCCTGTTCCACTCGGCGTATTTTAATGTTTATCGTGCGATGTGACACGGTGCATAGGCACCGATGCTCCATGTTATTACATGGGGGAGGGGAGTGAGGCTGACCCTGTATCCATATTTTTTTACTATTGGCTTCGCTTCATTCAATTCTTCCTGGCCTACCTCAACCACTTAATTTTTGTTTGCCGCTTTCGCAAACGACACTTTTGGTTTTGCGCCTGTGTTGTTGTTATTTTTATTGTTGCTGTTGTTGCTGTTGTTGTTATTGTTGTTTTTGTTATTATTATTTTTAGTTTCGATGTGGTCGTGGTCGTGTCAGTGGCGTTCGGCCTGGAAGTGTCGATTTTCGGAGAATCCATTTCGATATCACGAGATAATTTATTTTTTGTTTCAGTTGTTGCTGTAGTGGTGGTATTAGTGGTGTTGGTTGTTCGTTTTGATATTGTGGTGGTGGGGATGGCGGTTTTAACACCTGTAGACATTGGTAATGGCGGGAAATCCATGTCTGTATATGACAAATCTAAATATTTGCCACTGCTATTACTTATATTTTCCATGTTGGCAATCGTAGCAAGGTTTACAATGGTGGCGGTGTTAGTGGGAGATGTTAGTCTGTTAGAGAATCTGTCAGCAGCTTTTGGTAGCTGAATGCCGTCCATGTTTTTTTTCAAAGGAATTTTTTGTTTGCTGAATATAATGGTTACATTTTGGGCTCACGGCCCCAATAATGTTGAGTGCCCTTTTCAGAAAGCAATATATGTGAACTTATAAACACTTAACAAAAAAGGTTTTCCATAACAGGCAATTTGAAACAACTGAAAACAACAAACCTTCGTGGAGCTCACGATAATACGATTTCCTACGTAGGTCGCCAATAATAATAATAATAATAATAATAATAATAATAATAATAGGGAAGAAAACGCACATGGTGGATATATATCGTTATGGAATCGTTCCCGTAAGTTTTTGATTTTTACTTCTTTAAAACAACTGTGATAGAATAATTCTTATTACAAATGAATTATAAGATTACAGTTTTGCCGCTCAGCAAGCCATAACGCGTCACTTTACGGCATAGGGCCCCAATATTTAATATTTAACTTTAGATCAGAAATGTTATAGTCGAAAAAGAGGAAAATGGCAAAATGGCTAAATAGCTAAATGGCTAAGTGGACAGACAGGCAAATAATGTCACCACCAACACCACCACCGCCACCATCACCACTACCACGCAAAAAACTCTAGTCAAGTTACCTCAACTTCTATTTCTACTTCAACTTCAACACCATCACTACAGTACTACGATCACATCACCACTGCCTCATTATCGCTACCGCCGTTATTCTCTCCCACTACATCCTGCTAAGTACTACTAGCACAGCACCACCACCACCACCTCCACTGCCTCATTATCACTACCACCGCTATTCTCTCCCACTAGCTCCTGCTAAGACATGCATCGTAGTGTCCCCACTAAAAGAGGAAGGCATCAAAAGATATAAATAGACTGATTTTATGACCCGGTCAAAAAATCAAAAAAACAAAAATCAAAATCAAAACAGCACAGTCAGACATTCAAACATTACATTACAATGAAACTTAAGCTTATTCCTTTTTGATTTTTTTTTTACCTATTTGTTTGTTTGTTTATTTATGTTCGTCTACAGCGTGGGTGATGAAATCACCGGTGGTTATGTAAGCATACATTAACCAATCCTCGATAGGAGAGTTTAAATGTCGAACCTAAACAGTTCGAATAACGGTGAAGTGGAGACTGGAATGTCATGTGACAGACTCTCACCCAGCAGGTGCCCCCTGGCTCAGCAGCAGGGACCTGGCCGTCAACCAAATACTGCTGGTGTCGGAGGAAGAAGAAGAAGGAAAGGGACCAGAACCAACTGAACGATAGAATTGAATAGAACTGTTATGCAATGTTACCTGAAGAGTAAGCCCAAGGAGAAAGGCTATAGGAAACGGATGCATAACATCTGGAACGAGATTGGTCTATTTGATGAACAAAAATTGGCCGGGCAGGCTCGGGTAATAAGAACTAATGGGTGGATAAGCGAGCTGGAACTGGTGGAACTGAGCAGAGAGATTAGGTTGGAAATGGAGAGTGGAGTATGCCAGGCAAACGAGCCAGTGGGAAATGAAGGCTAAGAGGTTGAGAGAACGGAGGAACCACCCGAAGCAGACAATGATTTGAAGGCTGAGATAAATAATACCTGGAACAGAGATACGGGCACTGAGGAGATGAATGCTGACGGGCTAGGACAAGATTCGGTTGATATCCTAAACTTAGTGGTAGATTAATTGAACAATGATAGTGGGAGACCTATGAACCTAAGATTTGTAGACAGGAAAAAGTTAAAAGAAACAACAGCTAAGGTAAACAAAGTCATCCCATACCTTGAGGCGAGGAGCCTTCACCAGTGCAACAATATCCTCAAAGCAACAGCAAATACGGTGAGGAAACTACTTGGTATAAAAGCGAGAGTAAACAACAGACAACAGAGAGCAGAGCCTTGGTGGAAGAAACAAATGAGTGGTCAAATAAGGGAAACGAGAAATGACATTGGAAAGCTTGAGTCCCTACTGAATGGGACACTAAAAAACATAGATACTAAAAATAGACTGGAAATAAAGTACAAAACTAGGAGGAAAAAGCTAAATATTATCATAGAGGAACTGAAGCAACGCATTGTAGCAAAGAGTGCAAAAATCAGGCGATACGAGAACAGAGTCAGTCAGTATAGACAGAACCGCATGTTTGACAACAACCAGAAGATGAGGTTTGGACAGCTTGAAGGGAAAGAAAGAGGCAACGACTTGATCCCTGAGGCGGAACAAACTAAAACATTCTGGAGAGGAATATGGGAGCAGGATGTTAAACATAATGACCAGGCAGTGTGGATTGAGACAGTACAGAAGGAGATTAGTGAACAGGCACACCAACAAACTGATTTGAGTATCACAGTTGAAACTCTTGAGGGGCAGTCCAAAAAACTAACCAACCGGAAATCACCAGGCCCAGATGGTGTGCAGGGGTATTGGATTAAAAATATAACATCCCTCCACCCGAAACTGACAACCATGTTCAATGACTGCTTGATGTCAGGTGAGGTACCAGAGTGGTTGACAAAGGATACCACAGTTCTGGTATTGAAAGACCGAATCAAGGGTAATGATGTTACCAACTATAGACCTATCACATGTCTGTTCGTAATGTGGAAACTGTTGACAAGCATTATGTCTGAGGAAATCTACCATCACCTCCACACAAACAACTTGCTACCGGACGAACAGAAAGGATGCCGAAAGTAGTCCCGTGGTACACAGGACCAGTTACTTATTGATAAGATGGTAATGATGAATTGCAAGAGGAGACACACTGGTCTTGCCATGGGATGGATAGACTACAAAAAGGCACTTGACATGGTGCCTCATTCTTGGATCAACAAAAGCCTAGAGATCTTCAAGGTGGCAGATAACATCAAACAGTTGTTGGGCAAAAGTATGAAGTCCTGGAAAACAGAGTTAACTTCAGCTGGAGAATCCTTGGGAGGCGTGAAGATCAAGAGAGGTATCTTCCAGGGAGATAGTCTGTCCCCTCTGTTGTTTGTCCTTGCCCTGATGCCCCTGACCATTATACTGCGAAAAGTGAGAGCAGGATACAATTTGGGAAAGGGAGAGCTTACCATCAATCACCTCCTCTTCATGAACGATCTAAGCTATTCGAGTGGAGTGAGAAGGAGTTGGATGTGCTTGTTGACACTGTCCGTATTTTCAGCAATGATATATGTATGCAATTTGGTATTAGTAAGTGTGGCGTCCTTGTGATGAAGAGGGGTACATTGAACAGAAGCAACAGAATCCAGGTACCAACAGGTGAGATGATAAAGGAAATTGACACTGAAGAAGGATACAAATATTTGGGTGTTCTGGAGGCTGATGACATCAAGAACAAAAAAATGAAGGAATTGATAAGATCTGAATACATTCGGAGAGTAAGGAGCGTATTAAAGTCACATCTGAACAGTAGGAATGCCATAAGTGCAGTAAATTCACGAGCTGTGTCTATTATTAGGTAGTGCGGGAATTCTGAGATGGAATGTTGCTGAACAAAAAGAAATGGATAGGAAGACTAGGAAGCTATTGACTATCTACAACATGTTCCACAAGAGGAGTGATGTCGATAGACTCTGCTTAAGGAGATCTGAAGGTGGAAGAGGTCTTATCAGCATAGAGGACTGTGTTCAGATAGAGAAAAACAACCTACACAAATGCGTGACTGATAGTAAGGAGCCAATGCTCAGAATTGTACTGAAGGAGAGCACAATAGACCAGGGGATTTCCAAGGAGGAAATAAAAACAAGGAGAAAGAGCAGCCTTTATGAAAATCCCTTCATAGTACCTTCTTTGAGAAAACTGAATTCAGAGATCCACAGACATGGAACTGGTTGAAAAGAGGCGACATTAAAAAAGGCTACAGAAGAAATGTTAATGGCTGCGCAAGAGCAGGCCCTCAAAACGAAGTGGCTGAAACACCATATTTACAAGGAGGAGGCAAGCCCACTGTGCAGGATCTGTGGAGAGAGAGAGGAGACTGTGGCTCACATTGTATTCAAGTGTAAACACCTAGCCCAGTCTCACTATAAGGGCTGGAGACATGATGTGATGGGCAGGGTGATCCACTGGCACCTATGCAAAATAAACAATTTACCACATTCTGAGAAGTGGTATGAGCATAAGCCAGAGGCGATGATAGAAAACGATCAGGTGAAGGTGCTGTGGGATTTTAGGATACAGACGGACAAGAACCTGGAACACAATAGACCTGACCTGGTGGTTTTGGACAAAGATAAAAGATTGTACCTGATTGTGGATGTGGCCTGCCCATTCGACACGAGAGTGCAAGAGAAGGAGAGGGAGAAAATTAACCGATACTAGGACCTAAAGTGGGAGGTGAAAAGGATTTGGAACTGCCATGAAGTCAAAGTGATCCCGATTGTCATAGGCGCACTAGGGACTGTCTCAAAAAGTTTCCAGGGATGGTTAAAGAAAATTGGCCCCTTAACGCTTTTTGGAACGCTTCAAAAGGCATGCATGCTGGGAACTGCAAGAACCCTCCGATACGTCCTGAATATCTGAGGCTGCAAGTAGTGGCTTGATATTCATCTCAACAAACTTTCCAGTTAACTAACATCAATGACTGAGACTCAAATAATAATAATAATAATAATAATAATAATAATAATAATAATAATAATAATAATAAGAAGAAGAAGAAGAAGAAGGATACAAGTATTTGGGTGTTCTGGAGGCTGATGACATCAAGAACAAAAAAATGAAGGAATTGATAAGATCTGAATACATTCGGAGTGTAAGGAGCGTATTAAAGTCACATCTGAACGGTACGAATGCCATAAGTGCAGTAAATTCCCGAGCTGTGTCTATTATTAGGTACAGTGCGGGAATCCTGTGATGGAATGTTGCTGAACAAAAAGAAATGGATAGGAAGACTAGGAAGCTATTGACTATCTAAAACATGTTCCACAAGAGGAGTGATGTCGATAGACTCTACTTAAGGAGATCTCTAAATGTGGAAGAGGTCTTATCAGCATAGAGGCCTGTGTTCAGATGGAGAAAAACAACCTACACAAATACGTGACTGATAGTAAGGAGCCAATGCTCAGAACTGTACTGAAGGAGGGGACAGTAGGCCAGGGGATGTCCAAGGAGGAAATAACATCAAGGAGGAAGAGCAGCCTTAAGGGGAAATCCCTTCATAGTACCTTCTTTGAGAAAACTGAATTTAGAGATCCACAGACATGGAACTGGATGAGAAGAGGAGACCTCAAAAAGGCTACAGAAGGAATGCTAATGGCTGCGCAGGAGTAGGCCCCCAAAACGAAGTGGTTGAAGCACCATATTTACAAGGAGGAGGCTAGCCCACTGTGCAGGATCTGTGGAGAGAGAGAGGAGACTGTGGCTCACATTGTGTCCGAGTGTAAACACCTAGCCCAGACCCACTATAAGGGCTGGAGACACGACGTGATGGGCAGGGTGATCCACTGGCACCTGTGCAAAGTAAACAATTTACCACATTCTGAGAAATGGTATGAGCATAGGCCAGAGGCGGTGATGGAGAACAATCAGGAGAAGGTGCTGTGGGATTTTAGGATACAGACGGACAAAAAACTGGAACACAATAGACCTGACCTGGTGGTTGTGGACAAAGAAAAAAGATCGTGTCTGATTGTGGATGTGGCCTGCCCTTTCGACACGAGAGTGCAAGAGAAGGAGAGGGAGAAAATTAACCGATACCAGGACCTAAAGTGGGAGGTGAAAAGGATTTGGAACTGCCATGAAGTCAAAGTGATCCCGATTGTCATAGGCGCACTGGGGACTATCTCCAAAAGTTTCCAGGGATGGTTAAAGAAAATTGGCCTCGTCATGATTTTTGGAACGCTTCAAAAGGCATGCTTGCTGGGAAGAGCAAGAACACTCCGATACGTCCTGAATATCTCAGGCTGCAGGTAGTGGCTTGATATTCATTTCAACAAACTTTCCAGTTAACTAACATCAATGACTGAGACTCAAAGAACAATAACAATAATAATAATATTATTCAAATATTCATATTCTTCTATCCGTGTTGCGAAATATCCTCTTATTATCAAGCCGTATCAATAGTTAATTTCGAAAACCGGGAAGACAATAAACCGAAACGATGTAATTTGTGTTGTTTAAGAAATATTTAAATTTTTCTTTTTCCTTTCTTTTTTGGCAAAACATAGCAAAAGGAAAATCAATACTTTAAACCATCTTGATTTTTGAATCATAATTGATTAAATATATCGATTAGATGTTGAAAAATCAAATAACCGTTCAGTATAGCATAAACAACAGGAAAAATGTAAAATAGTTTTTACAAATATTACCTTGTCAGTAAGACGCCGATGAATAAAACATATCCTTCTCGTAACTCAGTTTGTAAACACAGACAATTAATTAGCAGCAGTAAAATATCATTTGATTTAGTGTATTTTATGAAAAATAAGTGAGAATGACAAGTTTGTTGACCAAGTTTTTCTAAGCACGAGGAAAGAAACCAGGCCAGGGTACATTTAATACTCGTGTGCCGACAGTAATCTGGGGTTTCGTGTGTAGTTCCCCTGGTGTTATGCCATACAGCAGTCGCAATCCCTCTGTTTAGGGAATTTTATCAAGTTGACATTTCTTATTGTTTATGTGGGGCCAATGAGGTGTCAAATATTCTATGAAGTAGTCAAATTTGGAGATGACTAACTTAGAACATTAACGTTTCTCTTATTTCTTATATTTTATTATTTAACCAGGAAATGATGGTTAATAACAAACATGGATTTAGAGAACCTCCACAGGAGGTGTGAGAAAAGTAAATCATTATCATTTGTGTGGCTAGCTCCGAATACTTGACGCAAACTGAACTATGTTAAAGTCACACAATGGGGCAAGTAGTGATAATGATTAATAGGAGAACAAATTGCGTATTTTTTTTAAACGATCGACAAGAGTTCGGATAATATTTGCTTACCGAGTGGGGTGAATCTCATCAAATGAGAACTAGGAAACAAGGACCCCATTGCCATTTCTATTGCTGATACTATCTACCGGATGCGATTCCTGGCAGAAAGAGCACCGTGAAATAAGTATCTGGCTCAAGGAAACATGCATTGCCCGGACCGAAAATAGAACTAACAGAAATAAATTAAGAGTGAAAGGCCATTGCTATGGGCTTCCACACAGTTTCCGTCCACGAAATGTCGACCAGAAGGCATAGTGATGCTATAGTAGTATACGCATATCCAAAGTGCTACGCAGTGGAAGTATTCCCGAAACTACGCGGATGTGACTCGAACTCCTTAGCCACGCAATAACCATTCAAAACGCCTCAGTCAACAACCTTTCGGTTCTCACATTTATAGCAATATGGCTGTTATCGATTAGTAAGTATGACTACTTTAGTTTAACTTTCTCTTTCATAACGCGATGTTTAAGATGGCGGAATTTCCCAATATAGTGTGGGAAAGAGGAAACCTGTAACTTTTTAATGTTTTGACTGTTGACGATATTATTTATGAATCTTTATTATTTCTTTCTTGACGATATTATTTATGAATCTTTATTATTTCTTTCTTGACAAACAATAGAAAATTTCTGATTGTTAGCTTTTGGGTAAAAGAAAATATATATATAATCAAAATGGAGGAGATATTTCTAAACAATATTTTTGCGACCACTCTATTCCGATAAAATATGCCTACGAGTTTATCGATAGGTATAAAGGAGAGTGGATATTTTACTGAAGTAGCCTTCTCAATCATGTAATAAAGAATCTGAATGTTATTAGGTTATTTTGACGTTCATTTGAATGGTTCTATGTAAACGGTGTTTAAGAAAGAGAATTGCATATTGGCATAAGACATAATTGTTTCTACTTTATGTACAAGGCCAGCAAATACCCAGAGTGCATTACTGGTACTTTATTTTATTGGCATAAGACATAATGATAGATTTCAAGTCAGCCACTAGCCAAATTTGAATTCATAAATTGATATATTTGCTTTCAGGTCGTCTCCCTCTCACTATGTATGTATGTATGTTATCTCTTACTCTTAATTTCGAGTATATTTTTGACCGGCCACCTTCCTGGTGGCAAGCTTGTAAAAGAAAAGAAATTGTCATCCGTTGAATCGCAAGAATGTTTTGCAAATTTTAAAAGTGCCACCTATCGCAGCTATTTGTAAACTATGAATTAGGGTGCTGGGCTCTCTGTCCGCAAATCCAAGTTCAGTTATACATTGATCCAAGCGGGTTGGTATATAACCCGTAGCTCCAATATTGATGGGTATGAAGCTAAAGCTGTATCTTGGATACTGGATTTGTAAACTCCTCATCAATGGTCCGTAGATGTCCTCCTTCTCCTGTAGTTTTCTAACAAAGTTTACATCAAGTGGGCAGCTGATCTCCACAACAGAACACGTTTTCAGCGTATGATCCCAAACAACAATAACAGGCCGGTTGTGCTTTAATTTGGTGGCAGTTTTTATTTTCAGATCCCGCCAGTATTCCTTAGTGCCATCTGTCTCAATATATTCTTCCTCGTTTGTTTTTAATTTGGTTTTCCGAAGTGCGTTCCAGATGGTTCTAGCTATCCCATCGTGTCTCATGAGGAGGTAGTAGCGAGATAACAGTCTTTGGCAGCTGGCAACAATGTGGCTTACATCTTCGATCTTTGTTTTACATAACCTGCATTTATTGTTTGAACATTGAATAGGATCTTCCGATTTCTCTGGGTTTGAGATTTATATCAGGCTTTATTCCATATCTCTCCTCCATATCAGTGGCTATTCTAATGATATTTTTTTCTTCATGCTCATAAACTTGGGCAAGATGGTTGGTAACATTTTTCCTCTGTTGCAGATGTTGCTTCAGTGTTACTGTCCGGGTCTCATATGATGTTAATATGGATTTTAGACCCCGGCTACCATCCTTGCGTGAGAAGTGTAGCCTATCCACATCACCATTGATGTTAAAGTTCCCAGTAACACTGAGAACTTTGCGAGTTCTAATATCCATCTCACTTAGTTCTTGCAATGACCATTTCAGCAGGCCAAATGTTGGCGTTAGAATTGGCACAGCATAAGTATTGTGGGCAATGTAATTGCTGTACGCTGACAGTTCTGATGTATTTAGTTCTGGTTCTCTCCTTATTGATGGGTCCATCATATCTGACATTCTCATCCTGTCCAAGATATCTGTAGTTGTCACATGACTATAGAGGTTGTATTGTCAGGCCATTCATTTCTAGATTTCTAGAGGAGGGCACATCTCTTCCACGTTTTACTGCCAAATATCCACACTTGGACTCACCAAATTTCATTTTGATGTCTGTTGAAAATTGTGTAATGAGGTCCAATTGTGTCTTGATGTCATTGATATTCGGCCCATACAACTTCATGTCATCAACAAAGAAAAGATGGGAGATACTTCTGGACCCACTTCTTTGTTCACCTTGTTTCCTGAGTAGGTAAGATAGTGGATTTAGTGAGAGAACGAAGAGTAGCACTGGCAAGCTATCACCCTGAAAGACGCCCTTCTGGTAATGATCTGATCAGTCTTAACTTGCTCTTCTCATGTATGTATGTGTGTATGTATGTATGTTATCTCTTTCTCTCAATTTCGAGTATATTTTTGACCGGCCACCTTCTTGGCGGCAAGGTTGTAAAAGAAAAAAAAATGTCATCCCTTGAATCGCAAGAATATTTTGCAAATTTTGAAGGTGCCAGCTATCGCAGCCATTTGTAAACTATGAATTAGGGAGCTGTGCTTTTTGTCCGCAAATCCAAGTTCAGTTATATGTATGTATGTATGTATGTATGTATGTATGTATGTATGTATGTATGTATGTATGTATGCATGTATGTATATTCTTCTGTTTTTATAATTTCCTAAATTTTTGCCAATAGAGAGAGAGTCGGTTGCTAACATAGACACAAGACTCTCTCATTGGAATTTACACAACATCAACTAGGTAGATATCTATGCATGTATGCATGCATGTGTAGATTTGGATGTTATTGTATGTGTGGATGTGTATGTTTTGAGTTGTATGTGTGCATGTGTATATGCTTAGTATTTGTACATGTGTATATGCAGTCATTAAATGCAAACTTTTTGAAATGTTTTAAATATTTTTACTTTTCCATTAACGGATTGTACTTGTAATTTCCTAACTAGTTGTGTTCTTTCTGTTCCTATGAAGCCCGGCTTCTCAAGATTTGTATTGAGGCAGTTACTAACATATCCCAGTGCCCCAATAATCACAGGCATAAATCTGAAGGTATAATCAAGGTGGAGTATCTGGAGATTTCTCATCAGTTCTGCATAAATATTCTCCTTTTCGCTAATCTTCCACTACTGTGCATGCCTCTTTTCCCTTTCCTATATCATAATATGCGGTCTGTTATGCCTGCATTTTATTGGGATTTTTACTGGAACATTCCACCAGTACTCTTTCATATTATGTATATGTATGTCTTCCACATTGCTGTAACTTTGAATGTGTTTATTATCGGAGCTATCTTTTCTACGGATTGTATTGTTCAGTGTTTTGGCCACTACATCATGCCTCATGGATAGATAGTACGGCGAAGACATCTTTGGCCAGCTGCTTATGACATGGGTGACATCCGCGATGTTCATTCTGCAGAGCCTGCACTTGTTATCACATCTAGGTGTTTTGCCTGCATCCCTATCTCTTTTGTGAATCAAGTATTTCGTGTTGATTTCCTGTTCTTGGATTGCAAAGGTGTATCCTTCAAAGTGGGAGCCAATATATCGGTTGTTGGTCCAAGATAGACTACTTTCTTTATCTATATTACTCTCACTCTGGAGCTTCCTGGCAACATATGCATGCATGATTTTTTGCTGATAATGCTATCTCCCGAGGCTGACAAAGAAAAGAAGGCAGGTGGGGGGGGGGGGGAATTAATCAAGGGAGAAACAAAGAGAAAGTGGAAGAATGGTGAGCAGAAAGACATGGAGAGAGAGATGTTTTAGAGAGATGAACATGAGAGAGAAGAAAGAGGAGAGAAAGGGTCACGTCAATTAAAACATGGCAGTTTATCAAAGAATGGCCACATAACGATAATATAAATAACGTATCAGAGGAAAATACACGCTGTTACATAAGACGGAAAGGCAGCTGGGATAAGGATCCGATCATCATATTGGACCCAGGAACATATTTGTCTGTTGCTTTTGCCAATGCTTCTATTATATCTAGGTTGCAACATCTAACAGTATCAGGCAGCGTTTGAACTAAAAACACTGCGGCAGATCATATTCCACAATTTATTCTGTCCACACCCGAACTATTACTATATTTATCGATCGCGAAAGGATGAGATGTAAACTGATCTCAACGGGTTCCGCACTCATATTTATAAAGAGATCGTCTATATAGAATGTAGATGAGAGTGAGAATCCAAACTATTTCCTTTCAATAATAGATTGTAACGCATTTATTGTTTTATATCAAAGTAATGAGAAGAGGTGCATCGCCAAGTTGTAAGCATAATGGACCATCGATCATAATGTTGCGGGATCGATTCCTGGACTGTGTTGTGTTAATCAACAAACACTTTATTTCACGTTGCTACAGTATAATCAGCTGAACATGAGTACCAGTTATCGCTGCGGGATTAACCCTGTGATGGGCTGGCGTCTCTGTCCAGAGGTAGTATTGTACCTTCAGGCACTTCCCGCCAGGGAAAGAGACATTAGGCGTTTAGTAAAGGGTAGTATCACTGATAATATACTACTATTGTTTGCACAATATTTAATTCCAATAAATATCCATCGATAATCTTTTGAGATATATTCTTATATTGGAAAAGTAAATTCACTTGTTTATAAAATGAATTTAAAAGAGATAAAAAAGAATGATGCATTGATAGTAAATCTCGATTTCTTCAATGTACGTATGACTATATCCAATATACAAAAGAGATATTGTGGCTATAGAAGTAAATATGCATTTGGGATATAAGCCAAAAAGTGGACATATGCGTCACTTTGAATGCATTCAACTTACCTGAAATATATGCAAGCCCGCGCTTGATGTATGTTGTTTCTATTGGATGTATGCGCCACATACACAGGATGGATGATGTGATAGATTACTTTCATTAACTCATGTTGACAGTCCTTTAATGATTGCATTGAGAAAAGCTACTAGTCACACGGTTTCGTTCCTTAATGTTGATTGGATGAAAGAGATTGTATGTAATACATGGTGTGGTTTTAGTAGAGTAAATGGCACGACGGGAAATAAAATGGAACGATACTTGAAGCACAGAATATTATATCAACAATCATACCAACAATGGCTTATAGGGAAGAGATAGTGTCGATGATTGAAAAACAGGAGACATAAACTTAAAATTATACAAAGAAATATGTCAAAGTGTTGTGGAAATATATGTGTATTTTAGGAATCATTAAAAAGGTCAGAGACAATGTGTCAATGGATGTGAGAATAAACAGTTCTACGAGAGAGAATAAAATATGTTAACGAGGAAACATCTAAAGTGAGAAGAGCACTCGGCATGGTCAGTCGACAACAGATAGGCAATGTAGAGAATACAAACCGAGTGACACAGATGCACGTAGTCGAGGAAAATGGAATGAAATAGACACAAATTATTGATACATTTAATGACGTTTCACAAATGAGAGAGCAACGCAGGATAAGAAGAATTGGCACTGGCTTGGGGATACCTTTACCTCTCAGTCAGCAGATAATCTCTGAGAATAAGGATTACAGTGATATAAGGAATACGTATCTGCGGGTTATTGAAAGATGGAAGTGATGTAATTATGGCCTCTGTAAGGATGTCAGATCGGTCGAAGTAAAGAAAAATATGATGTGATCTATCTGGGGCTGCAATAATACGCCACAATGGAGAACAGTCAGCATATGTAACAGTTTTCAGAATATTTGTGGCAGCAAATGAGCGCGTTGAAGTTCTGACAAGGTCAGCTAAAGGTGACAGTCTCTTCGACGGACCTCTGCAGTGTTTCCACCTACAAACTTTCATTCTGATCGACGAAGGCCTACAAACTTTCATTCTGTGAATGAAAGTTTGTAGGCCTTCGTCGATCCGAGTCTATGGTACTTAGTTGCACAGTAAAATCTAATCTGCACAGATGTAGTTCCAGAGAAAACATTTAAACACCTATAGCCATGCCTGCGGACATATACTTCATCGTGTATCTAAACGTTGATTTGTTCCTGACTCACCTTACACTACAGAAAACACATTTGAGAAACAGCATCACGTATATGATATCCGTGGACAAAAAAAATTTAAACGTTTCAAATTTTAATGATGTTTAAAAGTTGTAAAATGCATGTGGGAAATTTCTAACTACGTTGGCAGAAAATAATGAAAATGTCAAAACTCACAAAACTTTATTAGACAGCATCAAAGAAAGGAAACTGAAATATTTTGGACAGACAGTTAATTGGGAAAATGCCTTACAGAGACCACTAATATAATAATAAAATCAAAATGATTGAAAGGAAAAGAAACAGAAAACCAAGAAGTACGTTGATGGATTATATAAAACTTTGGACAGGCTTAAAATGGAGTGAATATATAGGAACAACATAAGACAGACGAAGATGACAAATTTGTGATATTTAACATGTCGAGAACATACAATTCATAAGGGGTTTATCAATAATAATGTTAATGATGATGACAAAGATAATGACGATAGTGATGACAATCATTGTGGAGATAATGATGATGATAATGATACTGATGATGATGATGGAGATAATAATGCCGATGATGACGATAATAATGATTTCTACTATAGGCACAAGGCCAGCAATTATCCCAGTGTATTACTGGTACTTTATTTTATCGACCCCATAAGGATGAAAGGCAAAGTTAACCTCGGCGGGATTTGAACTCAGATCATAAAGGGCCGTAAATCTTTGCTGCAAAGCATGGCGTCTGACCCTCTACCGATATTGCCAATCCACCGCCGTTTGATGACGATAATAATTGTTTCTACTTTTGGCACAAGTCCAGCAATTACTTTATTTTATCTACCCCGTAAGGATGAAAGGTAAAGTTAACCTCGACGGGATTTGAACACAGACCGTAAAGGGACGTAATTATGCTGGAAAGCCAATTCACGATAATAATGATGATAAGAATCATGATGATGCACTAAATCTTTTTGATATAATTAAGTTATAGCAATTGAATGGCAATTAATTACCGATCCCCAGGTAGGATCTGAATACAAAACTTAACGGACTACCTAGCAAACCAATTTGTTCAATGCAATTCATCCGTTTTTTTAATTAGAGTGGACTATCTGGAATTTCTAAAAACTGTAGTCAAATTTCAAATAATTACTTTACTGGAGAAAGAAGCTCCCACTGAACAACGCAAGCTTGTGAGTCATTACAAACTGGATCAGGTGAGATTTGAAGTCATTATTTAAACGAGGTTGACTTTGCCTTTCATCCTTACGGGGTCGATAAAATAAAGTACCAGTAATGCACTGGGTAATTGCTGGCCTTGTGCCTAAAGTAGAAACAATTATTTAAACGAAGTAACTAATCTTGCCTCATCATTTTACTCAATACCTACCTGCATCGATTCTTTCGGAACAATTAAATAAAGCTGGTTATCGTTCGGCCACAAACCCGGGCTCCATTGCCCGCAATGCACAGGAGAAGAACGACTGTTTCCACTTTGTACAGGTTTCCCTCGTATCCTTGGTCCCCGTGCTGCTGATTTCGTCCTTAGAATCGGAAAAAGGAGGCCCACTTGAGGAGGGAACCCCATGAGGTGATGCTCGCTTTGGTAGCGGGTTTATCTGGCCATTCTCCGCGGTAATACCTTTTCCAGGTTGGCCGCTGTGCGCAGCTGTCACCACTTAGACAGGGGTGTAGCGTTTAACCCCCTCCCTTAATTTAGTTGCTTGATTGTCTTACTCTTTTTCTTCGTTTCATTTCAATTTTCTTTTTTTCTGTTTGTTTCCTTTAATAGTATGTTTAAAATATTATTTCGCGAATGATTTAGGAACATTTGATTTATTAGATCTAAATTAAATGCCTAAACGCGAAGTTAAAAAAAATAATTAATACATTCATTACAAGGAATAGCTTTATCAGATTAAAAATGATACACTATAAAGTATACAATGTATATTGGCCGGGCCAGATGGGAATTGAACTAAGGAAGTAAATAAGCTGGATAATTTTTTATCAAGTGCAATCAACAGCCGTTCTTTCTAAACGATTAATTAGAATAAATCAATTGAAATCTATCTCTCAGAGTGGTGTCGAAACTTCATTCTTTTACCAGAGAAAACTATCGTGCTACAGCACAAACTTTCAATAGGTTTCAGGCGTGTGGTGAAACTAATGGATAAATACACATTAGTCACTGAACACCTTATTGAAATCGGTTGTCTTTCTTGGCTTAATTACCATTTGAATAATGGAACGTCAGGACTATTCATCTGATTAAGCTAAAGATTCGAACGAGATTAATCGAAGTGAAAACAAATGAAATGATGTTGGGTTAGAGATTATTCCTGATGAAATCTTCGATAACACTGTAAATCTAATCAAATTGAGGCATCGTTTATTCTCAGAACATGACCCAGTGATTTGGTATTGTACATTTTATTGGTTTCCTCATCAAACATTATAACTAACCGGAATCTAAATGACCCAACATTGGAATATACATTATTCTATACCTACAATGTGTTCTGTCCCAGACACTCGGAGCGTGAATACTATATATACATATACATATATATATACACACACACACACACACACACACACACACACACATACACACACACATACATACATACATATATATATATATATATATATATAGTTAAAAGAATAGAGGTGTAACACACAAGTTATTATATATTGGTAAACGAAATAGAAAATGCTGACAATTGTTCACAGTTGAAAAATAGTTTAATTAGGAATAAATGAGAATTAGTAATAGTATTTATTAGTATTCAGTTTTGGTTTTAAGTTTTAGCGGTTGTGCATTTCTAATGTTTTTCAAAAATAATTTTGAGATAGAGCGTCCGTGATGTTTGCTCTGATCTGATTAGTTTTGGGAATTCTACCTGTTTTTATGTTAAAAAAGTGGCTCCAGCGCTATTAAAATTGTTTTTTTGCGCCAATTCGTGTTGCAAACATTCTTGTGGTCAAAACAATTTTGATTGGTCGGTAGAGGTCATGTGAATGTTAAAAATTGATTTTGTGCTAAGACTGAGAAATGACTCTTTCACAACAAATATGTTTGTGTGTGTGTAGTGGTAGTAAAGTGTTCGTTGTTGTGATAATGTTTAGCAGGTATGTGTGTGTGAACTGCAGCCTGTTGACAGTTCAAATGCCTATTAAGACAAGTGTGTGTGTGTGTGTGTGTATGTGTGTGTGTGTGTGTGTGTGTGTGTGTGTGTGTGTGTGTGTGTGTGTGTGTGTAGCAGAGTAATTTGTGGTAGAGGGATGGTCAGTAGGAATGTGTCTGTAAGTGAGTGGGGGATATTTTAACATGTTAAAAGATATTTTTCAGCTCTTGTCTTATACGGAGAAGTGCGTGTGTGTGTGTGTATAAGTCTCTTTGTATGTTAATGTACGCGTGTGTATGTGTGTGTGTATATATATATATATGTGTGTGTGTGTGTGTGTAGCAGAGTAATTCGTGGTAGAGGGATGGTCAGTAGGAATGTGTCTGTAAGTGAGTGGGGGATATTTTAACATGTTAATAGATATTTTTCAGCTCTTGTCTTATACGGAGAAGTGTGTGTGTGTGTGTGTGTATAAGTCTATTTGTATGTTAATGTACGCGTGTGTATGTGTGTGTGTATATATATATGTATGTGTGTGTGTGTGAGAATGTGTGTGTGGGTGGACGTGTATTTTTTTCCTTGTAAAATGGTGTACATTATTCGATATCTTCAGTAAAATCGCTTCTCTCAATAGAACATCAAAAACCTTAACAATAAAAGGTGTGAAATGATATTCACTATATATATACATACATATATTCACTATATATATATATATATATATATATATATATATATATATATATTTGTGTTGCACCATAGAACATGTGTGTTTACGTATGTCATTGTGTTTATATATGGGTATGTATGTTGACGTGTGTATGTTGTGGGTTCGTCTTAGGGAGAAGTGTTTAGACAGGGTCCGTATTTGTTAATAAAGTATAATTCCTTGCTGATGCGCTGGGTGTGGGTGGCATTATCTTTAAATTTGTAGAGGGGAAAGATTCTGATGTTGGGATGATTTTGGGTGGCACCGGTATCAATGTGTTCACTCAGTGGTATTTTCCTGTATTCCCGTATGTTAATTTGGGATCTATGGACAGTCATGTGTTGGCGGAGGCTGTTTTTGGTCTGGCCTATGTATTGTTCTCGACAACCTGAGCAAGTTAATACATATATTAGATTTTCCGATGCACATGTGAAATTGTGTTTTACTATAAAACGTTGTCCTTCTTTGAAATAGAATTCCGAACCCTCTATTAGGTTGATGCAAATGCCACAGTTGGGTCTATCGCATTTTTTTACTGTGGGTTTCGTTGTTGTGGTTGGTTGTACTTTGGCATGTGTTAGGATGATTTTCATTGACTTAGCTTGTCTTTTGCTCTTTACATATATATATATACAAAGAGAAAGGCGGGCATAGTATGACATCGACCTATTATACGCGTTTCACCGATGATTGGCCACTATGGATGCTATAGATCTGAATGAAGCATCGGCCTGCTCGTTAGACCGGAGATTTAACAAAAGATATTGAGCTTGGTATACGGGGTGTATACACTGTCCATATTTTAGATTCAACTTCGAATATCTGTATTTCAAGAATGCTTAAAGATAAATTGGAATTATTAGGGGGCTTTCTGACACTGCTGGATCTACTGTGAGGAAGAAAAACGTTGATTACTCTCCAAGCTCGCCAGAAGAATTTGTGATGAAGTTGATCATGAAAGAAAATGACATTTTCATTAATAATTAACCATAAATCAGGATTGGGTGCTCATAAATGATTGGAATAAAATTAGAATAGAAGCTTAAAGTTTTATTCCAAAGTGCCAGAGACAATCCTGGCCGAAATCCTACCTGTTACGCATAAATAGTTGCTCTTCTTTTGTCAATGACTTCTTCAACCCTCTTTCTCACTGCAGCACAAGCTTTCTTAATAAATTCCACATCAATCTCTTCCTCCCATGTCCTACAGATGGGGGCTTTGAGGGCTCGCAGGTTACTCTGAGGCTGCTGGCAAGATTTTCTGATGAATCCATTCCAGATGCTGAAGTCTAATGAATTCAAACAAGTGAAGAAGTGGGCGTCATTATTCCAAAACCTGCTTCCAAACTCATCCCTGAGAAATTCTTGCACTTATGTGAAGTCCTTAGTGATCTTGTTAGAGTTTCCCTTGACTCTTGCAACAAGATATTCAGAAAGTATCCATGTCTTTACATCCTTCAAAACCTGAACATAACAAATTCCTGTCAGACTCTCAGCCTTCACAAACATAAGCAATGGCATCATCTTGCGATCAGAGGCCACGCAAGCTAAAATCATCAGTTTGACAGGGATTTTGTACCTGGAAATGACATTTTTGTCTCTATCATGAGATCTGAAACCAGAACATGGCTGTTGCGTCTGTTTGTGTGCGTATCTCGTGTGAAATTCTTCTCATCTGTGTAAATGATCACTCAACCTTTTGTCCTGTAATAACAGGGTGCCTCAAATGTTTCACGTAAAATTTCATTTTCAAGTCTTCTGTCACCCCTCTTTGAACTTTCATAGCTGAAACCCCTCCCTCACGTGCCGAGCATATTATGGATTAAGTTGGATCTCTTTCTATTGATCTCTTCAGCACCAGATTGAAATGATGATCCATCTTATGGTTTTGACATCCTGAACCAGATTTTCTCTTTACTATTCCCTCCTTCTCAAACCTAGACACAATTCTATTGATGGTTCTTGAATGGACATTGAATATGAAAGCCAGAGAATGAATGTTAGTACCATTACCGAAGCCCTGGATGATCTTAGCTTGCTCAACATTTCTCAGTTAGGAAGACATGGTGAGGTTGGCACAAAACCATTTCAGCCTGTTCTCTTCCTAACTAAATAGCTATTGAGCTATTTGACTGAGTCTTGCAAAGTCAGGTGACCGTATGGCGAGATGTCATATATATATATATATATATAGATGAGATTCTACAGGACTAAACTGTTTCTTTCTTTAGAAATCATCATAGAATCTCATCTATATTAAAACATTTACACTCTGCTATATATTGAGTACCTTACTTACTGTGGTTACTTCCGATTCAACCTGGAATAACGTATATATATACACTGTTGTGTTCTATATATATATATATATATATATAGAGAGAGAGAGAGAGAGAGAACACACAACAGTTACTTCACCATACCCAGAAAAATAGTTTCACCTTATGCGGTTCTACAGCTCGGAATGGTCGGAGCTGTAGATACGCATAAGGTGAAATTATCTTTCTTGGTATTGTGAACTAACAGTTATGTTACTACTTCTACCAAACTCGACCCATGGACTGCATGCTCTACCACTACGGATATTAGCTACTAAATATATTTATATATATTTATATTTGCATATAAGCAGACTGACCAGACAGTTTCCTGTATACGAGCGATCAATGGCTAGCTTTGCCACATTCAAATAAAATAATACAGGTAACTGGCTCGCCAGTCTGCTAATATGCAAATCTTGCTGATAAGTGGATCTGCTAATATGCCGATCTGACTGATCAGCAAATCTGCTACTATGCAAATCAGGCCAGTCAGATACTGTATATTTTAGAAAATAGCATATATTTTCACTAGCTCTGACAGTTGGCTGCTGAACACTCGGATTACACACACATATATATATATATATATATATAGATATTTATATATATATACATATATATAGATATTTGGATTTTAGTCTTCATATATATTATTATTACTATATATATATATATATATATATATATATATATATATATATATTCATTAGTTAAGCAAAACAACACCACACACTTCACAAGGAAGACATTATTAAAAGATTGTCAACATGATTTAGTTTGATGTAAGGAATGTAGAGAATAATAATAATAATATTAATAATAATAATGTCCGTTTACAATTGTTTCGTTACTCCATATAATATTTCTGGATCAGATGACTATATATCATTATTGATCTGGTTCAGTTGAAAATAATTAATATATTTAAAAAACAGAGTGGCTCATCGGAACTCAAAGGATATATCAATTAAAATAATGTTACATAATATAATTGTTTCTACTTTAGGCACAAGGCCAGCAATTACCAGGTGCTTTACTGGTACTTTATTTTATCGACCCCGTAAGGATGAAAGGCAAAGTCAACCTCGGCGGGATTTGTACTCAGATCGTAAAGGGACGTAACTATGCTGGAATGCATGGCGTCCGACCCTCTACCGATACTGCCAATCCACCGCTTTGTTACATAATATAATGTTCCATATATTGGTTTTTACTATGGTGTCTTGGTTGCATCAGCTGTCAGCCATAATCAAGCAGTATTCATATGTCGAGGCTGCATTGTGTGAAATCACACAATGCAGCCTCGACATATGAATACTGCTTGATTATGGCTGACAGCTGATGGATTGGCGGTGGATTGGCAGTATCGGTAGAGGGTCGGACGCCATGCTTTCCAGCATAGTTACGTCCCTTTACGATCTGAGTTCAAATCCCGCCGAGGTTGACTTTGCCTTTCATCCTTACGGGGTCGATAAAATAAAGTACCAGTAATGCACTGGTAATTGCTGGCCTTGTGCCTAAAGTAGAAACAATTATTTTAATTTATATTCCTTTGAGTTCCGATGAGCCACTCTGTTTTTTTAAATATGTTAATTATTTTCAACGGAACCAGATCAATTATGATATATAGTCATCTGATCCAGAAATATTATATGGAGTAGCGAAACAATTGTAAACGGACACTATTATTATTAATATTATTATTATTATTCTCTACATTCCTTACATCAAACTAAAATATGCTGACAATCTTTTAATAATATCTTCCTTGTGAAGTTTGTGGTCTTGTTTTGCTTAACTAATCAATATTTCCAGCTCTGCGCACCTAGTTCTGCATGAACCCAGCCACCTCGCTGCTTTCTACTGCATATTGCACATTGAGCACATGCCTTTACGCTTTGGCTTCTAACTAATTCACGAATCGTTCTTCTCATATCTCCTCTACTATCCCCATCTCTCTCTTTAAGATTGGTTACTCTTGAACTGTGTGTGTGTATATATATATATATATATATATATATATATATATATATATATATATATATATATATATATATATATATATATATATATATAGGTATACATATATATAGAGAGAGATATAGATATTTATTAAAATAACAGATTAAAGTTTAAGCAACGAATCGCTGCTTTCACCCTTAACGGGATCTTCTGAAACTAAAAAAGTCAATATGTGAACGCAGAAGTAAATATTTCAAAAAAAGGTTGCAACCGGAGGAAGACAGGAAGACGATACCTTGGTTCGTGGAAATGTTCCCTGGCAAAGAACGGAAAAAAACGAAGATAATACGTCATTATTTGGACCGTGGAAGACAATTACACGCAAAGACAGAACCACGTTTATGGTATAAATGAAGTTGTAGACTAATATTCTATTAGGTGGTTCGTGGAGACGTTCTCGGACAATGAACGGAATAAACGAAGATAATATGTCAATATGTGGAGCGTTGAGAACAATTGCACGCAAATAATAAATTTGAAGACTAAAATCTTTGGACAGATATATATGTGTGTATATATTTATATATATATATATATATATATATATATATATATATATATATATATATATATATATATATATATATATATATATATATATATATATATATATATATATATGTATATATATATATATATATGTGTGTGTGTGTGTGTGTGAGAGTGTTTGTCTGTGTGTGTGTGTGTGTCTGATGCTAGCTAAGATGCTTCCATAGGCGGTATGCCGGTTGAGCACTCTATGCTCTTACAGAACAGAGTATGATATAATAGAAAACGAAAAATCAGTGATGCATCTGAACTAAATTTATTGTGTTTTACAATTGTTTCGCCGGCGGCCAGCTCGAGACCTGATCATTGTGTGGATCTGTCTAATGATTTCGGAGCATATTCTCGGAGAATATGCTCCGAAATCATTAGACCTGTCCGTTGAACCTGTGTGTCCACAATCAGACAGATCCAAACAATGATCACGTCTCGAGCTGTCCGCCGGCGAAACAATTGTAACACAATAAATTGAGTTCAGATGCATCACTGATTTTTCGTTTTCTATTATATATATATATATACATTCTATTATATATATACATACATATATATATATATATATATATATATATATATATATATATATATATATATATATATATATATATATATATATATATATATATATATAAATTAATAAAAATAATGAATAAACAAAGAAACAGTTCTTTATATTAAAAAATTCATAATTTTACGATCGTTTCTAGGATATATATGTTAGTGTTGGTATGTATATCATATAGATCTATGTAAAAGTTTTAAAAACTATCAGAAGGAATATACATACCTACACATATATATATGCTGTCTTCAGAAATAATGATATTTGTTTATTGAAAAAATCAACAAAGATTTAATACAATAGGTCTGTTTGGGAACAGGTTTTGAATGTACCAATAGAAAGATAGTGAAGGTGAAGATGGTAAAATAGTAGTAATAGAGCCTTAATTTAAGGGTAGAGGAAGGTAGATCTCAGTTTTGGATGGAAAAAATATTATGAATGAAAGATTATTTTAGGGATGAATATAGGTCATATGCTGTCTTCAGAAATAATTATATTTGTTCATTGAATAAAACCAACAAATATTTAATATAATAGGTCTGTTTGGGAACAGATTTTGAATTGACCATTAGAAAGGTAATAACTGGCCAAATGGTATAATAGTAGTAATGGAACTTTAATTTAGGGGTAGAAGAAGGCAGATTTCAGTTTTGAATGGAAGGAGTATATTAAAGATAATATACCTAAAAAATGTTTTACTATCCTAGAGAAGAACTTCCCGCCAAACCACAAATACCATCACATTTTAAATAGATCAACGGTTAAATTCTCCTAATCAACAACCAAAAACATAAAACAAAATATAAGTGCCTATAATGCATATAAATGTAAAAAAAGCCATGCGTATACCACCAATACATCAAACTAACCATAATATCTCCTCTGATACAGGATTCACGAAAAGTTGTAACTGTAGACACAAAGCAAATTACCCATTAAAAGGAAACTGCCTTGTTAATAACATAGTATATAAATGTAAAGTTAACACTAAGGACTCAATGTATTCATATATAGGAGCTACCTCTAACCAATTTAAAGTAAGATTTAATACCCACAAACACAGTTTTAAAAATGCCGCATTGGCTAATACAACATCTTTAGCTGAAATAATTAATAATTATAGAAAGAGGAATTTAGATTATGACCTGACCTGGAGTGTGCTCAAAAGGGCCACCCCTTATCAAAATAATAGATATGAATGTAGATTGTGTTCCCAAGAACTTTTCGAAATAATGAAATCTAAGGATATCCTATTAAATAAGCGACAGGAATTAATAATATCGTGTAATCATAAACTGAGAAAAACCTTTAAATATTATAAACCTAATTAATATACACTTTAGAAATTATTATAATATCATTTTTTTAAATTTAGTTAACCTATAATTAATATTCTGCTACTGATGAACTACATAATTTTATTTCCCTTTTACAACTATCGTTTCCTAAAATTGATACCATTAAGTATACATTTATACTGTCTTAATTTCAGGTTATGATTCTATGTTCCTTGTAATCTCTATATATTTGTTATTTCTCACTAATAATGTTACCCCCCCCCCCACAATAATTTTTTTTTTTTTCATTTCCCCTCGTTTTTAACAGCACTCTTCAATTACATCTAACTCTTATTTATCATATCTATATGCATTAATATGATTTTATCAATATAAATATACCTATCAATTTAATTAATTCATTTTATTTTCATAGATGTAAATTCCATATATTTTTTTCAATAACACTTTTATCGTAACATTTTAGTCTCCTTAGATATTTACAATGGCATTGTTCTTTTATAACAGCAATTTTTCGTGTACCTTTTACCGACCTGACCTATTTTCACCCCTAAAATAACCTTTTCATTCATCATACTCCTTCCATTCAAAACTAAAATCTGCCTTCTTCTACCCTTATATTAAAGTTCCATTACTACTATTATACCATTTGGCCAGTTATTACCTTTCTACTGGTCAATTCAAAACCTGTTCCCAAACAGACCTATTATATTAAATCTTTGTTGGTTTTATTCAATGAACACATATAATTATTTCTGAAGACAGCATATGACCTATTTTCATCCCTAAAATAATCTTTCATTCATAATATTCTTTTCATCTAAAACTGAAATCTACCTTCCTCTACCCCTAAATTAAGGCTCTATTACTACTGTTTTACCATCTTGTCATTCACTATCTTTCTATTGGTCAATTCAAAACCTGTTCCCAAACAGACCTATTATATTAAATCTTTGTTGTTTTTTTTCAATAAACAAATATCATTATTTCTGAAGACAGCATATATATGTGTAGGTATGTATATTCCTTCTGATAGTTTGTAAACATTTTACATAGATCTATATGATATGTATACCAACACTAACATATATATCCTAGAAACAATCGTAAAATGATGAATTTTTTAATATAAGGATCTGTTTCTTTGTTTATTCATTATTTTTATTAATTTTTCTTGACTCTGTTTTCCTAATTTTTCATCGCAAAAAATGTTTGAATACATCTTCTCTTTTCATGATATTCGTATTACATTGAGTTCTTCATACGGATTGGACACTACCGTACATTTTGGTAGATTTATCTCTCTCTCTCTCTCTCTCTCTCTCTCTATATATATATATATATAACTTGTTATATATATATAGAGAGAGAATTTGGGTTCTGTTCCATGTGATGTAAATTCTAACTATGTACCCGACTAAACACTACCTTTCATACTGTAATTTACCCTCCGTTCTACTGTACGGTACTATCACTCAGTATGTAGATAATATAACTGTAACATTAATACCCCTTTCAAAACTTCTTACTTAAACATCTCTCTACGTAGTAAATAGTATAGGTGCATAGATTCACCCACTTCAATCTATATTTTTTTCACTCACCCCAATCTAGATTCTCACTGGAAAATGTTTAAATTTTTTTAATTTTTTAAATTTTAATTATTAATTTTTAATTTCTAATTATTAATATTTGATTTCTGATTTTTGATTTGTAATTTTTAATTTTTAGTTCTAATTTCCAACTCTTATTCATAACTTCCACTGTGAAACCATGATACCTAGAATTAAGTATATTTTCTCTTAGAGGTTGATGGTCACTTATACTGTCCATGCTTAATGAGGGGTAGTTTTGCGACCTATAGACACTCACACTCTCCCATCCCCATTGGCTTTCGACTGACTGCCACAGACGGGGTAAGTAGCAGTAAGCTATATATAAAAGGTCTGAATGAGTCATTGATTGGTGAGAGGTGGAACTGACTAAGCGAATTTCGTTGAAATCCGCGGCAGCTAACGGTCTTCGGACCTGCGCCTGCGCAGACCGGTGGGAGTGAATTGGTACTCACAAGGGAACCCAAGAGCACAAAATTCGTCCGTTCCCATGTCGATTAAATTTGTATTGCCTCGGAAACAACATTATTATGTAACAAGCTGTCTGACGTTGTTGCGGAAATGGCGCACGGAACACTGTGTCCACTGTCGCTATTGAAATATATATCACAGCATTATTATTAAAAGACTTGAACATCTAAAACTACTTCGCTTTTCCTTATTCGATATTTACTCCGTCACTCCTCTGTGGAATAAGTACGTTGTGTGCTTGAATTGAATTGCATCAATGTTTACCCTAAGTATATATATATATATATATATATATATATATATATATATATATATATATATATATATTTAATGTATAATAAACAATACAGTATAATTACCTCTGGTAATGAGGTAATTATACTGCATTGTTTATTATACATTGGATATTTAGTTCTGTGACTTACATAGAGCACTCTTCATTCCTCTGACTTTTTCAATTTTCAAGAGAAACTTCAACATTTATATTTATATATATATATATATGTATATATATATATATATATATATATATATATATATATATATATATATATATATATATATATATATATATATATATATTCATATATATATGCCTCACATTTTTGTGAAGAAATCTGCTTGTTTTCTCAGATTTTTCTATAGTGTTGACTAACAACCCCATTACGCATTCTTCCATCCTTCACATTTTCAATCTCAATCTGACTATCCTGTACTGTATCTCTACTGTTCTGGTGACTAAGCTTGATAGAGCTAAAATTGAACACAATATTTGTGTTTATAACGCTCTGATGATTCCTGCCCCATGGTATGGATGAAACATTGTTAGCGAATAAAAATTGTTTGAGTATATAGGCGTTCTTTATTTAGTATATATTTATATATATATTTATATATATATATATATATATATATATATATATATATATATATATATATATATATATATGTATATATTTATATATATCTGTATTTATATATGTATATATATATATATATGTGTATATATGTATATACGGATGTGAGAAAAACCACAGACCCTCCATTTCAACTCTACTTTTGAAAAAGCTGAAGAGCTGCGAAACCGGTAAAGGAACCAAAGAAATATATATATATTGTTAAATAGAACCCAGTTGCATTTTCGATTTCATCTCTTTTTCTTTATACTTTCACTCGTGTAGGACACCTCGGTTATTTTTCATTTTGTAAAAAAAAACTCACTTTCTAATATATATATATCTAATATATATATATATATATATATATATATATATATATATATATATATATATATATATGAACAAGTAATACCCACTCTACTACCCTAAGTATTGAGTACTTTGGTGCGCTATGGTCCACCTGGTTCCTTACCACATTTCCTTCGTTATATATACATATATATATATATATATATATATATATATATATATATAGAGAGAGAGAGAGAGAGAGAGAGCGAGAGAGGGAGAGACAGAGAGATTGTGTTTGTCTCTGAGTACGTGTGTGTGAGTGTCTGTGTGTGTGTTTTCAAACTATTTCGTCTTGGCGTTCAAGTCACGCAAGCCTTCACATCTGTTTTCCACTGATGCGAAACACATATCATTGATAGGCTGAGTTAACAATTCTACCCCTACCATATCCATTTTATATGCAACTGAGACTTATTGACAGAGAAACAAGTATAAAGATCTGCCTGATGAGTCTTGAGGGCTGGGAGACGTTTGAAATTTTTTAATATGGGAAACGTTAGCTTTATGTATTGAGATATGGAGTTCCAGAAACTGTAAAACGCCAGACAAATACATGTCTTGTATATTTCTTTCGTCTCTTATATTTTTATTTTTATTAAAATCCTACAGCAATTGACAATATTTCTAGTATCTAGAGAACCGACAGACATCGTTTACGCCTTAGAGGCTACTATCTTTTTCTAAAAGGCCCCCCTGTTATTCGAGTTTCAAGAAAATTCGATAACTCGTTAGGTCTCATTGAAGCCGATATTCTATATGAATCTGTTATCAAGTGTTGAAAATGTTATCATTATTACCTAATTATAGATTTGTTCCTAATTATAAGCAATATTCCTTTCATAATTACACGCTTCATATCTTCCACAAAGACACTCTCACAGATAAAAAGCATTCACGTGAATGTGTAAAGATTGTGTGGTTAATGCATATTTGAATGAGTTGGAATTTAGTGAATTATATAAACGGCTGAGATGTAAGGGGAAGGCAAAACAAGCATTGTTTCTGATGCTATAAAGACAACACGTTTGCAATAACAGCAAAAACCATTGTAAAGAGTTTATTGTGTGACAAAGTGTTCAGTGTGTAAAATATGAGACCCATTAACTCATTATAATATTTATTACGCTTTTTATTGACAATCATAAAAAAATATTTGAGAAGAATTTTACAATAATAAACACGCACGGCAAATATATGCATTTTAAGAAGAAAATGTTGAAAAACAATATATTCATAGCACATTAAATGTAAAAGAGAAAATATATGGAATAACTGTAAAAGCATGTAAAATATAAATTTATGAAAAAAAATAATGGAAACTGACAAGAAATCACCTAATATCGCCTAGTTGAATATCGTTGATTTAGTCGAATGTCTATTGAGAACAGACAACCATTTTTTCCACTCCCAATATCATGCAAAAAACTGATTTTCTCTTCAAATTAGATTGTCTGATTTTTCTGACGATTACCAATAATTGTGTTAACAGATCGATGAACAAATGTGCAGGATGAGTCAATCCATGTCACCACAATCATAGATACGATTGATAGATGAAAACAGGAGCTTCAGATCTCAAATATATGTACAGTTATGAAAACGTGATTATACTTAGCGAAATATTCTTAGCTATAAATTCATGCATAAATGTTCAAACACGACATTGAAACAAGCACATTTATACAAACATATACACACACATCTGTGTGTGTGTGCGTGTGTGTATATGTGTGTGTGTGTGTGTGTGTGTGTGTGTGTGTGTGTGTGTGTGTGTGTGTGTGTGTGTGTGTGTGTGTGTGTGTGTGTGTGTGTGTGTTTGTGTGTGTGTGTGTATAGAAAAATATATATCTATAGTTCCAGTCTATTGTCTGAGGGAAGTGAACTGTGTATTGCTATGGTATTAACCAGTGCTTCTGACGATTAGAGACCCCTATAAAATTCAAATAAAATTCACAAAGAACAATTTTTAAGCATATAGGTTTATTGGGTACATGCCACTTACATTAAAAACTGGACCCATATATATACATATATATATATATATATGTATATATATATATATATATATATTGTTGCACATATATGGGTCTCTGCGTTGATAGTCGGAATATGAATTTCTTACCTGAAAAATATAAAGAAAGTGATATATTTAATTAAAGCCACATTGTTGTCTAAGCTTTAATATGAGATGAAACATTATAGTATGACGTATCATTATGAATGCATAATAAATTCGATTACGAAGAATTATTGAGTGAGCACTATACTAGAATAATAGACGGATCATTCATAGATTCTGAAATTATTGTTATAACATATGACATAGATATTGAAGATTGTCTACTCACATTTACACAAAATGAGAGATTCCACATGTATGTATGAAAATAAATTAAATGACGTTAACATTTGTCACAAACCCAGAAGCTCATCATACCGGAGCCTATCTTAGGTCCACTTTCTTTGAGCAACTGAGAGTAAAATCGCCACTGGGACGGGCGGAAAGCCTATCACAGTGTTTAACCCCAGCTGTTGCTTGTTTTCGTATTTCCATCTAGGTGAACTAGAACAAAGTGCCATAAGTTGCGTTCCAATTCAGAACCAAACTCGCTGTTTACGATCGCTAGATATTATTGTTGCCAGCTAGTCGCGCACCTTTCCATAAGAATGATTTCTACTATAGGCACAAGGCCAGAAATTTAGGGGAGGAGAAGTCGATTATATCGACCACAGTGCATTACTGGTGCTTTATTTTATCGACCCCGTAATGATGAAAGGCAAAGCTATCCTCGGCGGGATTCGAACTCAGAATGTCAAGAGCCGTAACTCAATGCCCCGGAGCAGGGTGTCCGACGCTCCTCCGATTCTGCCAATCCACCGCCATAAGAATGAATAACTAATTTATATAACAGATTTTAGGAGCAAAACCAACCGGCAGGAAACCCAGGTGTAGAACCTGAGTAAAATAAGTTTATATCATCCAGCCGGATCAATTGGAGTCGGTTGAAATTCGGGGATGGTTTGGTGCTGTTGTAGCACTGAACAGGCAGACTACCCCCGAATTGTGTCGGGCCTCTATTTTCTATGTCCTATGATGGTGTAGGACAGATCAAAGAAGAGACAGAAAAAAGTCACTGAGGAAGTCACAGAATTTGTGACGAAAGAGCTTTGACGATATATAAACAACCATCCGGTTATCTAACCAAACAACCACCCGGAAATGTATAATAAATTGAAGTGAAAACCAGCCGATGCATGCATGTATTTATATTGTCAGCGTGTCCCTCCCAAAGTACAACAAGATATATATATATATATATATATATATATATATATATATATATATATATATATATATATATATATATATATATATATATATATATATATATATATATATATATATATATCACATGTGATATCATACTCCGCTCTATGAGAGCATCGAGTGCTCATACGGCCTACCGCATACGGTCGCATTAGGCATCCAACACCAATTATATATATATATATATATATATATATATATATATTAAAATAACAGATTAAAGTTTAAGCAAAGAATCGCTGCTTTCACCCTTAACGGGATCTTCTGAAACTATTATTATTATTATTATTATTATTATTATTATTATTATTATTCTGAAACTATTATTATTATTATTATTATTATTATTATTATTATTACTATATATATATATATATATATATATATATATATATATATATATATATATATATATATAAACATATAAGTACCGCTACCTCAAATAGGAATTATTTTTTAGAACATGGTGCCTGACACCAAATGAAAGGAACAAAAAGAAATACACCACCCTTCAAGTGGCACTCGACGAGAGAACTCAAAATGAACCAAAAATAATCAACATATCGGCAAAAAAACTAACACTGCAGGAAATAAAATTGTTAGAAAATGCACTGAAATTCACACCCACTCCAAAAGCAGATGAAGCCGACCTTATAAAAGACACAGAAGAATTTTGTGAAAAATTACGTCTAGGAGAATTCTTCCAGGGTGTAGAATACGAGGAGGAATCACTAGTAAGAAACACAAGGAACTTCAGGCCTCCATTAAATAGAGACAAACACCTGCCTCCGACGATCGGCACAGTCAAATATTGCAGAGACGAAATACGAAGACAACATCCTTACAGACCAACTGCAAACACTAAACAAACTACAAAAAGACTCCTCAATAATCATAAAAAAAGCGGACAAAGGTGGAACAATCATCAGCATGGACAAAAACCACCACAAGGATATGGCCCTAGAACAGTTGAATAACGAGGACTTTTACAGAAAAATCAACAAAAACGAACAAAGAAAATCGATGATTAAAGTAGGCAAACTAACGACCAAGTACCAAAACAACCTCACACTAAAGGATATCAATTACTTTACCATCTTCGAAATGAAAGCCAGCAATTTCTATGGTTTACCGAATGTTCACAAATACAGAGAAATCCAAAACAACATAAAAGGCAAAAATACATCATATGTTGAAGTAGCAAAACCGACAGATTTAAAATTACGCCCAATTGTTGCTGGTCAGCCTCAATCACACAACGTCTAAGCAACCTATTAGACATCATACTGAAACCCTTATGTAAAAAAGTGCCAAGCTTCATCAGAGATGATATGGAATTGCTGAACTATATCCCCCAGAAAGTACACCAAGAAACAATCTTAGTCAGCTTTGACGTAACAAGCTTATATACTAACATCCCAGACGACTCAGCAGTTGAAGCTGTTAACTTCTGGATTACAAAATACCCAGACTTCATTTCAGAGAGATTGCCCCAAAAATTTATTTTGGAAGAACTCAAACTAGTACTGGAGAACAACCACCTCGGCCATGGGCACCAAAGTGGCCCCAACATATGCAACACTCGTTATGGGCCACCAGAGGCAAAATTACATTCCAAACTGCAGGAGACATTCAGTCATGACTTCGCCACCTAGATTAATTACAACTGGAATCGCTACCTAGACGACTGCTTCAACCTCTGGAATAGAAGCCAAGAAGATCTGCAAAGATTCCATTCCATCATAAACATTCATCACGAAGAAATAAAATTCACCATGGAATGTAATAAAAAGGAACCACCATTTCTGGATATCCTTATCATTAGGGAAGGGGAAATATCAAAACGGACTTATTTTACAAACCAACAGACACACACCAATACTTGAATCCAAGCAATATCTCCTCGAGCACTCCACTAAAATGAATGCACTCATAAAAGACGCACAAATTATATATAGTAGACGCCAAGCACCAAACATAAAGAAACTGCTTACCAAGGCAAAATGTACGTCTAATAATGAAGCAATGAAAGTTAAGAAATGCGGAGACCCTCGATGCCGAAGTTGTGAACACATTGAAGAGGGTGGGGAAATCTCCTTTATAAACAACCAGTCTTTCACAGGTAATGCAAAATGAATTGCAAAACCTAAAACTTGATTTACTGTGCAACCTGCCCACAATGTAAATAATACTACAATGGTGAAACCGGAACGGGTCTACATGACAGAGTTCGAATACAAATTAGAGACCCCTCTGTCAGAAACACCCATGCAGTGAACACTTCGCAACATGCGAAAAGGGAAATTTCACAATGTTCCCCTTCTTTAGGATATGGTCGGTCAACGAACATTTCCGAAAATATAAAGAAGAATTCTTTATTAGAAAATACAAACCACTGCTGAACACAAAACAGTGATATTCCATCTTCGAGTGAGGGGATTCTCCCCCTATCTTTTCTTTAAAAGAATCTCATATTGAAAAAGAAAAATAGTGGATGACACCCGTACTTTCAAGCATTCGATCGCTGAAGAGAAGAAAAACCTTCAGAGGTCCAATAGCATTTCATTAATTCCCCCTTCCCCGCACCAATGTATATCTGAACTTAAACACTTGAGTTGATGTGTGTACATATATGTATGTATAGATGTGTTTTTATATAATATGTATGTACGTGTTCAGATATGTGTGTACGTGTGTATATGTATGTGTGCATATGTGTGTGCGTATATATGTGTCTGATTAATGCAAATCTGGCTGATCAATGGATCTGCTAATATGCAGATCTGACTGATCAGCCAGTCTGCAAATCAGACCGATCGATCAGTGTGCATTTTTGAAAATAGCATATATTTTCACTAGCTCTGACAGTTTGGCAGGTGAACAGAGAGCTGTACTGATGAAGGGTGATACCCAGAAACATTAGTGTCTGCAGTTCTGTTCACATGCCAACAGAAGACCAATAATGAAGGGTTCATTCTAATGACATGGCTATAAAATTGAGGCTTGTTTGCATAATTGCAAACGAATCGAATGTTATTATTAATATTCGAAAAACTCATATTACATTTATATATACATACATATATATATATATATATATATATATATATATACATATATTGTGTCGGTAGAGCCGGGTCTTGAAGTCACAAAGTTACCAACACCGACATACTTTCCGAAACCCCGCCTGACGACATGCCACTACACTTTTGGGCCAGATGTGGGATCTCAAAAAAATTATATAACCTACAATCTCACTTGGAGGTTACTGTCCGCAGCTAACTCTTACACGAGAGGACGCCAGTCGTGTAACTTATGCTCGGAGGAAATACTACAAATGCTGTTTTCGGAGACCAACTCCTAAACAAGACGAACTGGTAACCGCATGCAAACACAGATTGCGTCGTATGACTTACCTCGCCCTCAAACCCCATAATGACCCGGGGGATGGGGGGGGGGGCATGGGGGTAGACAAGGGCTGATACCCCACTTGCCGATTTTGTAAGGGGTAACCACTGCTTACAAATGTAGACGTAACTTTTTTTTCTTTTCCTCTATGTTTCCTTCTTCCTTGGTCTTCCACCCCAGATCTCCTTCCTCGTCTCTTTTTTTTCACCTTTGGCCTACCCCGATGCGGCCCATCGGTCCTCTGTAGCCTCAGTACCCCCTCCCCCCTAATGTTAAGATAGAATTGGCCGATTGCGCTTTTTATAGCAGATGTGTTAGACCCCAGTAAGTCTTTTGCTTTTTGGTTGCTGCTCCATTTCTATGGTTTCTAAATTACTTAGTGGTATTTTTGTATTGGGATTTTTGTATTAGTATTTTTGTATTAGTATTAATATTTTGTAATAGTATTTTAGTATTTTTGTTCTCAACTTATTAACTTGTCATTGTAAGATAGCATTGGCTGATGATTAACTATCTATAGCAGCAGTGTTAGACCCGCAGTAAAGCCGGCTTTATAAAATTATTTCACTACAATCTCGTATTTAGTTTTTTTCCCATTCTCCACCTATTAAACTTTTCTATAGGTTAGCAATACCAATGAGCAATTTGGTGATTGCAGAAATGGAGCAGTAACCAGAAATCGTTTTTATATATATATTTCCTGAATTTTTATATTGTTTTTTTTTCTTTAATCCCTTTCGATTTACCTATTCTTTCAACCCCCTCTCCTCTTCTCTAGTACACTTTTTTCGACCTTGTATACACTATCCTTAGAATCTGCCGTATTGATTTCAATTTCAACGCTTCACTGGGTTTTCCCCCACTCCCTCTTTGTTCTACCGGCAAGTTCAGCCACCCCAACCTTCCACCAAATGTCATGATCTGTCTTTACAACAAATTTTTCACCAATTCTCTTGACAATTACTATCTTCCCATATAAGGTAATACCCCCTGAGAAGTTCGGATATTTATTTACCGGGCTAAAAATTCTTATTTAGTACAGAAATAGCCGTTGAAACGGCTTGAGTTCTGCCGTCGCAGTCATACTTGTTCCTATATATATACATATATATATATATATATATATATATATATATATATATATATATATATATATATATATATATATATATATATATATATATACATATATATATATATATATATATATATATATATATATATATATATATGTATATGTATATATATATATATATATATATATATATATATATATATATATGTATATGTATAATATATATATATAATATATATATATATATATATATATATATGTATAATATATATATATATATATATATATATAATATATATATATACATATATATATATAATATATATATATATATAATATATATATATATATATATATATATATATATATATATATGTATAATATATATATATATATATATATATATATAATATATATATATACATATATATATATAATATATATATATATATAATATATATATATATATATATATATATATATATATATATGTATAATATATATATATATATATATATATATATAATATATATATATACATATATATATATAATATATATATATATAATATATATATATATATATATATATATATATATATATATATATATATGTATATATATATATATATATATATATATATATATATATATGTATATGTATATATATATATATATATATATATATATATATATATGTATATGTATAATATATATATATATATATATATATATATATATTATATATATATATATATATATAATATATATATATACATATATATATATAATATATATATATACATATATATATATAATATATATATATATATAATATATATATATATATATACATATATATATATATATATATATATATATATATATATATATATTTATATATATATATATATATATATATGTATAATATATATATATATATATATATATATATATGTATAATATATATATATATATATATATATATATATAATATATATATATACATATATATATATATAATATATATATATATATAATATATATATATATATATATATATATATATATATATATATATATATATATATATATATATATATATATATGTATAATATATATATATATATATGTATAATATATATATATATATATATATATATATATATATATATATATATATATATATATGTAAAGTTATATTTAGAATTGTTGGGTTACAACTAGTAAATATTTATAACTGATATAAAAGCACTCGACAAATATTTGGAGTATATTTACAATATTAAATAAATGGAAAACTATATTTATAAAACCATATCTATTTCATTATATATATTTCGGGGATATCATATTAACAATATGCTATGCCTTCATCAGACAAAATACAATATAAATGAAGTCGGTGTTTATTACGGTATGTCGAATCTATTTATCTATAAAACTGTTTATATTGTATTTTGTCTGATGAAGGCATAGCATATTGTTAATATGATATCCCCGAAATATATATAATGAAATAGATATGGTTTTATAAATATAGTTTTCCATTTATTTAATATTGTATATATATATATATATATATTATATTTAAAGTTATAAACTCAAACAGTCTTTTACAATTAATTAGCTCAAAGAAAGAAGCACTTCTGAGCCGTGAAATACAAGTTAATATATGATAAAGACTAATATAAACATATAACCGTTTGTATTGTAAATGACCAAGTTAGCTAGATTTATTATTTCAAATCGAGACAGGCAAACTATATATACATATATATATATGTATATATATACATATATATATACATATTTATATATATATGTATATATATATATGTATATATATATATATATATATATATATATATATATATATATATATATATATATATATATATATATATATATATATATATATATATATATTATACAACATTTCTAAGATTAGTTCGGCGGCCTGACCTGACATGATACCACAAGATGTGAGAATATTCGGCGTCTTCCATGTCGGCTAGTCATCGTAATTTTCACGGAGTTATTTATTGTAACGTGAAGCTCTTTCATATACATAAACACGGCTTCCATCGGTAAAGGGGAAGTCATATATTGCAGCTAACAATTTCTCCATGGCTCACAAGTAACAACATTTTATATTTTTATATAAAACCACCATCTACCTCCACATCATAACTCCGCCTCACAAGGAGAATTCTAACCGTCGATGCAGTATTAAATCAGGCTCATCTAACTTCTTTTCATGTGTTTTGTTTAAGCATAACTTCTCGTCTTCTTACGAACTTTTGTATGTCAATACCATATTTGGTAATGAATATGACTACTATTCCCCTACTGATTAAAAAGTAATGCGAAATCCAGCGAGGTCGCGTATATATTATAATTGTCGTATTGTTATGGGGAATGCCCACGTCTTCGGCCCCTTTTACAAAGACAGTAACTCTCCAGGGTAGGTTCTCACCATGACGAAACACATGACAACATAGTAAGAACTTACACACACACACACGCACACAGACACACACACACACACACACAATCATATATATATATGTATATATATATATATATATATATATATATATATATGTGTGTGTGTGTGTGTGTGTAAATATACGTTTAAGGCTGATAAACCTCCGAGCAAGCAGGCGGAGTAACAAGTCATAATAAATGAATATTTAAACTCTACTTCATTATTGAGTCCTCTGTTCTCTCATCCGTTAACTACATACGGATGTGTACGTTCGTGTGTGTCCGTGCGTGAGTGTGTGTATGTGCGCATGATTTCATGTGTGTGTGTGGATGAAACATTTGTAATAATAAGCGAATCTAAATTTAAAATATCATATTTGTTTCGTCTTCTAAGAAGATAGAAAAAATAAAAAAACAAAATACATGAAATGATGCAGAAAACTACAATCAATTTTACGGAAATGGTGAAAATATATAATTACATGGCTTGCAAAAAAAGTGAGGATATTCGTTAGAATGCGACTTGAACGTTTGAATTTTTGTTTTGTGGCAAAATCGATGTTGGTATTTCAAAATTATTAATGAAAGGACACTATTGTTGACTTTTATATCAGCAGCAGAATATTGATATTTGATATATATATATATATATATATATATATATATATATATACATATATGCTTATATATATATATACATACATATACACACACACACACACATATATACATATATATATTTATACTTATATACGTGTCTGTGTACAAACGAGTATATATACAAATATTTGTTTTCACTATTTCGCTGTAAAATGCCAGATGAAATGCCAATTATACACTCTGCTAAACCCTTTCACAACTTAAAATCACATTTATGAATTAAAACGATTGAAAGCCTGTAACATGTAGTAGAGACAACATCAAGAATAAACAAACAAAACAAATACCAGTAACAGTCTGGCAATTTGTGATATTTGAAATATTCACTTAAATGCCAGGAATACTCATTCGCATCGTCAAATAATTGTTTCTACTTTAGGCACAAGGCCAGCAAATAACCCAGTGCACTACTGGTACTTTATTTTATCGACCCCGTAAGGATGAAAGGCAAAGTCAACCTCGGCGGAATTTGAACTCAGATCGTAAAGGGACGTAACTATGCTGGAAAGCATGGCGTCCGACCCTCTACCGATACTGCCAATGCCATCGTCAAATAATAATAGTGCATAAGGTGGAGTAACGCCTTCCATCATATGTTTTTTTTTTTATAATTTTTAAGGTGATATTGATGCTTGCTTTTCTCTATTTGCCATGATCACATTTTCATATAAAGCATTTCATTTTATTCTTCTTTGTATTCTGTTAAATGAAACACCTTGCTCGTGAATTTAGCGTGCACGTGGCAGATCATTACACATACACGTGTACACATACACAATTTTCTAAATTCTCAAAGAGTTTCTTCGTGACGCAATATTTGACAACACCGGCCTTAGGATCACAGCTTAGGATTACAACTCGAGAATGGCCCTTACTTGCGTATACCGAACACTCTAGATATTAAAATCATTCATTGTTTAGAGATAATTTAAGTGAAAATACCCAGCAAAGTACTGACATTCCATTGTTAGGTTATCCGTTTCTGAAGTACTTTCATTAGTTTCTGAAAGCAAACTTCATTCGCACTTTAATCCTTCTTTCGCTTCGTTTCAAATAAAGGACATTGCCCTTACTTGGTTACTATAACGCTCAAGAATATAGAGGTACTTAGAATTATTTATCTTTTATCAAGTAGTTCTTACAGAAAATTACGATGGAAGGATTTTAGGAAAACATAAATATTTTAATATATATATTTCTTTAGCATAAGCATTATATTTATCCTAAATATAAATTTAGGTACAAACATTAATTTAATAATAGTTTCTGCAGCAGGCACAAGGGTAGCAATTTGAGGGTAGGGGAAAGTCGTCGATTAAATCGACCCGAGTGCATTACTGATACTTTATTTTATTGACCCCTTGAGATTTAAACTCACAACGTAATTGATAGGACGGTTTTAAATTCCTCTAAATTTTTGAATATATTCAAAATTAATAAAACAATATAGGCATTGTAATTTCTTAGAAACCTGGTAATGGGATGTTTAATACAAAATATATTAACTCTATTGTATGTGTGTCTTCAACTTAGTACGTGTTGGTGTCCATCAGAAACACCAATAAATCACGTATTTATAAAAAGATAGGTTATATAGCGTATAAAATAATTTACGATTAGACTATTAAACTATAATTATAAATAGTTTTATAAAAAAGAGTCACTAAAGATATTATTATTACAACTATTCTACATATAAATCTGATTATCCTTTGAGTTGATTATTCTGTTGAATCAGATATATATATTATAACAGATTGATCATTTTCGTTTTAAAAAACATTAAATACATTCGTTACCATCTGAATTAAAATACTTCTGTATATATATATATATACACATATATAAGTACATATACATGCTCACATACGTTACACACACAAACACACACACACACACACGCACACTCACACATGCTCTCACAGACAAACACTCTCACACACACACAAATATATATATAATTGGCAGTAGCAATACTATTGCGCTTAAACATAATTGTTTCTACTTTTGGCACAAGGCTAGCAATTACCAGTGTATTACTGGTACTTTATTTTATCGACCCCGTAAGGATGAAAGGCAAAGTTAACCTCGGCGGGATTTGAACTCAGAATGGCAAGGGCCGTAACTCTATGCGTCAAAGAATGGCGTCCGACCCCCTACCGATACTGCCAATCCACCGCCGTAAATTGCGCTTAAACATAATAGAGGCGAAACATATATATATTTTCATAATCACCTCTCTCGTTCTCTCTCTTTCTCTCTTGCTTTTTCTTTCTCTCTCTTTCTCTTTAAATGCATACATAAATATACAATCTCATTCGTAGAAGGGGTAGTTCTGAAGATAAACATATAAAAAATCACAGTGATGTTGAGGGTGCAGGCACACATAATATGAATGAGTACGTGTAGAACGTTCCAGTTCCCAAGTAAAATGTAAACATAACAGAGCAGACACAACGGTAGAGAAATGAAAGTACGCAGATTACTAGAAATCAACTTCCCAGCAGATGTTCAAGATTAGAGAAAAGGAAAATATTTATACTGAATTAATGAGAAAATGGTATGTATGCTTTTGATTAAGATCTGAGGCAATTGTATATGTTAAGTGTCTTAGCCTAATTCATGAGAACCCGGGAGTCACAGAAGCAGTAATAGCGCAGCTATTTAGGAAATTATTAGAACAATACATTAATAAAACGGTAAAATTATATAACATTTTAGAAAATTAGCATGCAATAAGTGTATATATACACACATATAGATATGGAAACATGAATACGCGCACATATAACTAAAAACGTACCAACCACACACACACACACACACACACACACACACACACACACACACACACACATACACACAAATAATGACCTAGTTGATATCTGAATTCCAATGAAACAGTTTTGTTTCTGACCTAGAAACCGGTTATTCCCGATATTTCCTTGTTTTGGTGAGAATTTAATGAAACATAAATCATAACCAGAAAAAACATGAATGCATTCTTGAATACATATATTCAGGAATGCATTCATACATATATATTCACAAGCATGTATACAAGAACACATACATGCACACATACATAAATACATATTTACATACATAAATCGATGCATGTATGCTTAATTTCATACATACATAAATAAATGTAAACATATAGAAATGCATACGCACAGAAATACATAAGATCATATGTAAATACAGGGAGACACTACAAAACACACACAGACATAGAAACAAACATATGCATACATCGTGTCATACAGACAATACTGGCTGTATTGAAATATTTTCAGGGTAGGTGAAGAAATTCTGAATAGGAAATCAGAGTAAACAAGGTTTCATTGCAACCAAAGGATAAATGGATTAAACAACCTAACATAAAATGCAAAAGTAATGCTTTCAGGGACGCGGCTCAGATTTTCCTTTTAAATTTTAGAAGTCAATAAATAAAGTACCAGTCCAATACTGTGGTAGATTCTTCTCCTATACCTCTTTCTTCCATTTTCATACTGAGTACACACCTGGAGTGGAATGGGATCAACAGCGTTTAAATAGCCGAGACATGTTGTGTATCACTAACACACCCATGCGTCGGAAGAAAGAGTTACAAGGCTCATGCATGTTAGAATGCCCGGTAAGATTTGATTCCGGTGTTCTGTGCTTATGGTAATATTAGGGAGTCGATAACAAAATTCCAATCAATTACTGTCGTTAATGCATCATACTCTGATACCCGCCCGCTTGATCTATCTATCTATCTATCTATCTATCTATCTATCTATCTATCTATCCACCATCCGGTCTTTGCGAGACCTGGATGGACGGGCGATTCTTGAGCCTAAGCAGATGTGTGAGGCCTTTCAAAGGCACTTTGCTCGACTGTTCGGGAGGGGCGGGGAGCCGGTTGGGAACGTGAACTTCGGTCCATACCTCGACGGCCTGCCGCGCCTCTCGGACAGGGAGGCGAAGTCCTGCGAGGAGCCGATTTCGGCCGCTGAGAAAGAGGACGTGCTGAGCCAATGCGGCAAACGCAAATCCCCGGGTCTCGATGGTCTTCCTTACGAATTATATCTAACTATGCCGGACTTGTTCCCCGATCTCCTCGAGGCGGTCTACTGCAACTGGCAACAGAACGGGAGAATTCCCTGTACTGTGACCAAGGGCGTAGTCACGCTAGTGAGGAAGGACGAGAACAAGGGGGACGAAATAAGTAACTTCAGGCCCATAACTCTGCTAAATACAGAGTTACAGATTTTGGCCAAGGTGCTAGCAAAGAGGTTGGCGCTTGTCGTGGGCAACCTGGTGGGAGATGCGCAGACATGCGCTATCCCGTCCAGGTCCATCCATGACAACCTCCACCTCATGCGATACATCATAGAGAGGGTTGGGAACGAACCCGGCTTTGGTGGGGCTCTGATTAACTTGGATCAATCTAAGGCGTTCGATAGGGTCGACCATGGTTACCTGGATGCGGTGCTAGCGGCGGCAGGCTTCGGACCCGTTTTCAGGGGCTGGATCACTACTATGCACAGCAGCCGCATCTGCTCTAGAGTCAAGGTGAACGGCTACCTCTCGGAGCCGTTCAAAATCGCGCGGTCCATCCGACAAGGGTGCCCTCTCTCCTCCCTTCTGTATGTGTTGACTCTCGAGCCACTACTGCGGAAGTTGGAGTTGTTGCAGGGCATCCCTTTGGAACCGGGATTGCGGAGAGCGGTGTCGGCTTACGCCGATGACGTGACAGTAATGGTGTCGACGGCCTCCGAAATCGAGGCGGTCGGCACCTTACTGGAGGAGTACGAAAAGTTCACAGGGGCTAAGCTGAACCGGGACAAGTCGATCGGTTTGCAACTCGGCACGTGGAGGGGAAGACCGATGCCCTCCGATGGCGTCGTCGGACGCTGGACGGAGGGCCCGGTGAAGTTGCTCGGGGTCTGGTTCGGACCGGACCTCCAGGTGGAGAAAAACTGGGCGGAGGTTACGAACAGGGTGTTTGCACTGACCCAGAAGTGGGCCAGTTGCAAACTATCCCTGAAAGGTCGGGCGGAGGTGGCGAACACCTACATAGCGTCCGTCATCTACTACCGCCTGACCATAGTGCCCTGCCCAAGGGAAACCCTCACCAAGATGGAGCGCCGCGCGCTCTTCCAATTCCTTTGGAAGAGGCGGGCTCCTATGGTGAGGAGATCCATCTGCTGTCAACACCCTTCGAAAGGAGGGCTGGGGATGCCGTGGCTAATGATGCGTAAACACGCATTAAGGCTACGGCACCTCTACGTATTCCTCACGGGACAACCGGTGTGGGCCTCGTTTGTGAGACGAACCTTTCCCAGACTCGTCTCACTCACCGAGCTGCAATCCTGGGTCAAGCAAAGACCGAGAAAACTGGGCGCCTGGCACACTGAGTGTGCCCAGGCGCTCGCCGCCCTCTGGCAGGCGGATCCGGTTATCAGTGGAGACTCCACCGCAACATTCTATAGAGGGCTGGTACGCAGCAGGTGCGACGACGCCCTCGGAGAAGCCCTAGACATAGAGGAGGACGAACTGGCCGGCCTGTTCGGTAGGACATTCAGCCCGGGACCTATGGACAACTTCCAGAAGTCCCTGGCCTGGCAGTGCTACCGAGGAGCTTTACCCGTTCGAGAAAGGCTCTACACATACGGGCGCCCGGGTAGGGACCCCGCCAAAAAGATCTGTCCCAGATGCGTGTGCGACGAGGAAACCGTTGCACACGCATTGGTACACTGCTCGGGCGTAGCCGATCTGTGGGGCTATGTCGAACAACTGCTGTCAAGGGTGGGACCGATCCGGTTGACCACCGAGTCTATTGTAATAATCAAGCCGCCTCCCCCCTTCAAAGATGAAGCAGAGGCGGTGTTTCTGCGCGTAATAGCCATGGCGAAAGAGGTTGTATGGTGGACGCGTCTGAAAGGACTGAGGTCAGGCACCTTTCTCTCTGGCCAACAACTGGTCCGTTTCTTCCGATATCATTTCGGAAGAAGGATCAGGATGGAGAGAGAGGTGCTGCACCCCAGCCGTTTCTATGAAAGATGGGTGAAAGTGGCGAGAATGGCCCGTGTGAATGGGCCTTCACTCTACATCAGACTATAGGTGAGGAAGATGAAAGACCAAGGGAGCACCCCTTCTCTGTGCTCCTGAAGAGAAGGGTTGCACACTTTTTTCGGGGGTGTGTGCGACCCCCCAAGGCGCCTCCTCTCTATTGAGGACTTTGTTATAAATTTTATTTTTTGTTATATTTTATTTTATTTTTATATATTGTTATTGCCTCCTCCTTATTGAGGACGCCTTGTTTTGTAAACTCCCCCCATTGTACTTGTCCCACTTTTGATGCCCTGGTGGCAAATAAAAGAAACATATCTATCTATCTATCTATTTATCTATCTATCTATTATCTATCTATCTATCTATATATATCTACCTATCTATCTATATATCTTTCACAAAATTGGCTATAGCTTTCATCATGTTACAAAGATACAGAACAGTAAATCATAATTGTCTTCTTATAGGTAATTTCCAGGACAATCATCTGTATCTGTAAATGAATGCAAGAGGTGAGGTTTTTTAGCATACTCCTTCACGTAGGTGATTTGATTGACATTGGCCAAATGCCATACATATTTCTCTCTCAATCTTAACCATCGGCTTCCCATTTGCTGCTTCCCATTGTTAATGATGGCTCAACCTGCTCACTCTAGTAATACCTAGGGTTAAATAAGCTTTACTAAGAGAATGATACATTAGCACTCAACCTCATACTTTCACTGACATGTGTTAGCAAAATCCATAACGCTACACACAAAATAACAGAACCCTTAATATATTTAATGATCACTTACAGAGAAAGCACCCTTGAATTCTACTATCGACACTTTGTAAGACTGGGGCAAATAGTATAGATAGATTGAGATAAATATAATAGATCTTAACGTCATCTTTGATACGTAAACACAATGGTAGCTATTATATCAACTGACATATGTTTAGCACAAGATATCGTACTTGAATCTTGCTATAGACTTGGAATTTTTATCAGATATACCCTAATATAAGTAAAATATATATTTTCAGTGCTATCCTCCATTGTATGACAATAATCGTCTCAGATGTAAGAATAGAATAGTCATTTTCATGTGTAATGGTAATATTCAAGTCTATTCTACTCCTATATAACAAATATACTAGAGTCTCACAATGAATGATTTGGTTTATGATTTTATAACAGCTATCTAAATAGGGCGTGAGAATATCGGACAGCTGTTTCTGAACCTTTATCCTTATTGCTAAGTAAGAGTAGAAGTCTGTCCGATGGCAGTTTACATATTTGTTTTAGGTGAATATCTTTCAATGCATTAATTTTTTCATAAAGGAAGTCTATAGAGAAATTAAGAGAAACCATTCACGTCTAATTGTGAGGTTTGTATAAATAATTAAATAAGTAGTTATATAAAAATAAAGATCAACGAAAATGAGGAAAATACAGAGTAGATCGTCCTCTCTGGAGATATAATAACAAGACTGGTCAACATCCAAACAGTTATTGCAATTGACTTGCCAGAAAAGACCACAGTAAAAAGTCAATAGAATATAATGGACAAGTAACAGAATAAATAGCAACGTTAAAATAATTGCACCCAATGACTGCATAATCAATAATGCCTGATTGACCAATCAATTTGATTGTGGTTTTACCACTTAAAAAGTATCTCATTAGTTTTGCGTTTTGTAAAACAAAGCAAAAAGATAACAAAATACGCATTTATAAAACACAGCAGAAAAATCTACATTTATTGATATTGCACACCTGAGAATATGAGTAAATACATATATGGTATATGCATGGTTTCAGTGTGAATATGTGAATAAATACTAGAGTGTGTGTAGGGTAAGCAATACATAAACCCGGTGATGGACATTAAAAGGGTTTTTTTTTTTCAAATTTATTTGACACAAGGTAAGGAATCCAGATACTAAAGTGATGATATGCCTATTACGATTTAAAACATTTGATCCAGAAATTTTTCTGACAGCTCCTTGATCTACGATACGAAACTGTTTCCTACATAATTCTATATAAGTGGTTCTGTTGTTTCAAATACCATCTTAATACCCAGAAGCATAATCGCATTATTAATTCTTTTTAAATTCTTGGTTATTATCAAAATTATTAAAACATCATATGCAGTGATTTTCACTAAAAATATTGTAATGGTAGCATTAAATGAAAAAGGAAGAAGAACTGATACGGCGAGGGAATAGGTGAGGTTATTGAACAGCAGAAGCCCTAATCCTTGTGAGATTATTTTACTTTTTTATCAGCGAGAAAATCGCAATGCCCATCACATTTTCAGGGTGACTGAGAAGGATGGAAAGAAGGGGTGGATGGCATATTGGAATCGGATTTCAGATCCGAATGCTTACAACATAATGATGTAATATGACCGACTGATTACTGCTACCTCACATTCTCAATATGTCTAATAATATGTAAAACAACAGACACGCCGCCCATTCTGTAGCTAATACCATTATTGTATACGTAACAATAGAGCGGCTTCGCGTTCGCCCACCAGACTATTCTAAAGAAATTGTTCATTATTATCCATACATTACCTCTCATTTGATCATCAGAGATATGGGTAGTACAAAGTTTGAGCTTCTTTTCAGATGAAGTTTTCATAATAAAATAAAGTCTGAATTTAAATGGTACAATCAATGACTTCAATTTGTTCTGTTTAGTTGTAGATCTAACATTCCCGTTTACAAACGTTGGTGTATCTGTTATATCCATTCTATCGGAGTCATTTAAACCTGCTGGAGCTCATCGTTCTCTGTGTAGTCTCAACTGCTTTTTTCCAAAAATAAAGAGAGAGACAGAGAGAGAAAGAGAGAAAGAAGGCAATATAAAAAGCAAATCGTTTTCTATTCTGAAATGGTAGCATTTTACGGATTCCGAAAAGCAAAGTTGACTTTGGTGAGATTTGAACTCATAAAAAAGAGGCAGCCGGAACGATTATATCATAAGCTAACCTATTCGACGACCTACTAACTTTTCTAATACTCATATATGTATAAGTTTATTTTACATGTTAATATAAGATAATATAGTAACTAGACACCAGCTACATCTAGTAGATTTATTTACATTTGATGTCTGAAGAGTGGAAGAGATGAAAATCTTTTAATCCTACGATGCACACATTTGGTTTTTATTTCCATAAATGCTATGTTTTACTTCTACAACGCGTCCATGCTTCTTTCGTTTCATTATTACGTCATAAACGATATCACGAAGAATTAGCTTTATTACAACGAAACGCCAAAAATAGCTTGTGTCTAGTAGTGTTCGACTTAATCTGAATAAATATTTCACGTTGGTACGTAAATATACCCAAACCATCAATAATTGTTGAAAAAAAAACAGTTTACAAAAGAAGGTAAACAAGCTTAAATATAACGTATCTTCCAGTGATGATAACAAACACAGACATTACTAGATTCTGTAAATTGAAAAGCTACAATATTTCGTTTTGTGAAAATGCATTTCTGATCTTAGATCTTTAGACATTTCTCATGTTGATATGTTTTTAAAGACGGAAACCACAAACCACTTGTATACTACGATCATACTAATATTTAGGGAGGAGTTTCTTAAATAATGTCCTCGACTCCTGACATGGACGTATTTGAGAAAACATCAGTGACTATTTATTGTATTTGGATATTGGTAGAAATTATAGCATCTACCAAACAAAACAATAAGTTTTCCTTGATTGCACCAGGGGATTTTGAATATAGAGCAGATTTTGTAGCACTTCAACTACGCGAGAAACGAAAAGTATTGATGAATGCTTCAAAATCAGTTGCAACTATTTTACTCATTCTACTGTTCATGAATACAAGCATGAAGAACCACCTTTGGTTTTACTGTCAACCCCTGGCTAGGCTCATGGACGTTGGTGCTCCTTTTCAAGTATGGTCTTCTGGATTACCACTTGTAATTATCTACGGTATCTATGAATTTTGCAACACATGTTTCACACATTTTGAAGAAGGGAACAGGAAATCTATTGGTTTCGACAATAGAGTTTGCGTCCTAATGATAGTAATATATATGCTTGTTAATACTTTCTCACTTGCTGGACCTATGTTTGCTCTCTACATAGCTACGGCAATCTCAGTGTTTGTCATATTTGGACCAGCAGTTATTTACTTTTTTTCAATGAAATATTTTCCGGTTTACTCCCTACGAGAGGGATTGCTTCGAAATGAGATCTTCTATATTGCAAATCGAAACGAAATCCTCATAAAAGACATTGTGTTTATAACATACCCGCGGGACATCCGGGATGTGGCTCTAAATATTATCTCGAAGTCTGAATGGATATTCAGGAAGATCTTCATCGACGCAAAATACATAGATTCATTGCAGTCAATAAATAAGAAAGAAGCCCGGTCAAAATTTCTGGTCTCTAATCTCTCTGAAATCGAACAAAAGAACCGACTTGTTGTCACACATAAACTTGGACACATACAGTATAATCACCAACTGAAGCTTACTATATTAATTGTGGTTAATCTCTTCGGAGCTGGATTAATATTAAGTATGATATTTCCTCCACAAATAATCAACATTAGTTGTAATGATTACTATAAATCAGTCTATATGAGGATTATATATATATTGTTCTATTTAGTTATTCCTTATTTACACGCTGTGAAAATATTATACAATGCTACACAAAGGTCATTCAACAGAAAAGTAGACTTTTTCATCATGAGTAACTACCAAGGCCATATACTGAAAAAAATACTTAAAAAGGAAATAACATCGGAATGTCCAGGCCAATATTGGTTGTATCGATTAATTCACAATCAAGAGCGATCATTAGCAATGAGACTGTTGAGCTTAAGAAAAGATCGAAATGTAATTTATGTATAGCCAACGTGTTGAAACCTCAAACGCTTTCCCAACAGAACTTTCTATACATTTGTGGATCAAAACATACTAACGGTCCTTTAAAGTATTTTTTTTACTTAATGAAAGGCCTTTAACATATTCTAATTAAAACTGTTCTCGCAGTTATTACTTCTAGAATAAAACTTGTTAATTGGACCTAATGCACGTGATTGTACTTTGATCTGTCAATATTCTTTCGTTAATAACATTTGAAGTGTCTTTCCTTCAAACGTTGAGATGTTTGCTATCCGCAAGTGAAAAGACAACAGAATTAAATTATTTCCTAATGTACAACACGTTGAATAAATTCCAAATATTGGCAGTTGATGGCGTTTCTTTTATTTAAGTTCTTCTCATTCTTCCTCTTCTCCTTCCTCTTCTTCTTCGGATTATTTTGTCCCTATGGAGGAATCGTCGATCGCGATTTACAAAAGCAAGATTGTTAGCCTAGCACTCACTATATTTTCTCTTTTCAACATGGCCTGGGCAGCAATCTGGAAATGGAGAGGTGTTAATTTCAGATAACGCCAGGCGGGCCCAACTGAGTAGGGCATTTGTGAAAGGTGGTGATGTCAGGCCCTCTACTAATGAACGAGACAGCTACCTACTACACACAGCTGCTTATATTTTCATTGAAGCATCATCGATTATATCTATGATTGAAGGCAGCCCAATTATATATTTTTCTTCATATGTTGTGGACTACGAGTTACATGAGCCGATGCGACAGAAACAGAAAACGAAAAAAGGGGAGAAATAGCAACTAATTCTCCTTCAAATCAACTTAAATAATGTCGGATATATTAGACAATGCAGCTGTCTATGAGATGGAAATATGTAAGATGGTTACGTCTGAAAGGGGTTTTAAGCATAGGTATGCTAAAAAAATACAGACTTGCTAAACAACAACAATGACAGTAACAACAACGATTCCAAGACGCCTGAACCATTATTACAATCAGCAAAAGAGTATAAATAACAACAACACTACCACAAACGCCATAACAATAACAACGATATTATCACTGAAACAAACATGAAGTTGCTAATAAGGTCAAGTACAACAAATAAACATCTTGGCTTTTCTACCCGTTGTGATACTTTCCTTGAAAAGAGATGGGCGGGATGATCAAAGCGAGAACGGCATTTCTCATATTGTATGTTCAGGTAGGTATGATGTTGCATCGGACCATGATATTTAAAGATCTGAATTTATACATATCGTATAACAATGTGAGACAGGAGAAAAAGCATGGGTGTATTCAGTCAAGTATGTTGGCGTATAAAAATAATATTTACTAATTGGAGGGTTGCATACACTATCCAATTGGTCATCATCTTATACAAAAGTATATAAACATCTATATATATATGTATATATATAGAATAAGGAAAAGCGAAGTAGTTTCAGATGTTCAAATCCTTTAATAATAATGCTGTGATATATATTTCAGTGACGACACTGGCCACACTGTTCTGTGTGCGAGTGTTGTGTCATCATCAGACAGCTTGTTATATAATAAGGTTATGTTTCCGAGGCAATCCAAATTGGATCGACAATGGAACGGATGAATTGCGTGTTTTGGGGTTTTTCATCCGCTCCCTTGTGAGTACCAATTCACCCCCACCGGCCTGCGCAAGCGCATATCCGAAGGAAGTTGACCATTTGCCACCGCAGACTTTAACGAAATTTACTTAGTCAGTTCACCCGTCATCCAAAACAATGGCCCACCAATGCCTGTACCATATTTTACTGCTACCCATCACGGCTGTGGCAGTCAGTCGAGAGCCAGAGGGGATGGGAGAGTGTTAGTTTTTACAGGTCATAATACTACCCCTCACTAAGCGTTGACGGTACGACTGACCATCACCTTATAAGGGAAAATAAACTTATTCTAGATATCAGAAGTTAAGAGTGAGAGTTGGAAATAAAAATTAAAATCCTAAATCTAATATCAGAAATTATAAATTAAACAATTAAGAAATTAACAGTTAGAAATTAAAGAATTAAAGAAAGGAATTAAAAAAAGGATTAAAAAAAATATTATTTTCAGGTGATAATTCGGATTGAGGTGAGTAAATAATATGGAGAGAGATGTTTAAGTAATATTTTCTGAGAGGGATTCTAGTGTCACAGTTACTCTATCACATATTGAACGACAGTGCCGTACATTATAACTACAGGGCTCCAGGCATTAGTGCATCTGGTACACAGTCCTATTTTCCATCACATGGAACAAAATCAAAGAAAAACAGACATAAAGTACACAAAAAAAAGAACAGAACCAATCGTGAATAAATGCAAAAACACAGAGTACATATATGCAAAATGATCCATATGATTGTGTTTTTGCATTTATTCACGATTGGTTCTGTTCTTAGATTCGAAGTGTTAAACAAAGGAAATATTATAATTTCCGCTAACATTCAGAATGAAGCTCTCAACCAGATGTTATTAAACAAACACAAATAATTAACCAATCAACAGAATTGTCTAATTACATTAATTAGTTAATTATTCAATCTAGGAGAAAATAATACATGTAGGTGCTTAGTAAAATCGAAGCTTTGGCTGCGGGCAAGCACAGTCGACCTACAATATGAATGAGTTAGCAAAGCACTCGATAAGGGTAGGTCCTTAGAGTAACAACATACGTTTAAATAGCTTGACAAATGGAACATTGTGGTAGGCAAAACATATATATATAGGAAAATAAGGAAAATAAGGAAAATAAATCGAAAATGCAACTAGAGTGTTTTTAAGAATATTCATTTATTTCCTTTATTTGTTTCATAGTTCTTATGCTTTTCAAAAGCAGAATTGAGATGGAGGGTTTGTGGTTTCTCACGCATCTGTTTTTTTAATGAAAAAAAACTCATTTTCTTATATATATATATATATATATATGATGCTGATGGACCTGCTAGAAATATTAGCTATTAGCTAAATTCATCAATAACTCTCACCTATCTCATGGGAATGAACCGCACTCAATTTAGCCTTAGGCAGAGTCTCTTATACTAGAATGAAATAGATGTCAAAATCTTGGCTGGAATATTTTTAGCCATAGCTTTCTGGAGTTGGATCATGTCTCCTTGATGTGGCATTTATAAGGTAAGAAGCAACAATTCCGACAACAACGACGATGATGACAACATCATTATAACACAAAATCTATAATAATCGAATTGAACCGTTGAATTGAAGAATCGGAAATTGCTATCTGGAACTGCCATGTTTGGCGTTGTTCACTCTACACCATTTCATTTTATATCATATACATTGAAAGACGATTTATTAATAGACATATAAAGTCTGTCTTATCTTTATTTAATAATATAAGAATAAATAGTGGATAAAAATGATTCAGACATAGACATAGTTAAATAAATCATTTTGTCTCTAGGATACAGGAGAATGATATTGTTTATTGCTCTGTATTCCAGGCCATTATTTGGCTTCTGGCATTGCATCTACAAGACCTATACACCTTGCAGATAATTAAGAATGTCAGTAAAAACCTTACGAGCAGTGGACATTACTTTTACCTTCTCTCTATTGTAATTTTGTGCGATGAAATTATTTTAAATTAGAAGCTGCTAATGTTTTAAACGACCTCAACATTGACACATGCACATAACTATCTTGAAATAGAACTCACAAAAACAAACACACTAACTCACATGATGTTCAGATAATTTATACAAAAAACAAAAATCGATTTACAAGAAACTGTATCATATCCTGGATTTTTATAGTGTCTACATCTATATTTACTTTTTTGTGACTTGCTGCAATTCAATATGAAATTGAAATATATCAATGTGAAATGAATTATTAAAGCATTTACTTGCAACAGTGTAATTTATAGCCTTGCCACTTTATTGCAAAATAATTTGATGTTTCAATTTATCTGTTCTGTAGTTAGCGGCTTAATGGAGAAAATACGACAAAGATAACTATGGTAAGACATTTCACAAAGAATCTAAGATTCTCGATTATGTTAAATAATGTAGTTATATTTATATTCTCACATAAATAGTGGTCGTCCTGCAGAAGACTGAGAACAACAATGCTACATGTCTTATAGATAATTGATAATCTTCCTTTACATTCAGTGTTCAAATGGCATAAAGGTCAAATGTTCTTCTTTATTTTTTGCATTTTCCTTTTTTTCCCAAATTGTCAAGTAAAGAAAATAGTTCATGCGTCCCTTTGGTTTTACCGGCCCTATGTGATTTGTGAGAGGAAAGGATGAAGTTGTCTCCAAATGAGAGATTTAGTAGGTATGCTTCAAAATGAAGGAAGTCAGTTCAAGTCTTCCAATATCAGGTGTTAAATCCGGAGAGGAATTATTATTTCTGGAGATATACAGTTTATTTTTGTTGCTTATTTTCTTCACATAAATTCTTAAACAGACCTGCGAATTCATTCATTCAAACCATACCCAGATAATAATTTCGTTTCTATATAGATGTTCATTGTGCAATGTAGCCATTCACTGTATAATGTATGTTATGATATGTAATATACTAGAAAAAAACTGCACGTTTGGCTAGAATATAATCGTCCTTGTTTAAATTAGATTCTTATCATACATTGCATATTATGGACAACAGCCGCTGGTTAGTTCTCATTCTGTTTTCATGTATTCACCGGTTCACTGCCTTTCTGGCAGAAATTGAGGTGTCTCGTCGGAACTAACGACTTTTTATTCGACAGCATCATTTAAACAGTTTCTCTCACTGATGGTTACATATACCATGTGTCGAAAGTCTGGACAACGGAAGACCACTGACGGAGGTATAACTCAAATGTTTTCTGGATAAGTATTTATATACAGAGAAACAGAATAAATTGTCGATTACAATATGCCCTCTGTTTTGCCTAACACGTACACTAGCCGGATTGTGATGAACTTTGAGATGAGCCTACATGGATGATAACTCGTATTTCGTTTTATTAACTTTATAAATGTAATTAAGCAATTCTACATATAGGCAAATAGAGTGAATGTGTTTCGGTGCTGGGATCTGAGACTCATTTTATTTTCAACCGATTTTAAAGAAGATTTGTTCTTAACTCCATAAATTGTGCATTATCAGATTGGCGTTAAAGATGCCAGAAGGAGGATTCCTTTTGAAATTGCAGTGATAAAACTTGCCAATGACATAATACCATAACTAATAACATAGGTTCTGTTATAAATGATGGAATATTTTAAGTTTACATCTGCATATTCTGATAAATATGCACATGTATACCGCTTTTATATATATTAAATGTATTTATATCATATGTACTATAAATATATACTATATATATATATCCATATTTTTGTATACAGGCCTTCGTCTTATATATAAACATCTGTAAGTTATAAATGAGCTTGCCAAACCACAAATAAATAAATATATGTGTGTGTATATGTGTGTGCGTGTTTGCATGTGTGTGTGTGGATGTATGTGTGTGTGTACATGTGTGCGTGTCTACTTATTTGCATATCTATTTACTTTCCACTTCATTTTCGTTTTGATGGATGGTTCATATATATGACAATATGACAATATGTTGCAAATCACTAGTTTCTGCAGAGAGCTTGTAAGCAGAAAAGGAACCTTTAATGACAGTGTAAGTAGAGTTGTAAATAGATAGATAAATAAATAAAGAGAAAATGAGATAGATAGATAGGTGAATAGATAAAAATAAAGAATTAGGGATGTAGTAAGAATGACATGTCGAAATATATATATTGATAATAAGCGAAGTAAACTAAGCGTATTTTAAGACAGATTCTTTATTTCATGAAGGGAGAATGAAAAGAAGGTTGAAACAGAGCTAGATGGATTCATAGATAGATAGAGAGAGAGACATAGACAGAGGGAGAGAGACAGAGAGAGAGAGTGAGAGAGAGAGAGAGAGAGACGTAATGAGAATGAGTTATGGAGAGTATAAGAGAAAGGTAGATGTAGAGAAAATGTTATATATCTCGAGAGCGTGAGACAGTATAGGAATGTGAATTTGGGGAAGGTGGGCAGAGAACGAACAAGAGTGAGAGACGTAGAGGTGGTATTATAGAGTGTAAGATAGAGTGTGAGATAGAGTGAAAGAGATAGAGTGAAAGTGATAGATTGAGAGAGAGAGAGAGAGAGAGAGAGAGAGAGAGAGAGAGAGAGAGAGAGAGAGTTTAAGAAAGATAGTGTGAGGGAGATAATGTGAGGGAGATAGTGTGAGAGAGAGGGTGTGAGAGAGAGAGTGTGAGGGAGAGAGTGTAACAGGGATAGTGTGAGGGAGAAGGTTTAACGGAGATAGTATAAATGGTAAAGAGAAAAAGATATATTATAGGAGATATAGTGATAAAGTCCGAGTGAGAGAGTCTCACTGAGAGAGGTAGAATAAATGAGGTAGCGAACCATGAAATAGATGTTGCAGGACCAAAATATTCTGCTCAACACCCACCCCCATTCTATTTTGATGTCTTCACGGCGGCCGATGTGTGCTTTTATAGGTTTTCTGAAGGATTGTTTATGATGTAGTCTTTTTCTATAAGGTGCCTAAGATTTTGTATTAGCATCTATATTCCAATGTCTGTAATACTCTATGTATCTCTCCAGAGAGAGTTCTCATCTTGCATATTCAAGCAAAGATGGAGTGAGAATCATTGTAGGTAGATATTTCATCTAATTCAGCACGGTTAAAAAGACCACAGGGTGTTAAATTGGCTAGATCGTTAGGGCGTCAGAAAAATTACCGCACAGTATTTGTTCCGGTTAGTTACTTTCTCAGTTAACATCCTGCAATGGTTAACATTGCATTTCTCTTCCGGGGATGTATAAAATGAAGTAAGTAAATTATTGGGATCGATATAATCGACTTTTCTCCACACCGTCAACATTTCTGGCGTGTTAGAAACCATTATTTGAAGGGCGGTGGATTGGCAGTATCGGTAGAGGGTCGGATGCCATGCTTTGACGCATAGAGTTACGGCCCTTGCCATTCTGAGTTCAAATCCCGCCGAGGTTAACTTTGCCTTTCATCCTTACGGGGTCGATAAAATAAAGTACCAGTAATACACTGGGCAATTGCTGGCCTTGTGCCAAAAGCAGAAACAATTATTTGACAGACCAAAAAACTGGACAAAGCAAAAGTTTATAGGCTGCTATTTCTAGCAACTCTGTAATATGTTACCAGGCAGGCAAAATAAACTAATTCTTCAACTGACCATAAATTTAGTTAGTTACATAATATAATTTATTGAGTTCTGTGTATATTTGACAGGTAAAATAGAAAATAAACTTAAATTAATAAAACACTAAGATATGAATACGGACTTAGGAAAATTGATTTAATGCTTGATATTAATATAGAAGAAAGCGAACAAACCTTCAAAATAGGGAATAAAATAGAAGCAAAATCTAAAAATTCAAAATATCTGAAAAGAAAATTCCAACTTTTGCTATTTTCGTGCAAAGGTATAATCTTCGATTCCAAGCCTGAAAGAGATTAATGTTACGTTGTTTCAGTGAAATTATTTTATTAATATTAAGAATATGCGCCTGACAGAGAAAAGTGCAATGATAAATGTATTGCCTAATTTATATACATATGTAAAACACATACACACACAAATCAATGTCAGATATATTTATATTCTCGTAGTGCCACAGACTCAGATGGCAGACACAAATATGTATAGTACAAACATACATATGCATACCTGTGTTCACTCATATCTGTGCGTTCTTCAATATATATATATATATATGGTGTTTGACGGAGATCAGAGGCCGTAGGATTTATTAGAATATATGTTGCCGTTTAAAGAGAGCAAAGTCAAATTTAACATAACCAGCGATAATAATCAGTCTGCAGAAATATGTGTCAGTACACGCAATAATAAATTTGGCAGAATTCGGTACAAATATAGGCAGTTTGTTACGTAAATGCACGCAAATGAATACCCACATCTCTCTCTCACTCCATATAAATAACTCAACTGTAGACGTATTTAAGTACATATCTAAAAACATGCTTCTGTTGCTGCCGCCGCCACCGCCGCCACTACTACTAATAATATTACTATTACAACTACTACTACTAATAATAATAATTTCTAACATAGGCGCAAGGCCAGTAATTTGGTGGAAGGGGAAAGTCAATTAAATCGACTCCAGTTCATTACTGGTGCATTATTTTATCGACCCCGTAAGGATGAAAGGTAAAGCTAACCTCGGTGCGATTTGAACTCCGAACGAAAAGGGATGTAACTCTATGGTGCAAATCATGATGTCAGATGCTCTACCGATACTGCCAATAATAATAATTGTTTTTACTTTTGGCACAAGGCCAGCAATTACCCAGTACATTACTGGTACTTTATTTTATCGACCCCGTAAGGATGAAAGGCAAAGTTGATCTCGGCGGGATTTGAACTCAATAGTTTCATTTATTAGCCACACGGGCCGACATATAGGGTCAATACAAAAGACGGGGACAGTGGGGGTTTTACATAAAAATCGAGTAAAATATAAGAAATCAATAAAAATAAACAAGAAAAATACATCAATGAACCTTCGTGTTTCGCATTGAAGAAATGATCTAATGCCATTCTCACCGCTTACACCCCAGTGGCAATGCCACTACAAAAAGCCTCGCCTAACTTATCTACCAGCCCCCTCTCCTTTCTATTTTTCCCTAACGCTACTTCTTTGCTAAACCCTATCGAAATTACTCTAATCTCTCTTTTGCGTGCCCCCCACCGTGTGTTGTTAATGAGCCCCCCCCCCTGTCAACCTTTTGCTTAACTAAATTGTTGACCCGGTCCCTGTAAGTTTTACGTGCCGGAAGCCACATATTCAGCTTCCAGTAACCAGGTCCTAATCTACGAGTCTTATCTAGATCGACCATAAAGATCACAAACTTAACTTGTGATCTGAATAGGCGGCTGTATGTAATTGCGGACACTCTATACTATCTTTATCCACTAATCTAATTAGAAACCTATATAAGTACGATCTTGATGTCCCTAAACGGTTTGTCCAGGTCGACACTGGTGCATTAGGCAAATCTAGTCGGCACATGTCAGTTGGAACTGGCTGATCAGGTACTTGAGTTTTTTGCACCCCTCGTTCCTAACGGCTCTCCCACACAAATCCACCGTGCGTCTAACATGCCGTTCCTGTCCCCCGCTAACAGTAAAGGGCGAGGCGTACCCCAAAAGGCTTCCAGGCATCTAAATAAGTCCGGCCGTGCTGCCCCTGTAGGGGTGTAGACGGTCTCCAGTCTAAATGAACCAACTTCACTATTGTTCATGTCCAGGACCACCAAATTACCGTCTGGGTCCCGGAGGATCAACCTTACCTCAAGATCCAGGATTTTTCCTAAACAGCACTGCCACCCCACCTCCCATTCCCGGCCGACTAACAGATGAGTGGATCTGATAGTCGTCGAAAATGGGGGTTAATGCGAGCATGTCGGAAATCCTGGTCTCGCTGACGGTAATTACTTCCATTTCTGGAGACCTGAGTTCGTTGAGCAGGTGACCGTGATTCTAGGGCGACACGTGGCCTCAACATTTAAACCTCCTACTCTTAGTATGACCATATTGGCAGGCTAAAAAAGAGAGGAAAGGTTTACTTACCTCCCGTGCTCTTATGAAGGTCAGGTGGTTCGACCTCCATAGTTGGTGGGGTTTCTTTTGGGAACTCTTTTTAAAGTCTGGATGTGGGTTTTACTGGGGGCTCCCACGTCCCGAGGAAAGCTGTCTCGAATCCCTTTGTAGGAATCGAGCGACAATCTCACCAGAAACAAATCTTACGGCACGCGAAACGAGCTCGATTTAAAAATGTCCCCATCAGTTTGTATTTCTTTACTTTGTGCTACGACTGCCATCAATTACTTGTTGGCCCTTTTGACATGCACGAAGTTTTCTTCTGTTTTGTTGGTGCGGTTTTATTGTTTTCGTGACTGTAGTGGTGATGGTTTTAGTGGTGTTGTTTCGGTTGTGTTTGTTGTGAGTACGGTGTCTGTGGTTTCAAACATTTGTGTGTGTATTTCTTCTTGTGCCTGTTTAGGTTGTTTGCGTTTACCAATCCACCGCCCATAATAATAATAATTGTTTCTACTTTAGGCACAAGGCCAGCATTTACCCAGTGCATTACTGGTACTTTATTTTATCGACCCCTAATAATAATAATGCTAACAATAAGGATTTCTTATTTAGGCACAATACCAACAATTTCGTTTTGTGAACGGTGATCGGTAGTTCCTTTTGTCAATTTCAGGAGTATGGATGACATTGTTGCATCGGCGGGATCGAAATGAAAACGTAACTAGTATTGTCGATTCATGGCGCACTGGATCCTTACGCCCGAGGCCTCTTTTTTCGGTTAGCCTGACCACTAGCAGGAAGAAAGAGGTGGCATACGCCCCATCGCTGTGGGCAATGTCTTCCGGGGGCTGGCTACTAAGGTGGTCTGTAGGTCCATAACACCTGAACTGGGTGAGAGGTTCAGTCCGGAGCAACTGGGTGTCGGCGTGTCCGGTGTCTGTGAGGGGGCCGCACATGCAGCCTGGTAGTTCTTCAATGGCTGCCCACCATACCCGCATCCAGGGACACCAGGCAACTCATTGCCAATCTTGACATGAGGAATGCCTTTAGCTCCATACGCCTGGACCATCTGCTCAATGCCTGCCTCAGCCGAGCTCCCTCCGCCTAACCGCTGGCCTACTTCTCATACGGAGCCCCGAGCATGCTCCTTGCTGCTGACACGGTCATACCTTCGGCAACTGGGGTCCAACTGTGCCCCTTGGTATAGACCACATTGCCCGGAGTATCACGGCCCCTCTCAACGTTTGTTACCAAGACGATGCTACATTTGGTACCTAGACTGTCTGCTATGACCTTCAATCCGTGGTTCCTGCCCTGGTGGGAATCGGCCTCCAGGTCAACTCATCCAACTCGTAGGTGGTGAATGTCAGCTATGATGCTCAGAGGTTTGCAGCCTCCGTCTCGGACGTACGGTCTATTCTCCACCAGGTACATGTGACCCCCAGAGAGTATGTCCTCATCCTCGGGTCACCGATCTCCTCGCTGTCCATCAGATCCACCATCAGGTCTAGGCTACAACAATTCCAACTCCTGCTGAGGAACTGCTTCGCCATGACGAATCTCCTCTACACCCTTCGCAGCGCTCCGTGCTACAGCCACGCATCTCTCCTCGCTGACCTCGATACTTGTATCCGAGCGGCAGCTGAGGTGATATGCAACGTCAGGTTTGATGACATTGGATGGTAACAGACCACTTTATCTAAGATTCGGCGGCCTTGGCCTCCAATCCCCGATCTCGCTGGCGTTGCCAGCGTTTCTTTCATCGGTGACCTCATGCCGCGTCCTTGAAAACAGGGTTCTCCGAAACACAATAGAACCCTCTGTGTTCAGGGAACATGAAGTCGCCTGTGAGGCGTGGGACAGGCTTGGACTTAGCCCGGTAGATGTCCCTCCTCCTTCTCCTCCTGCTGACGTCAAGTCACCCCAAAGCATATGAGATGCCATCCAGTGCTGGCCTCAAACAGGCTCACGTGCCAGCTCAACCAGCACAGCCTTGCTTGTTTTCGCGCGGCCTCTAAACCCCACAAATGTGCCTGGCTTCATGCGTTGGAATCTTTCACTACTGGCACGGAGATGGATAACGACAGTCTGCGCATCGGCGTTTTCTTGAGGCTTGGACTCCCGACCTGCGCGCCACATAAATGTCGCTGTGGATCCACCGTGGACACTTTCGGACTCGACCCGCTTTCCTGCCACCACAATGCTGGCCGACTTCTACGCCATGCTACCCTCAACGAGGTCATTAAGCATGGCTTGGATGCTGAAATCTTTCCCTCCCAGCTCGAGCCGGTGGGCCTGGACCAAAGGGATAGCAAAAGGCCATGCGGTATGACCATCTTCCCGTTACTCGGTGGCAAACCTCTCGTCAGGGATGCCATTTACAGCGACACTTTCTCGTGTGCAGTCTGCGACTAACCCAAGTACTGCTGCACGTCTGGCTGAGGAGGCCAAACTCTCCAAGTACTGTCATTTATCTCATATTTACTTGTATCGTGTTTAAACGCTGAGACTTTCTGGTTTATTTTCCAATCTAATAAGGATTTCATAGATTTGCATAATTTCTAATATATATATATAGTTGAAAATAAATGAATAAAACACAGGAGCCAAATGTACACAGTTATATTAGGTTGACATTTGGTGGGAGTGGAAGACGTTTCAACACTTCGGCCGGAAGTCATATATATATATATATTAGAAAATATGGTAATCTCTCTCTCTCTCTCTCTCTCTCTCTCTCTCTCTCTCTCTCTCTCTCTCTCTCTCTCTCTCTCTTTCTATATATATATATATATAGAGAGAGAGAGATAGAAGAGGTAACAGAACAGTTAGTTCACCATAAACGTGGTTTTGTCTTTGCGTGTAATTGTTTTTCACCGCTCCAAATAATGACGTATTATATTCGATTTTTCCCGGTCTTTGCCAGAACCAAAGTATCGTCTCCTGTATTCCTCCAGTTGCAACGGTTTTTGAAATATTCACTTCTGCGTTCACAGATTGACATTGTTAGTTTCAGAAGATCCCGTTAAGGGTGAATGCAGCGATTCTTTGCTTAAACTTTAATCTGTTATTTTAATAAATATTTGCTCTACGGTTCTTATATATATTTATCCTTATAGAGCCCTCTTTGGATTTTACTCTTCAATATATATATATATATATATATATATATATATATATATATATATATATATTGTGGTATACAGGACACGCACACATTCATACATACATGATGATGATGGCTGCAATTCGATTTCGTGTAATGCCACCGCTTGCTACTAAAGCATGAACTTCACGAACGTGGCCTTTTAGTCCTGCTAGGGACTTGCCTATGGCCAACAATGCCATACATCGAAAACCATGTCACTTATCAAGTGATGCCTTTGCGTGACGAAATGCTTTACACGGGGCCGACCCATTCTCAGAACATGAAATGCATTTGCCACATCAACGAAGTCGCAGGTTTTAAATCATAGTGTCATACATATATACATACCTATCTACAAACCTACATACATATATGGCGACTGCCAACTCGTTTACGAGTACGGCCACTACTTTATATCCATGTAGGAGAACCCCTACCGATGCGCTGAACGAGTGTGACTTTTTAGTCCACCCAGCGACTTGAAAACTCTGTAACATGTGATGACAAGTGCAGAGAGATCTCCAGATATAAAGCAATGCCTGTGCCGTGAAGCTTTTATAGTGAGCAAAGGCACTGCACAAAGCCAGTCCCACTCTCTTAACCAATATGATATTTACCAAAAAGAAGAACAAGTGAACATCATTTGATACCATCAGGGTTGCAGGTGTTATATCAGAGTTTTCCTTCTCCTAGAATTCTGCCTTGACAAAGGCTAAGGGGTCATCTCTCCCGGTGATTTTGGCTGGCCATTGACTCTTAAGAGCTCCTTTGCCCTTTGACAGGTTTTGTTTTTATTCCTGCAGGATGTCCAAAGTCACCGTCCTCACCAAGAAACCTTGGTGGGGTTGCCAGTTTAGTCGCCAACGCCCCGACCATGAGACAGGTTGGCTGGGATACATGTTACCAGTAGCAGCAACTGGTGACCTGACATACATACATACATACATACACACATAAATACATACATACATACATACATACATACATACATACATACATACATACATACATACATACATACATACATACATAAGTATCTCCCATCTTTTCATTGTTGATGACCTGAAGTTGTATGAGCCAAATATCAATGACATCAAGAAACAATTGGACCTCATTACACAAGTTTCAACCGACATCAAAATGAAATTTGGTGAGTCTAAGTGTGCATATTTGGCAGTAAAACGTGGAAGAGCTGTGCCCTCCTCTAGAAAACTAGAGATGAACGGCCTGACAATACAACCTCTACTGTCAGGTGACAACTACAGATATCTTGGACAGGATTAGAATGTCAGATATGATGGACCCATATATAAGGAGAGAACCAGAACTGAATACCTCAGAAGAGTAAAGAAAATATGGTCATCAGAACTGTCAGCGTACAACAAATACATTGCCCACAATACTTATGCTGTGCCAATTCTAACGCCAACAGTTGGCCTGCTGAACTGGTCATTGCAAGAATTAAGTGAGATGGATGTTAGAACTCACAAACTTCTCAGTGTTACTGGGAACTTTAACATCAATGGTGATGTGGATAGGCTATACTTCTCACGCAAGGAAGGTGGCCGGGGTCTAAAATCAATATTAACAACATATGAGACCCGGATAGTAACACTAAAGCAACACCTTCAATAGAGGAAAAAGATTGGCAACCATCTTGCCCAGGTTTATAAGAATAAAAAAAAAAATATCATTAGAATAGCGACTGATCTGGAGGAGAGATATGGAATAAAGCCTGATATAAATCTCTCACCCAGAGAAATCGGAAGATCCTATTCAATGTTCAAACAAGATAAAAAAAAATTGACCAATTTACAGAAAAAGTTGTGCATGGATACTTGAGACGTAAAATACAGACCATAGAGGGGATGAACCACTCAAAAAGCCTGACATGGAGTTCCGACAGGTTTATGACATCACACCTTGAGGGATATCTCTATGCAATACAGGAACAAGAACTCCCTACCAAATATCTGCTGCACAAAAGAGGAGGGCCAGCAGCTGACAATAAATGTAGGCTATGTAAAACAAAGATCAAGGATGTAAGCCACATGGTTGCCAGCTGCGAAAGAATGTCATCTCGCTACTGCCTCCCATGAGACACGATGGGATAGCTAGAACCATCTGGAACGCACTTCGGAAAACAAAATTAACAACAAACGAGGAAGAATATATAGAGACAGATGGCACTAAGGAATACTGGTGGAACCTGAAAATAAA
>OZ024743.1:314843756-314888756 GCA_964016885.1 Eledone cirrhosa | reverse complement strand
GCTGAAACACAAATACAACTAGCTTTCGGGGTTTTTATATAACTAACCAGCTATCATTGTCATTTCATCTACAGCTGTTGCAGGCAGACGTGTTTTCGTTATAGATAAAAATGTCCTCAGACATAAAACATTTTGAAGTTAATGTAAACTTACTTGATGTATATCAAATTTCGGCAATATATTTTCTTTCGAATATGATAGAAAGCTATCTTAAGTTAAAATTATATTTGCTTCATGCGACAGTCGTCACTCCTCCATGATCACACTCTGACGTTTGGTGTATTAAAAAAAATATATATACCAATATTAAATCAGACATGTGGTATAAAATAAATGTACATACGAATGTAATACAAATATCGTTATAAAAATTAAAATTGTAGGTAATGCAAGTGAATATAAGTTAAATAGTAGTAAAATCTGGATTAATAAAACAGAGTTATACAACAGTTTACATTTTAACGTTATATATCATGGCATATAGGGACTAAAGAAAATAATGAAGTCTGATTTTTTTTTACCCTGAAACATTAAGAAACATATTCGGTAAAAGCATGTATCTTACATTACTCTCGTTTTCACTCCTATTTCTAACCTGCACTATATTATCTTTTCTAAAAGGATATCAATTTTATATCTTTTTTTGTTTAAAAAGAAAAGCTTAATCTTCGCAGGTTTGACAAAGTACCAGATTTGTGACTGGCGCGCATATGACCACTGAAACTGAAGTTGCAATAGGATGAGGAAAACAAAGAAGAACAATACCGCATCAACATTCGCACGAGTTAACAAGTGACTCGTTAAGTGTCTGCACTAAACATTATTGCAGTCTACATTTCATGCTGCAAAACTGGCGATGGGCCTGAGACGCGTCCTGGGAGGCGTAAGATGGACGCATAAAGAAAGAGGAGGACAATTTGGCAGTTGGAATCTTGAACATCACAATCCTTAAAAGTAAGGATCAGGACGAATGGATGAGGCTAGATACTACCGGCTAGATATAGACTGGATTTCCTCAACAAAGTCCCATGGTGCTGGTACTGTAGATTCGGATGGAGGATGGAAACGCCAATATTTAGGTGTCGCACCAAAAATGACTACAGAGCCGTGATTCAAGATACTCACAATCCACTAGCCGTCAGAATCTGTCACTGACTGGATCCCATTAGGAGGTAGGATTTGCCTCTTGAAGCTTAGGCTGAAATATAGGTCTCTGTGGAATCCAAATACACATCCTTTCTTGTTGAAGTCACTGTAGTGTTAAATGTAGTTAAGACTGAGTCACATATCTCAATGGAAGACTTAGATGCACATATTGGCACTGACCACCTGACATAGAAATGGATGATTTAAAGGAACGGTGATCTCGATCTAAATAGGAATGGAGAGGCTTTATTAGATTTCTGTTCTAGCAATAGACTCTCAATTATGAACATCTTCCAGAATAGAGACATTCATAAATATACAGGGTATAAGGGAAATCTGTGACAGAGATCAATTGACTTTGTTATTGTCGCTGATTTCTTTTATTCTGCGCTGGATATTATAGTTAAAATAGGGACCGAGTTGTCAACTGATCACCATCACGTTATCTGAACCTGAGATAACCTAAATCCAAAGAAGCACACAGGGCGACCTACAGGGAAGTATTGGTGGATAAGGAAGTCAGGATCAGGTATGCAGATACTATTGCATACAATTGAAGAGAGCTGCTTGACTAAATTGAGGACGTTGAGACCGACTTGAAATTGTTCAACGCAGCAGTTTCTCTTTCAGCTATTAAATGCTGCCGACGAAAGAGTTTTGGTGTGCCACTGGATGGCAGGACGAACCCTTGGTTCAATCAAAAGTTTAGAGCTACCATCTCAGCAAAGAAGGATGCTTACACAGCTTGGGTTGGAAATAAGCTTTTCTTCTTGTACTTGCGATACAAGTAGACACGAGGAATCGCAGAGACAGTAAAGAAATCCAACATTAAGACATTAAGACATGGGAGGACTTGCTTGGTGTCAAGCTGGACTCGGAATTCAGATCAGCAAATAAAGTGTTCTGACAGATCATGCGCCAACTTCGTAATAATAGGCCCTCCTCCACACCTGCTATCAAGAACCACTCTTGGGTCTCCTCTCCTTGCGAGATGGAGAGTTTACTTTTTTATTCTCTTAAATCCGATCACAACAACATCTACGGATGTACACGATGTGCATCTGGGAATGGTGACTAATCTATTAGAGGCGGAAGTCACAAGAGCATTTAAGGATCTCAAATATGGCAAGGCAGCTGGTGAAGATAAAATCCAGCCCGACATGTTAAAAGCGTTCAATAGAGAAGGTATTCTCTTGCTGACACGTGTGCAACCGGTGGCCTGGATCTCTGGAAAGGTTCCTAAGCAATGGCAAACGGGAATGTTAATCCCAATTTTCAAAACAGGGGAAAAGAGAGATTGTATCAATTACAGAGGTATCTACTTTTAAAGCCTCCCCAGAAAGTCTATGCTGAGTGTCTGGTAAAAAGATGCTGTGAGATCTTCGAGTCCAGGCTAGATGATGAACAGTACGGTTGTCGCCCCGGACGCAGGAAATATTCAACCAAATATTCACAGTGCTTCTTCATGAAATTGTGTGAGTATTTCCAAGAAGTATATTCTTGTTTTGTTGATCTTGAAAAGGAATATTACGGCGTTCCTCAGAACCTGCTGTGGAAGGTTCTGCATGAATATGGGAACGGTGGTCTGCTTATTGGTGCATTGATACATTTATACATAGGCGCGGGCAATTGTGTTCGGGTAAATGGTGCTCAATCGAGACCATCCAATGTGGGAGTCGGTCTCCGCCAAAGGCTCGTACTGTCACCTCGCCTGTTCATTATTTCCACATGCACATCTGGACTAGAATTCGTATCATGACTAGCCGGTGTAAAATCAGTCGGCTGGAATTTGCAGATGACATAATGTTACTTAACCCGACAGGAGGTGATCTCCGAATTGCACTTGATAGTTTTGATGCCGAGTGCTGCATGGTTGGAATGTAAATCAGTGCTGCGAAAACTGAGACATTCGTCCTTTCAAGGAACTCTGCACAGTGCACTCTACATGTGAACGGAGCTCCACTAAAGCTGGTAGAGAGGTTGAAGTATCACTGGGTCGTGTTCACGAGGGATGAAAGCAGGAGACTTAATTAAGTTCAGAAATTGCAGGAGCTGATGTAATAATGCAGTAGCTTCAGCCTTCAGTAATCAGAAAAAGAGAGGTACGTGTAAAAGCCAAAGTGACTATCTTCGGTATTCTTGCAAAACTCACTAATTTTGTATTCTTGTCAGCACTTACATATGGTCATGATTCTTGGGTAATGACCGAAGGTATACGATCACGAATACAAGCGGACGAAATGGGGTTAATCTTTAGAGTAACGTTTCTCGATACTTTGCGGAGTTCGGAGATCAAAGTGTCACTCCAGATAGAGTGGCTACCTATAGAAATTGAGAGATTACAGTGCCGATAATATGGGCATCTGGTTAGAATGTCTCAGAAAAGAATCTCTGGACAGGTTTTAATGGCAAACACAACCGGTAGGGGCCCCAGGGTAAGACCTGGAACAAGGAGGCTGGATAATAATAACAATGAGCTTTGGTGGTCTCTCTTGGGGATCCAGCTGGATATGTTTGAGGCGGTTGCTTCTGACAGGACACTTTGGAAAGAGTGTTTGAGAGCACTGCCTCAACCAACCTCTCTGGAATAAGTGGGCTAAAACAAATAAGAATTGTAACGTAATCTATACTGCTTATCAAAGCACTTCTTTCATGGATTATACTAAATATTATACATTGTTTGTTCGATGTTTTGCAAATTTCTTCACCTTTCAAATATTTGCGTGTGTTGAAAAGGTCATCATATACATACATTTGAGGAAGAAATAAGACTAGTTATAAGCAATTAAGCATCACTATCTCCTTACAGACAACTGACACTGCACAGCAGGTTTGAACTCGAGATCCTAACTCCCACTGTCATCGTCCCTATCCCCCCTCTCTATTATGAGCAAATGGAATCCCACGTGAAGGCGTTTCTTCGGAGGATGATAAGGGAGATGCACGGGAAGAGCCATTCCATCTCGTGAGGCCTAAATTTGCGGCTAGGCAGCTCAGCGCTTATGGTGGTAAATAGGAATTTAGAACTAGAGCGAAGGATACCAGAAGTCTCCACTGCTAGGGCCTCGACTGCAAACCTCTCGGAGATCTCCCGAAACTTGGAGAGTTTACCCTCCTCAGCCAGAAGCGCAGCAGAACCTGTGTTAGTCGCAGAGTGCACGAGGTTGCCACTGGAGAATGTGTCGCTGCAAGTGGCATCCTAGACGAGGGGTTTACCACTGCGGAACGGGAAGATGGTCACACTGCCTTGCTTTTTGTCGTCCTCATGGTCCAGCCCTACCGGCTCGAGCTGGGGGTGGGGGTGGGGGTGGGGGTGGCTGTAGCATTCAGCATGTCATGGAAGGTGGCCGGCACTGTGGCAATAGCAAAACGGGTGGAGGCCGAAAGAGTCCACGGTGCATCCACAGTGACACTTATGTGACTGACCGTTCTAGAGTCCAAGCCTCAGGTAAACCCCGATCCGCAGGCTGTCGTTGTCCAACTGCGTGCCAGTGGAGAAGGAGGGTAAGGCATAGAACCCGGCACCACTGTGGGGTTCTGAGGCCGCGCGAAAACATCCAAGGTGGTGCTTATAAATTTAATTCATATATTAGGCGGTGAACTGACATATATTAATGCGTACGCTTATAAAAATCACTCAAAAATATCTCGGCTGGCGTTGTCCCATAGTTTGAAGTTAAAACAACTTTATTGTCACAGGTGTAAGATCGATGAACTGAAGCAATCTTAGAATGTCGAAATCTTAAACCAAACGTGGTAGCGTCGGATCGAACATAATGGAATATGGAAGATATATATACACCCTTCATATTTCATATAATTCAAAAGCAAAAAAAAAAAAAAACCTTATTTAGTAAGGAAAACAAAGTGGAAACAAGGAAAGAAAGAATAAGCAAATGTGGAAAAAAAGAGAGAAAGAAAGAAGAAAAAGAACTAGAATGGGAGGGGATAATGATTTGAGTTATGAGAACGTTGGATATAAGACTTCGTGTTATTGTTCTCAGGTCTCTGCGCTCTGAGATTATATCCAACTTGGTTATTCAATCGTTTGAGTTCGATATATAATACAACAGTCCATGGATAGTGGATGGGTAACATTGTTAAAGACTCGGAGAGGAATGTTTTGCGGAACCTGAATCGGGTTTTGTGTGTTTAGAGTTAAACTTCTGCTACCTTCTGCCAGAAATGTGGTGTTACAGATAGTACTACCAATGAAAATAAAAAATAAGAAAACGATATAAAGATCGAAATATTGTTTTCACCAAGGGATATGACGATTGACTCCATTCATTTTCTCGTCTATCAAATATTGCAACCGGAAGATTTTATCAGCAATGAAAGAGAAAACAATAAAAACATACGTTCCCTGGTTCGACCTCAAGATCGGCTATTTTAAGATTATTTTTCTAACATGTATTATATAAGCTGTACCAGGTAGTTTGAAATAATAATATTTAAAAGACACAATGTCAATATTCTTAAGTGGTGAGTCTGAGAAGGTAGTTTTATGTATTCAATAGTATTATTATAGTACTTGCAATAAAGAAAAAAATAGAGAGTACATGAATAAAGAAAAACAAAATAGCATAACAAATATACTTCTCATAGCGATGGAGGTGAATATATACATATATACACACACACACACACACATACACACACACACACACACACACACACACACACACACACACACACACACACACACACACACACACGTATATATATATATATATATATATATATATATATATATATATATAAATGGAAAAGAATGAGACGAAACTCTTCATTTCTCACTCTTAGTAGGGCTGATACCTAAATATAAGTATGTATACGTACATACATACGTACATATATATGTGTGTGCATGTATGTATATATATATATATATACATACTACTGTACGTCTCTACACATATATATATGTACGTATACATACTTATATTTAGGTATCAGCCGTACTAAGAGTGAGAAATGAAGTTTCGTTTCATTCTTTTCCATTTATCGTTTTCGGTACGCCCGGCCGACTAACTCACTCGGTATACAAATTAGGCTGCTCATCCGTTAATATGCATAAGGGAAGTATATACTTTCAAACGTTCAATCATCTGACAGAAAGGTATACGATGCTAACGATAGCTAATAAGCTTGAAACTAGTACATCGTTCCTGTGTCAGTGTTGAACAAAAGGGCGACGATGGTTGCCGAGAACTGTACGGCGTAATTCGGGGTGTTTGTTTACAGACAAACCGAACATTATAATAAATCTTCGGTAAACCCATACGTACATATATATGTGTGTGCATGTATGTATATATATACATACTACTGTACATCTGTACACATATACGTATACATACTTATATATATATATATATGAAAACAGGGAGAAAGAGAGGATTATTAGGAAGAAACATATGAACATATATATAAATGTGTGTTCTCCTCTCTGTGTGTATCTTTCCATACAAACCGATGTGTCTGCTTTGATGCTTTAAATGTTATGTAGGATTTTCTGTTTAATTTATTTCGATTTAAAAGCAAATCCTAAAATATCTTCAGCCATCTCTTTGATCATATTCTTTGCATAGTTACGATTTATCGGTCGTCTGGTCTGCTTCACTTCGTTTTGCATTAATTTGCTTACTTGAAGAAAGCAGAGAAGACGGGGAAAATATTTTTTTTCCTCAGTAATATCAATAAGACGCCCGGGAGAGCCTTCTAAGTGATAATTGCTCAGATATTAAAAGCATTTGTTGGTGTCATTCTGGAATTATTATTTTACGTCTACACCTGATCTTCTACTCGTTCAAACGAGATTTACATTACTAATGTTCATAACAGATCAATAAACATGATCAATACACCTACATCTTTCAAACATAGGCACCACAATTACATATAGAATCCCATTGACACGTGTTTTCATTTTTTTTATTCACTTCATGTCGTTCCTTTGTAATGGTTATTTTCTTCTCCAACACTGACAGTCAGTGTCACTAAATCACTTTTCACATATAAGCAGCACCTCGTCTCTATCTCTATCTCTTTTATATATACAAGGTTTGTATATATATATTAGAAAGTGAATTTTTTTTTACAAAATGAAAAATAACCGAGGTGTCCTACACGAGCGAAAGTATAAGGAAATAAGAAGAAATCGAAAATGCAACTTCAGTCTTTTTTAAAAAATATATATATATTTATTTGGTTCCTTTACCGGTTTCGCAGTTCTTCTGCATTTCAAGGTTGTTTTGTCATATATGAGTGACGTTTGGTTGGTTGATACAGTCTCGTGAATAAGCAAATCAGCTTTCGCGCCAGTTTGTGTTTGAATTCATTTTTGCTTAAAAACTGGCGCAAAATTTATTATATACACACACACACAGACACACACACACACACACACATACACATATATATATATATATATATATATATATATATATATATATATATATATTTATATATATATATATATATATATATATATATATATATATATATATATATATATATGTATATATATATGTAACCGAAATACGAATCTCGCTGAAATTATATTTGTATATACATATATATATATATATATATATATATATATATATATATATATATATATATATATATAAGAGAGTTTTGAAGTTTGCTTTAAGCATTGTGGAATAATAATATTTATTTTCTTTTGGTCCTTTTGGATGCCTCCAGAATGCAGATGGGTAATTCACGGGTAACAGGATCCGGTGGTGAAGAGAGAGATGTAAGGGAATGTAGAATGAGATGTATCGTGTGTAGAGGGACGTAGGAAAGAGCGTAAAAAATAAAATAATAACACGGGATTTGAACTCAGAATGGCAAGGGCCGTAACTCTATGCGTCAAAGTATGGCGTCCAACCCTCTAACGATATTGCACATAATAATATATATATATATGTATATACATACATATACACAAATATATATATAGACACATATATATATATATATATATATATATATATATATATATGTATAGATTTTTTCTCGCGAGTAAGATCTTTCGTTGTTACGGTCCCTGCGGCTGAATTACCTCTTGCTACCTTCAATTTCGAAAGCCCTTTAAACGGTATGTTATTACTCTAATGTTGTATACGTTATAGAGTGCTTGGCTGCACTTCTGATTGCATTCATCGGCTTAGCTGTGGCTCGAGATCCGAATATGCTGTACTTCCATTTGTATATATATATATAGTGTGTGTGTGTGTACGTAACGCGGCTATAAGAAATATATTCGCTATAACCTCCTTTGCTCACAGTTAATCAACCAATGAGACATGGTTTGAAAGTATAAGCGAGCTAATCTGTCTCAGAATGCTAAGAAAATATATATTTGTAATGGATCGGTAGCACGTAGTTGTTGCTGACCCCAGAGTTTCTGCAAGTATAGATTACAACGATAAAATGCAATTTGCACTTTTCCAATCGCTGTGGTAGCATACGTGCATCATCAGCGGATGTAAATAAAATAGCAGGGAGTGCGAAGTTTCCTGTCCCGCCCGTGCGACGAGAAAGTACTACTACAATGTCTATAGCTGTTGGCAGCAAAGGGTGACGTCACCTGTAGAAGGACTCGTTGTTCGCCTAGGGACTCAGCTAGCGGTAAATTCAAAATGAGATATGTTTCTAAATTTTGAATGTGGAGGCTACAGAATAATTGTTTCTACTTTTTGGCACAAGGCCAGCAAATACCCAGGGCATTACTGGTACTTTATTTTATCGACCCCGTAAGGATGAAAGGCAAAGTCAATCTCGGCGGGATTTGAACTCAGATCGTTAAGGGACGTAACTATGCTGGAAAGCATGGCATCCGACCCTCTACCGATACTGACAATCCACTGCCTTACAGGCTACAGAATAATGAAAATACCACTTATTCACAGTTCTGTCTGTTATGTGAGATAAAAAGCAATATATATGCCCTTATGTATACATATCTAGTAGCAATTCATACACACTTCTTATATGTGCTTCTGACAACGAAATGTGAAATCTGTGTAGAGACAACAGTTTGTCGTAAAGGAGTAACAAAAATGTTACACTTTAAATTATTAATTTCATGATTTCAGCTGAAATCAACTCGCCAGGAATGATGATAGTGAACTTCAGATTTTTTACACTCATACAAAATTAGTTTGTATGTGTGTGTGCTCCGTTATGGCAGATTGGCAGTGCGAGATCAAATAAAGAGCGATGTGAAATTTAGTTCACTTTGCCTATGATATGTCATACGATTCGCAAATATTAGTTTCGGTAACATTCATATTTACAAATGTTGTTGCCGATTTAGCGTACATTATACCAGAGGTAAAGGTAGTGTACGTCGTGTAATGACCTGCACTTCCTATTTTGACCTCAACTGAGATTATGATTTTTAGACCTTTCATGGTATGAATTTGTTACTTGTGCTTAAACTTTTATAAATCTTTTGACATATGGGATTGCAATTAACGAAACACCATTCATTAGTGTCCTCAAAATTCAGCCGATAACTTGCGTTTATCATATAGCATTACAAAGGTTTTATAATGGATGTACATTCTGCGCTGAATTGTAGACCAGAGGAGAATGTCACACCACATATAGTTGTCACACCACATACAGAATGTCAGGAAAATCCATTGAAATATAGAAATAATTAAACAAAATCTAATAAAACAAAACATACTATTAATGGGAATAGAAAAAGAAAGAAGGGATCAGTAACCAAAAACAGGGAGAGACGGGGGGGGGGTCAGACATTACACTACAGTCTAAGTGGTACTTCACCGTGCTCCGTCAACAAAACAGCAAAAGCTTTAACACGGAGAATAGCCAGAGACATCCTCTGTATCACCCATCCAACGATATCAGGTTCCGTCCTTAAGCAGGCCGTTGACTTTCCGACATTACGAAGAAAATCAATAGTGTGGGGACCAAGGACGCCAGAGATCTCGACGGGGACCAATAGAAACAGGAAGCGATTAATGGTTAATGAATTCTGATATCAAAATTGTAGTTCTTCTTGTAGTGTTCTTACTTAGAATTAATTTGTAAAATACAATGTAGCCAGCTCAAAAATATTCAAAGTGGAGGTCGGTGGCTTAGATGTTTGGATGTTCGGTGTACAATCGTTAGTTTATGAGTTATATCTCGGCATCTCGTTCTCTTAAAGTAAAAAAAAAAAAAATCCTTACGCCTTCCTCTATTCGAAACCGTTGGAATAAAATAAAAATAGTTGTAGTACTACTTCGACATGACAGCTTTATCACACTACAAGAAAGAGAGGCAGTTTGTATACCAAGCATAGAGCAGTAAATACTCAGTCGCCTCCACTGTCCATCGTCTATAACAATCGAGGTTAATGTAGCACAATCATAGTAACATTTCAATTAGTTTTAATTTGCTGTGACTGCAATTTCTCTGTGAATTGAAAAGCAATTACAGAAATATTTATATTTTCTGGCATGTTTACATACTTAAATATAAGATATGTGCATATTTATATACACATACGCGCAATCTCAGTTACCCACTCTCTGTTTTCACAGATATAACTTTATCCATACATTTAGGTAGCTAACGCTCTTTTTAATATATGACTTAATTAATTACCAACATGTGCGCTAATTATATACAAATTACCCACAGCCATTTAGAATAGCATCACGTTTCTCCTTCCTGTACTTGATTTACAAACTAGCGTAAAGTATAAATAATTTTCCTCTTGATTCTGGGCCATAATCTTTCCTATATATATATATATATATATATATATATAGGGACAATTAAATCACTTCCAAGGGAACTCTATCTCGTGTTATTATTTTTGCAATCTTTCCTACGTTCCTCTACAACCTATACGTCTCATTCTACATTTCCTCTTACATCTCTCTCATGACCACCTGATTCTGTCACCCGGTCCAATCGAACTCACAACCTCACGATTGCGAATCCAATCATCTTACCATTCAGCCACGCACCTACACACACATATATGTATATATGTATACATGTATATATATATATATATATATATATATATATATATATATATATATATATATATATATATATATATATATATATATATATATATATGTATGTATGTATGTGTGCTTGTATAAATATATAATGTATGCGTCATATATATATATATATATATATATATATATATATATATATATATATATATATATATATATTTATATATATGGAGGAAGTTATAGTTCACTTGAAGCCTTGTGTAATGAGGTATAAACGTTTGTATATGTATAATAAACCCAAAACAATGCAGGTATGGACATAGAATAGAGAATGCAAATGCAAAAGATATTGCTGATATATTAGTCTTTTACCTTAGATTTATTTAAAAGTCCTTAATTTTCGAGATAACATCTCTTCTTCGGAGGGAAGTAAAGCGGTTAAACCAGTGTTCTAAATAGCTTGCCAAGTCATGCTGACAGGAAATGGTATAAAGTATCTGTTCTATCTCTAATGTCAAAGAGTTAAGGTTAGGTGGATAAAGAGTAGTCTCCCTTTTAAAGGTTTTTTTTTGTACATGCCTGTTTAAGTGTGTTTGAGAATGTGTGAGGTGTAAGTATGTGTGTGTGTGTGTGTGTGTGTGAGTGTGAGAAGATGAGTCTATATGTAAATGTGCGGGATAGATGTTATCTCGTGTTAGAACTGGTCTTTGTGTGTGTATGTGTGTGTGTGAGAGATAATAAGTGGAGGTGTAAGCGTGTGTGTGTGTCTGTGCGTGTGTGCGTGTGTGTGTATGTTGGGGGGGGGTATATATAGGGCTAGATGCTATATCAAGTTATAAATTGGGTGTTGAGTTTTAGTCTATTATTGTTTGGTGGTTGTGTTTTGTCTATAATTAGTGCTTCCTTAATTCTAAGATTGCCGAGGTTTCTTTCCTTAGTTTCTATCCTAACTGTTATGGTTTTGTCGGTGTTTTTGCATTTAACTAGGTTTTTCTTAAATGAGGAAGCGTTAGTATTGAGGTGTTTTTTATTCTTATGTGGAGTGGTCTGGTGGTGCTACCTACGTAGAAGTTGCCGCATTTGTCGCACTCGAGTATCTATACGATGTAAGCCTGGTGGCATAGTTCTGTGTCGTTGATGGGTCAGTTGGCTAGCCTGCAGCGGTTGTCATCTCTGGTGGAGTGTCTTTTGGTTAGCTGTCCGCGTATAGAAGGACCTGAGTGGGCCAGTTGGATATCTAGTCCCTCTCGTCTGATAGCTTTGCGGATGGCTGTTGTTGTTTCGTCACTGAAGTGTGGGAGCTTCAGGAAGAAGAGATATTATCTCGAAAATTAAGGACATTTAAATAAATCTAAGGTAAAAGACTAATTGTCAACAATAACTTTTGCATTTGCATTCTTCATTCTATGTCCATATCTGCATTGTTGTGGCTTTATTATACATATACAAACATATATATATATATATATATATATATATACTTGTGTGTGCGCGCGTGTGAGTGTATGATGATTGCTTCATCTTGTCAGGTCATAGCCATCTATACATTATTTCGAAATGTATTGCATGTCTATATCCTCCCGTGAGCAAAGGTGTGACTTTCTAATCAAGCAATAAAATATAGGACCAGTACTGACATCCTTACAACACCGGACACATCATCACAGGTGACTTGGAAACCATGACTACTCCCACCTAAACTATATATCTGAGGTGAAATACTACGGAAGTAGCCTGCTTTGGTTGGAGAGTTGGAATGAAAGGAGAGAAGATTGGGAAAGAGGCATCTGTACATAATGGACTATAGTGACAAACTATACTACAGAACTGACACTCATTGTGTGACAGTGATAACAAGTCTACGCGAGATGACCAGTCCTTTATTTCACGTTGATTCTTCTACCTGGAGATAAGACCGATAGATAGTATCAGCAACTGAAAAAGCCAATGGAAACATTGTTTCCTCAGTTCGATTCAACGAACGTCGATCGATCCTTGTTATATATATATACACACGTACATACTCATACATACAGGTGTACACACACACTCATATATATATATATATATATATATATATATATATATATATATATATATATATATATATATATATATATATATATATATATTGGTAAACGGAATAGAAAATGCTGACAAATTGTTCACAGTTGGAAAATGGTTTAATTAGGAATAAAAGAGTATACTAACCCATACAATCACTAATACTCTTTTATTCCTAATTAAACCATTTTCCAACTGTGAACAATTTGTCAGCATTTTCTATTCCGTTTACCAATATATAATAACTTGTGTGTTACACCTCTATTCTTTTAACTATATATATATATATATATATATATATATATATATATATATATATATATATATATATATATCAAAGGTATATATTGAGTTAGAAACTCAAAATAGTCTCTTACAACAAAATAGCTCTAAGTAAGAGATTTTTCCGAGCCGTATATAAAAGAAATCGAACACAGATACATACATATATGTGTTCAAATCGCAAGGGACCAGATTCGCTAAGGTGAAAAGAATGCTAACTATAGACAATAGGGTTTGCCTGTCTCAGTTTAAGAACAAATCAAGAAAATAAATACAAACCAAAACGGCACCAAGAGCTGTCTGGGTGATTGGTAGTTACCACAATTCCGATTTGTATTTATTTTCTTGATTTGTTCTTAAACTGAGACAGGCAAACCCTATTGTCTGTAGTTAGTATTCTTTTCACCTTAACGATTCCGGTCCCTTGCTATTTGAACACATATATGTATATATCTGTGTTCGCTTTTCTTTTATATACTATTATATTATAAATATAGATGGGAGTGACATGTGCTCCACACCGGGTTTGGGGTTAGAACGAAAGCCTGTTGAGCAAGTAAATTCCACTGTTCGATCTTCCAGAAACCTAACTTGTATACACCAGAAGCGGATTTTGTTGATTTCGGATTTACATAAACCTCACTTGGATATTCAGTAATTTCCAAGTGTCGGTCCAGGTATGTTATATGCACAGATATGTGCATATATGTATGTATATTTTTATGTGTATATATATATGTCTGTGTATGTGTGTGTGTGTATTTCCTTTTCTCACTAGTCAGTTCTTTCGTTGCTATAGATCACGCGGCTGAATTAGCAGTCGCTATTCTCAATTTGCAAAGCCCTTGAAACTGTATGTTATTACTCTGAGGTTTATTCCTTGTCGAGTGGTTGGCTGCACTGCTGAAGGCATTCGTTGGCTTAGCCTACTTCGAATATGCTGTACTATTGTATATATATATATATATATATATATATATATATATATATATATATATATATATATATATATATATATATATATATATATATATATATATATATATATGGATATATATATACATATATATATATATATATGGATATATATATATATATATGGATATATATATATATATGTATATTTATATATATATGTATATATATATATATATATATATATATATATATATATATATATATATATATATATATATATATATATATATATATATATTTATAGTTGGGGAGGGTCATATTTGTGTAATATTGCCAGAATTAATAACAGAACACACTCACTGTTTGGTTGGTTTTCGCTTCTCGCTGTCTTTTATATCTGTAATCTAGCTTACTCGGTCCTCAATGTTGCCATTGACTGACCGATGGGCAAATATATCACAGATACAATATAGACATAAACACATATATATAGTTTACATAATTCACATAAATCTTTCGTTGCACATCTGCAACATCGTCAGTGGTGTTATATTTTCCTCCTGTTGTGTTGTATGTCTACGCCCGCTAAACTATATATATATATATATATATATATACAAAATAAATTAAGGTTGTGATGTCTGAGAGACATGTCCCATATTCACTGCAGAATAAGCTCAAAGATTCAAATGAATAGATACGAGCATTTTATATCAACTAGAATTAGATTGACACATATATATGAAATAAACACATGAAACAATCTCAGGGAATAATTCGTAAAGTGTGTAAGCACACATAGCTAGGTAGATAACTAATTAAAGATTAACTAGAACTTCAAATATAGATACCTTTTAAAATGATTAATCTGATTAATCATTTTAAAAGGTATCTATATTTGAAGTTCTAGTTAAACTTTAATTAGTTACCTACCGAGCTATGTGTGCTTACACACTTTACGAATTATTCCCTGAATTATTTCATGTGTTTATTTTATATATATATATATGTGTCAATCTATTTCTAGTATATATATATATATATACGGGATAACAGATATTGTTATAGGTAGTCCACTTAGGTGTAGTCCAGTTAGGGTACACCGAGTAGTGGATTGTATCAACGTTTGGCTAACTTTGACTCAACAAGGCGTTTCCATAGAGTGATGCTGCGAGTACGCGGTGATTTCTATGTTGTTTACACTTGGAGTAATGATAAATCAAGAAATAAGAGTGACACGGTTTGCTATACAAAAAAGGTATTTAATCACTTTGCTGAGAATTGTTTCTCTGAACTGGCAGGTCTAGAGATCGCTACCCGCCTGTTTTCGCGTCAATCGATCACCAATACATAGTTGTAACCAGTCAATTCATCAGAGCTAGCGAGAATGAAGAGAATATACAGGGATGGCGTCTATATAGCAGTGGCATTCAATCAGTACATTAACAACAATACTAACAGTGCTAGCAATAACTTATTTGAAATAATCACAACATCAATCTAAGTAAGACATAGAGTATACTTAAGACTTTAGCATGTAAAACGAGTTGAATGACACTACTATATATAGAAGCCATGCCTGTGTATTCCTTTCGCCAGCTCTGATGAATTGAGAGGTTACAACCATGTATTGGTGATCGTTTGACGCGAGAACAGGCGGGTAGCGATCTCTAGACCTGCCAGTTCAGAGAAACAATTGTCAGCAAAGTGATTAAAAACCTTTTTTGTATAGCAAACAGTGTCACCCTTCTTTCTTGATTTATATATATATATATATATATAGAGAGAGAGAGAGAGAGAGAGAGAGAGAAAGAGAGAGAGAGAGAGAGAGAGAGAGAGAGAGAGAGAGAGAGAGAGAGAGAGAGAGAGAGAAAGAGAAAGAAATATATATATATATATATATATATATATATATGTGTGTGTACACCTGTATGTATGAGTGTGTACGTGTGCATATATATATATATCCATCCATGCAGCCCTACATGTATACATACATATGCATATATTATATATATATATATATATATATATATATATATATATATGGGCGTACTTATATATAATGTATAGCATAACGGGATGTAAATTATTTATATAAAAACAATAATCAAATTTTATGTGTAGATATATAACAGCTAATATATCTGTTTGTGTGTGTATGTGTGTGTGTGTTTGTTTGTGTGTGTTTGTCTGTACGTCTGCGTATGTATATATAAAATTATTAATCTTTTAAAGTTACAACTCGCATATTGGATACGTACGAAGAGCGTCTGAATGTCTCCAGGAATAGTGAAGATGATATGTAATTAAGATTGCAACGTATCATTATTCTAATGGGCCTTCTACTTTGTATATTACACCGAAACATTGGTGTTATTGACGTCTTGATATCTGCGTCATTCGTTGAAATGATCACTACTTTTTAACCTGTGTGTTAGACATAATAATCGTTGCCCCATTTCATAAATCTGCTGTTGCTATATAACCCCAAAGTCTATCCACTATTCAGCTATGGTGATAACAATGAGAAACGTAATCTATGCAGATACACATCACGAATAATCCTTTCACTAAGCCTGTGTATGATTCACTCCCAGTGTATTCACTCATAGTATATCATTATCTTTTACTGTCAATTTTTTGTCTCTCGGCCCTTCAATACATTTAAACATTTCTAGGTGGATATTTGCAATATATAATTATATTTCTCCAACAATTTGAGTTGTTTCTCTCAGTTGCAATTTACATATACATACACACACACAGACACACACACATATATATGTATATATATATATATATATATATATATATGTGAGAAAAACCACAGACCCTCCATCTCAACTGACCTTTTGAAAAGCAGAAGAACTGCGAAACCGGTAAAGGAACCAAATAAATATATATATTTAAAAAAAAAATAAGACTCCAGTTGCATTTTCGATTTCATCTCTTTTTCTTTATACTTTCACACGTGTAGGACACCTCGGTTATTTTTCATTTTGTAAAAAAAAGACCTCACTTTCTAATATATATATATATATATATATATATATATATATATATATATATATATATATATATATATATATATATATATATATATATATATATTAGAAAGTGAAGTTTTTTTACAAAATAAAAAATAACCGAGGTGTTCTACACGAGTGAAAGTATAAAGAAAAAAAGATGAAATCGAAAATTCAACTGGATTCTTGTTTTAAAAAATATATATATTTATTTGGTTCCTTTGACGGTTTCGCAGTTCTTCTGCTTTTCAAAAGTAGAGTTGTGATGGAGGGTCTGTGGTTTTTCTCACATATGGTTGGTCTTTGAATGTTACTAGTTTTATATGGAAAAAAGTGACTCGAAACGAGAAGTCATTTGATTGGATGGTCAATAAGTATAATAAATTTCGCGACAGTTCGCGTTACAAAGTACTTCAAGCAAATGGGTGGGGGTCAGGTTGTTTTTTCATATATGAGTGAAATTATCGCTGTCACGTGAATAAGTTCATTAAATTTCGCGCCCGTATTTGGAAATTTATTTTGATAGCCTTTTAGAGAATTTTATGACAAACAAAAGATAATGGTCAAGAGAAATGGGATGGGGGGGGGGGGAATTTTTCTGGTTCAGTGAATATGGCAGGTCGTGTTTTCATATATTAGTGAAGTTTGGTTGGTTGATGCAGTCACTTTGGTCCCACACAATCGACCATCGGAATTATTTCAAACATTTTATTAACGGCATCAATAACCTCATCCAATTCACAATGGAATACAGCCAAGATCAACTCCCATTTTTGGACATCTTAATCTTAAAAAAAGACACAATTATTGAAACTGGACATACACTACAAAGCAACAGATTCCAAACAATACCTGCTATTCACATCCAACTATCGAAAGCACACGGAGACGAACATTCCTTTTAACCTAGCAAGAATAATTTGCACAATTGTCTCCAATTATGACACGCGAAATAAAAGACTTCAAGAATTAAAGGAAATTATGCTCTAAAGACAGTACCCACCATTACTAATAAATAATGGAATAGAAAGGGCTAAAGCAATAAGCAATGATGAATTACGAAAACAGAAACAAATTCAAGGTACGTCCAATATTCTATCATATATCTCAACACACAACCCAAGAAATGAGGAAGCTTACAACACTATTCACAAGGACATCCCATTATTGAAAGAAGACCCAAGAATGAAAAAAGCCCTTGAAACAAACAAAAAATCAAAAGCAAAAGACAACGGAAATCCCTGAAAACATTACTCTCCAATGCCAAATTACCTACCACAAACCCACAACCAACTGTCAAAAAATGTGGTCGCTCTAATTGTGGAACCTGCACTCACCTCATTGAAGGCAACACGTATACATTTCAATCAGGAGAAAATTTTGCTGTAAAAAATCACTTCACTTGCTCATCAAAAAATCTATTTTATGCCATTAAATGTAAAGGATGCAATGAAGATTATATAGGACAAACTAAACTCACACTCAGAAACAGAATCGCCAACAATTATGAGATCCAACCACGAGACAGATACCATTAAGCGCACATCTAGACATATGCGCAAGTAATAAGACACCCAAATTCCAAGTCTTCCCATTTTACCTTTGCGCTGACAATACAACAGAACAAATATGAATAAATAAGGAAAATATGTTTATTCAAAAATATAGACCAGCATTAAATATGATTTAATATAAATTATGTCAACACCATAACATGCTAACTATCCAAACAGACACATACACACACACATAACACCTTCTACTTTAGAAATTAAAACCCGAACTAAATAAACCTTAACATACGTTTGCGATGATAATACAACAGAACAAATACGAATAAATAAGGAAAATATGTTCATTCAAAAATATTTCTACTAATGGAATCATTTTCCTACGCACGCACACACACAAACAAATATATATCTCTTCATCTTAACATGCTAACCATACCCCACACACGTATAACCCCCCCCCCCCACACACACACACACAACTGCCTCCTCCATGTCTACTAATAGAATCACTTTCCTTCACACATACACACACATAAAATATATATATTCTCTCCATCTTAACATACTCCCACACACACACATAATACCCATATACACATACACACAACTCCCTCCCCCATTTCTACTAATAGAATCATCTTCCTACACACACACACACACACAAGCACACAAATAAACATACATATCTCTTACTTTTTTATTTCAATAGAAAGTCTGAATTCTGACACCCCAGCGAACCAGCCATATTCACTGAACCAGAACAATTCCCCCCATCCCATTTCTCTTGACCATTATCTTTTGTTTGCATAAATTCTCTAAAAAGCTACAAAATAAATTCCCAAATACGTGCGCAAAATTTAATGAACTTGTTCACGTGACAGTCATAATTTCATTTATAACCAATCAAATTACATTTATTTAAAAAAAGCCTTCGTGAGCCACTTTTTTAAAGTAAAAAAAGAAATTCAAACAAACTGACGCGAAAGCTGATGTGCTTATTCACGTGACTGCATCAACCAACCAACCTTCACTCATATATGAAAAAACAACCTGCCATATTCACTGAACCAGAACAATTCCCCCCATCCCATTTCTCTTGACCATTATCTTTTGTTTGTCATACAATTCTCTAAAAGGCTACAAAATAAATTCCCAAATACGGGGGAGATTTTAATAACTTGTTCACGTGACATAATTTCATCTGTAACCAATCAAATTACATTTATGAAAAAAAGCCTTCGTGAGCCCCTTTTTTTAAGTAAAAGCTGATGTGCTTATTCACGTGACTGCATCAACCAACTAAACTCCACTCATATATGAACAAACAACCTGAGCCCCCCCCCCCCCTGTTTGAAGAACTTTGTAACGCGAACTGGCGCGAAATTTATTATACTTATTGACCAACCAATCAAATGACTTCTCGTTTCGAGCCACTTTTTTACATATAAAACAAGTAACATTCAAAGACCAATCAGATGTGAGAAAAACCACAGACCCTCCATCTCAACTCCACTTTTGAAATTCAGTAGAACTGCGAAACCGGTAAAGGAACCAAATAAATATATATATATTTTAAAAAATAAGACTCCAGTTGCATTTTCGATTTCATCTTTTTTTCTTTATATATATATATATATATTTATATATATATATATATATATATATATATATATATATATATATATATATATATATATATATATGTGTGTGTGTCTGTGTGTGTGTGTATATATATTTCGTTTCTGAATTTGTTTAGCAAGATTCTTTAGCTGAAAATGTGTGTTGAAACCGATATTGTTATACTTTGGGAGGGTCATGTTGCCAATAAGAAACACACGCAGCAAGTGCTTTCACTTCAATTTATTATACATTTTATAAATTTCCGGTTGGTTCGTTCGTTGGTTCCACAACCGGATGGTTGTTCATATATTGTCAAAGTTCTTTCGTCACACATTCTCTGACCTCTTCAGTGACTAGGGATGTTTTCTTTGTTTTGTGCCTCTCCTTTGTTCTGTCCTACGCCATCTTGTTTTTGTGTGTGTTGTGTGCTTAGTTTGCGCATGTGTTACATCCGGGTGTCTCTGTGTGCTTTTATTTGTTTAAATTATTTGTTTATTTACATGGTACTGGTTAGGTGTTTGTTCTATGTGTGTGTGTTTTCATTTTGTCCTTAATTATAAGTTGTGATGTTGCTATTCCATTCATGTTTTCTATTTAATTTTAGTTGGAGTTCATTTATGTTTATTGCGTCTGTGATTTGTGTAAGCATTGCGTCTTTTCTGTGTGTAGATTCTGTTTTTATCTCTACGTTCTCTAATTTGCCATTTTGTTCTATTTTAGCATGTTGGTGGAGTATTGATGAGATTTCTATCTTGGAGTTCTCGCCAGTGTTCATTTAATCGTTCTCCTATGCTACGTGCTGTCTCACCTATGTACATTATATTCTTATTTTTACATTGTCCCTCAGTACATCTTATGTTACAAACTACGTTTCTAGTTTTACAATTAATATGGGGACTTAGCTTACAGATTATGCATTTTCTATCTATACAGAGAGGACTTATTGGCAACATGACCCTCCCAAAGTATAACAATATATAAACCTTGGTGGGGTTGCCAGTTTAGTCGCCAACGACCCGACCATGAGCCAGGTGGTACTGTGATACATGTTACCAGTAGCACCATATATACATATATATATATATATATATATTTATTTATTTATATATATATATACATATATATATATATATATATATATATATATATTTATTTATATATATATATACATATATACATATATATATATATATATATATATTTATTTATATATATATATATTTATTTATATATATATATATATATATTTATTTATATATATATATATATATATATATATATTTATATATATATATATACATATATATATATATATTTATTTATATATATATATACATATATATATATTTATTTATATATATATATATATATAAATACATATGTATATATACACAAACACACATATATATATATATATATATATATATATATATATATATGCATATATATATATATATATATGTACATATATATATATATGTGTACATATATTTATTTATATATATATATACACACACACATATATATATATATATATATATATATATATATATATATATATATATACATATACATATACATATACATATATATATATACATATATATATATATATATATATATATATACATATATATATATATATATATATATATATATATATATATATATATATATATATATATATATATATATATATATATATGTGTGTGTGTGTGTGTGTGTGTGTCCGTCTACGTTCAATTTTATTTGATTGTGCCTATTTCGATTCTAATTTATCTCTCCCACACACATTCGCATACATTAACTTGACAAGAAGAAAGTGTGCAAGCTATCATTTTCCACAAAATTATTCTATATTTGTAATTGAAATAGAGAAATACGATTTCTAAACCATTGTACACACAGAGAAAAAAAGACACATCTGTATCTATATATATAATTTCAATCATCCCGCTACATGGTTTTGTTTTTCCAATTTTCAAAAGATATTACAAACGTTCAAATAGAGAATTGAATAATCGGAATAATTTCAGCCTCATATGAAACAAGACTGTATATATTTTCTCATTATATATCGACTGTTTGGAAACCTCCTGTTTTTGAATGATCGTTTTATTATTGTATTTTATACGTTCAATGCTGAAAGAATTCTCTGCAAAACAAAATCTAATTCAGATATTAAATATTTCCCCAAGAGTTGCCTATCTAAGATGGCGGAATAACTTGGTAATGTATCAGAATAGCAGTCAATCAATCGGTGAAAAGAACATATAAATATACAGTACGTTGCCTGTAAGAACAAAAAACACACACATGCATATGTGGTTTATATATATGCACACAGTAACACACCCACTCGCACACACACACACACACACACACACATATATATAGATATGTGTGTGTATATGTGTGGATGTGTCTGGTGTGTGTATTTACATATATACATATCATTCATATATATATATATATATATATATGCATTATATATATATATATCCAGAGAGTGGAACTTGGAGTTAAGGTAGGTTCACCCGGGTGGCACACGTTGTTTAGGTTCATTTCAGTGTCGAGGTTTAGATCTAGTTAGAGTGTATTATAGTGAAATAATATAACAAGTAGGATTGGTTACTCCTTCATTATGTTTATTGGTTGGTGACGCGCGTTTCGCCACTGATCAGCTCAAGATTCGATCTGTATGGATCTGGCCCGACTCTGTGCCTGGTGGTGGTGGTGGTGGTGGGTGCGACATGATATTTACAGGATCGAATTTTACGATGGATTACAGATTAAAAAGTGACATAGAGAACACGGGGAAAACAAGGTTTTGGATGGGGGATGGTGGACGTATGGCGATGTCCTTGGCGGTGGTTCTGGTGGTTTGGTGGTGGGGGTGATTTGTTCGACATTATATTTACAGGATCGGATATATATATATATATATATATATATATATATATATATATATATATATATATATATTTATACATATATATATGTACATGTATATTTGTTGAATTGTCCTGTCGGTTTCAACCGATAAAGACCCGAACAACTTATTCAGTTCATTCACTTCATTCAGTTTAGATTTTTTATATAGTGAATGATATTTTCGATCTGCCAAGTATTTGGAAGTAAGTCCACAAGTCGTTCAGGGTTTAGGTTAACTGGAAGTTGTTGCTGGTATTTCGATAATGCTTTTCTCCTGCCTCATAATTTTCTAACATATGGATACAACCAGAGGCGAAGGTCCAGAGCCCATTATGACACAAGTATCTGCAGTTCTTCCTCTCCAAGTCCACTAACACAAATGTCTCATACGGTATATTGTTGTTTGAAAGCTAATCTTCAGCTTTTCTTTGTACCTGGGCAATGACTCTCCACATTTCTATATACACCACCAAGCTGGCTGTACTTGAGGCCATTTTCTATTCTTTTGTTACTCATTTTAATGATATGACCAGACAAGCGTTGTTGTGATTTCATATGAAATGTTTCAATGCGTCCGAACTTGCACTAAATGAAGAAAGCAGCATTAGATATTTTGTCTTCAATTATGTACCCACAGATTATGCAACGACAACCTTTATGAAATACGTGTAGTTGTGTGTTGTAAAGCCTATTTCGAGTCCAATACTGATCTCCGGACGAAGAGACTGTGGTCAGTACAACAGCTTTATAAACTTGCATCGTAGAATACATTTTTATGATCCGTTCCTTTCCTTGCAATGACGGATCTTGCCAAATGCACTATTGTATGTATGCATGTTTATATATAAAATAATTAAGTCACATATGTAAAATTTGGCTTCGTTTATTATAAATTATAGATATACTGCTATATATATACTCCGAATACTCTATATATATACTCCGAATACTCTATATATATACTCCGAATTGGTGTGGGAAAGACAGGTACACCTGTTGTTGAAGTGTGTTTTACTCCGTCAATACATCGATATGTCCAGCTCCTGGTTGTGTTGTTATTTCTCTGAGGAACTGGAATCATATCCTTAGAGAAATAACAACACAACCAGTAGCTGGACATATCGATGTATTGATGGAGTAAAACACATTTCAACAACATGTGTACCTGTCTTTCCACAACCAATTCGGACTGCCTGAAGAGGTGACAGCCAAAGAAGGCTGTCACCGAACTATATATAGCAGTATATCTATAATTTGTAATAAACGAAGCCACATTTGACATATTTGACTTAATTATTTTACATTACTCCGGAGTAAACAAACCAACCTGCATACTTCATCGAGTGCTCCAATCTGCATACTGAGGTGTCGTAAACAACCAACATATACTCAATATATATATATAGAGAGAAAGATAGATAGAGAGATAGATAGATAGATAGATAGATAGATAGATAGATAGATAGATAGATAGATAGATAGATAGATAGAGAGAGAGGGAGAGAGGGAGAGGGAGAGAGTTTTAGTTGGGGAGGATCATGTTGCCAATATTGCCAATAAAACGTAACAGACACACCATATTATTTTCATTTTATCTTTATTGATGGTTATTCATAATTTCGCCAAATATCTTTCATCACACATTCAGTGGCCCCTTCAATGAGTAATTGTTCTCTTTTGTGTCTCCTCTTCTTAATGTTCTTAAACCTCAACACCTTTATGTATTTTATTTTGTAGTGCGGTTCCAACATAGGATTTCAAATCAAAAATCTTGCAAAACGAACACATAAACGTGTATGCGTGTGTATAACGAAAGGAATCATGGCACTACCGAATTTGGGTGCGAAATTAAAATAAAGTTCTATGCCTAATCATGTGATCCTTCCCAACCTATCCAATTGTACTTCAAAAACATAGTAGTCAGAGCAACAACTTTTGCATGAAATTGAAAGTTATATATAAGTTACAAGTCGACTTATCAGTACATCTCTCCATGTCTCATAACGTTTGAAAATGTTGAAATTTGTGTATTCCTTAAAGTTATAAATTATTGTAAATAACAGTTAAAGACTTCAATTTCCCTTTCAACTGCTTTTCCTACACATATTGATATATATATACATGGATATGTACACACACATACAGGCACGTACATATATTTATATATCAGCTGACTGATTCGAAATGAAATATACCAGTCTGTCCTAAGCTGACACAGTTTTACATAAATTCGACCTGCAGGAAATCTCTAGGTGGGGATCTACATGCTAGATATAGTTTCCACATCTCACTTAAACGATTGAATATTTGAGATAAACTTTGACAATCGTAGACGAAATGAAAATACTTAAAATACTTACTTGAAAATATATAATATACAACTTGCTTATCGAGTTTTCTGATTCATATATATCTAGCGTGACCGGGCCATGAAAACTGTTCGTATTCGAATATATTCACATAAATTGAAATAAAGGATAAAGCCCCAACTATGGAACAATTGAAACTGGAGAGTAGGGTGATTTCTAAGAATGTTGGATAACTGCCCATTGCAATGCTTCTAAATATTAGGAACATTGTATTTAAGTTTGTCGTAAATAAATCGTTTTCGTCTAATTTTAATCTTTCAATCTCTTTTATTAGCTTCTCTCCATTCTTTCTCCAGGAATGTGTCTGTTAATATCTCTCTATACCCCATTCTCGTATTTGTGGCGTCACACAATTTCTCATCTTTCGGTTTTCTTTGAGTTTTACTACTCCTCTTTTTCGCTCGTAATGAAAATAACGTGCATCGCATCTCACTCTCAGTCTCTCAGGAAAATAAGTTTTCTTAGTAGACTCCTAAGAGGGAGAAAAAGGCATAGATAAAAGAGACAATTAGATGAATAGGGAGAGAGAGAGGGAATGAAAGATTTATAAAAGGTTATGCCCAGGAATATTTGCTTATAAACCTGCAGCTACATAATGCATATTCTTTTATTGGATTATTCTTTATTATCCCATTTATTTTATAATCTGCTTATTGATTTCTTTATTTATATCCATATTTCCTTAGTAGTGGTCAAGGATTCCATGAAGGGTTCGATGGTCTAATAAAATATTTGTGATCCTGCATCAGGTTTGTATTAAACATATACATATGTTTGTGTGCGTGTGTGTGTGTGTGTGTGAGTGTGCGTGTTTGTCCGTATCTTGTAACTTTGCCAAACGAAAAAGATATTAACAATATAATAAACAGACTTATAAAATCATATAATAGTACAGACATGATCGACTAAGTGACAGTCCTTCAGATGGTATCAGATGTGCACGGGCACAACGAAAGCATGCCACATGTTATGAAGTCACATGATTTCGAAGCGAATGTTTTAAGTATACGACCATGTCTTCTCCACAACTACAACATTAACAATGTAATTCAAATGGTTGTGACATTGGATTGCTCATATAGACATTACAACTTACACACAATCTCTATCTCTCTCCCTGTCTCTCTCTCTCTCTCTATATATATATATATATATATATATATATATATATATATATATATATATATATATATATATATATATATATATATATATATATATATATATATATATATATATATATCCCTCTGTGTCTCGTACATGATATAACAGTTAGACATGTTTATAATGAACGGACATTAAACTGTATTTTTGAAGAGGTGTTCATAACAGCAGCTCCAGAAATATAGTGATGTTCATAGGAACGTTCGTTAAATACGAGATGAGAAATAGTGAAAACGTAGATATATTTAATGAAAAGAAGTAAGACTATTGAAACATCAAACCAAATAAACTTTTAGAATAGAAACACGGAGGAAGGTCTCCACCAAATACAAGACAAGTTCAGAAAACCATGACCAATGGAGGAAAATGATCGAACATGATTTTAGTGCTAACATAAAAATATTGCTCAAAGATAATAAGTCCAAATTTAATAATAATCTATAAATTCATGTAACAAGTTAATATATTGGTGTCAGTATCGTTGGGGATGTGGTCAACGCCTTTATGGTAGTATAGGTCATTTATATCAAGAACGTTTCAGTTTTGTGATCTGGAGTTTGGCTGAATTTCGTTTTGCATTTGCCTCAATTGGAGGACAAATCTCTATTTGTATGCAATTCATCCTGGACGCTCACTCTTGAGATTTTTGTACCTCACGCTTGTTTTTCTCATAACATCTTTCTGACACACACACAAAGGTGTTTCGTGAGTATGTTGTTTAAACTTGACAGAAATCAGCTACCCCCAAATCTGAATAGGGTCAATTTCTTCTAGGGTAATAAGAGAGAGTAATATAGGGATATGAAAAATAGACACAGTAAGAGTCACCCATTGTACTGGACATTTGTATTCTTTTTGCTGATATATTTATTTACATATTTGTTTACATGCATGGAGTCGAGGAAGGGGTCTAACGTTTAAAACGTCTGAAGATTGGATCCCTCTTTTAGAAGCTTTTTCCTCAGGCTCGTTTTCAACCATGTGCCAACATTCGAAATCTATTTTCTCGTAAGATGAGATGGTGTAAACGATACGATTGATTACCATGTCAGTTTACATATTTCAAAAGATATACTCGAGACACATTGATTTGGTTTTATGTGATTCTGAAATCAATAAATTATATTAGCTGTAGCCCTACTAGCAAGAAAATACAAACTAATTCATTTTTCTTTTACCTCATTTAATCTGATATATTGAACATTAATTTATGTTATTTAAAGAATAATCTCCGATGATAGTACGAAACTGAAATTAACTATTAATCTTACTAATACATATATAAGTGAACATATTTTGTTAAACATGCAGTTAAGCTTATAATCTCAACTTGTAATATACATCTCTAAACGTGATTTATGTATTTCAAGTATTCAAATATTTGAGACAGGATTTGCAGCAATATAGCTTCTTAATTTGCTTAATTTTCCTAATCTCATTTCTTCCAGTCTGTTCATATTAGTAACGAATTACTTAAAATTCAATTCAATATAAATCTTTTCAAGATATTCAGCATGTAGAAATATTTCATATTAGAGACCTAGTATTACAGAAAATATATACTTTCAGGATTTTATAACTTCTAAACATGAATATATGTATACATATATATATATATGATGATTATGATGATGATGATGGTGATGATGATGGCTGCAACTCAATTTCGAGTAACGCCGTCGCTTAATACTTAAACATGAGCAACACAGACGTGTCTTTGTAGTCCTGCTAACACCTTGCCTATGGCGAGCAATGCTGTGCAACGCAAAAAGCGATGCAAGTGCTTCAACCTTTTCTAAGTAAGGAAAGGCTTCGGACGTGGCTAGTCCCACAAATTAATTCGCTCAAACAAAACTCGTCTACATCGTTGATTCCAAAAGAAGTCACAAGATTTATATCAGACTGACTCCACCTAGAGAGATGTTTTAATGAAGACGAGAGGTTTCTCGCGCCACAAAAATAAAATGTATTGGATGGCCGTTGAACTCTCCTACGTTTCTCAGCCTTGTGCATGGTCGAGTCGTCAGGGACCAAACCGGCAACTGCACCAAGCTTGTTTGGTGAGAAGGGGATTTTGAACACCGTGCAGGATAAGAATATATACCTATATGTATAGGTATATAAATATATATATATATAGGTATATATATATATGTAGGTATATATATATATATATATATATATATATATATACATACCTATATATATACCTATATATATATATATATATATATATATACCTATATATATACCTATATATATATATATATATATATATATATATATATATATATATATATATATATATATATATATATATATATATATAAAAGACGTAAAATAAGAAAATTAAAAAAAAATATTTTATAGAATTAACTTACTTACTTAAATTTTCACTCCAACTAATTAGTTTCTGCAATGGGATAAAGACAGTTACGTAATGAACTGTTGAGAATTTCATTGCGTCATCAGGGAGGTCTATTCTCAGCCAAGTCTCCAGGCAATGCGCGGACACTGGGGTCTCATATAAAAATAATAATAATTCGGTAAATGGAACAGCTATCGAGGACTGGATTCCAGGCACTGAAAATTCTCACTGCCACTGGTCAAATGGCCGATTCTAAAGAATCAATCACGTGACACAGAGGCTAGTCAGTAGGAATGGGATGGTAAGATGACAGACGCCTACTAACACCCCCAAAACAATTTAGTAGTGGTTTTGGCAGGTTTGCTCGACAAATCAGTGATTTGGAGATAAATATAGATAATTTAATATATCTACTAACATAAGCGCACATATGTACGCCGATGCCAGCAAATACACAGGTTATGTCATAGTACCTAGGTGGTTCAATGCAGGAGGATGCAGAACAATAATATAAAAGACGTAAAATAAGAAAATTTAAAAAAAAATGTAAGTAAGTTAATTCTTAAAAATTTTTTTTTTAAATGTTCTTATTTTACGTCTTTTATATTATTGTTCTGCATCCTCCTGCATTGAACCACCTACGTACTATGACATAACCTGTGTATTTGCTGGCATTGGCGTACATCTGTGCGCTTATGTTAGTAGATACATTAAATTATCTATATTTATCTCCAAATCACTGATTTGTCGAGCAAACCTGCCAAAACCACTACTAAATTTTTTTGGGGATGTTAGTAGGCGTCTGTCATCTTACCATCCCATTCCTACTGACTAGCCTCTGTGTCACGTGATTGATTCTTTAGAATCGGCCATTTGACCAGTGGCAGTGAGAATTTTCAGTGCCTGGAATCCAGTCCTCGATAGCTGTTCCATTTATCGAATTATTATTATTTTTATATGAGTCCCCAGTGTCCGCGCATTGCCTGGAGACTTGACTGAGAATAGACCTCCCTGATGACGCAATGAAATTCTCAACAGTTCATTACGTAACTGTCTTTATCCCATTGCAGAAACTAATTAGTTGGAGTGAAAATTTAAGTAAGTTAATTCTTTAACATTTTTTTTATTAAATTTTCTTATTTTACGTCTTTTATATTATTGTTCTGCATCCTCCTGCATTGAACCACCTAGGTACTATGACATAACCTGTGTATTTGCTGGCATTGGCGTACATCTGTGGGCTTATGTTAGTAGATATATTAAACTATCTATCTATCTATATATATATATATATATATATATATATATATATATATATATATATGTTCCTCTCACTTCCACTCACTCACTCTCTGTTACTCCCCTTCTCACTTCCCCCTGTTTGGCCTGTAGTGGATTCTCTTCTTGCTCACATCTCACTCACGCCGGACGGTCTGTATATCCCTCGCTCATGAAATCCACACAGCTTAAGCTGACAGGATCCCCATGCTGCCTGTTTTTTTCCTATATTTGCGTTGCTATCCCTCCTTGTTGTTTACTGTCTCGCTCGCTTTACGCCATTTACTTGTCCCAATATCTTTATTTAGCTATTGCTCGCACCAACCGAGGTATATGATTTTTAAAGCTTGAAATACCAGTGAAGGTTGGAAAATCACTGACGAAGGACTATTTTTATCATATGTAACCCATGTGCAACCACGCAGTATTCTTTCTTCTCATGTTTTATATATATATATATATATATATATATATAGGTATATATATATATAAATATATATATACCTATTATATATATATATATATGAAAAATATGGGGGGAAGAATACTGCATGGTTGCACATGGATATATATATATATATATATATATATATATATATATATATATATATATATATATATATATATATATAAAACAAAATAAGATGCTGAGGTTACATAGAACGTTTAATCATTATAATTCTTTCCCCGGTTCTCCATGCAATCGAGAAATGCTTCATGCATTTGTTGTTATTATGAACGGACGGTATCCTCAGATGATATCCGATATGACTGATATGCCTCCGGCAGGAAAAACACAAGGCCTATTGCTTGTGTGCCCAGCAGACATATGAGTTCCTGAAAGGGTCTCCCAGCCGTCGTGTTTGCTAGAGTAAAGCGCTATCAACGAAAAAACAAAAAAAAAATGTGTGTAGCCAAAGCCGAGTAGATGGTGGAAGTAACCAATGGAGCTCCGAGGAAGTGTGGTGTATATATTTTGTTGACAGCCACCTTAAGAAAACAGCTACAACAACAACAACAACGATGACGACGACAACAACAATAACAACGAGAATAACAGCAAAACACCGACCAAAAGTCGTCCATACTGGCCTCAGCAGTCGTAGTGAGATTACCCGTCTGACAGCTAAATGACAGCAATAGTTACACTAAACAGCTACAACAACAAAAACAGCAACAACGACAACAACAGAAAAACACATACCAACGCCGCGTACATATGTTGTAGCAGTCGTAGTGACGGTACCACCCACCGACAATAACAATGATAATAACTGCAACAGCAATAACGGGAGCTCTGAGGTAGGTTGATATACAGATTTGATGCCATCTATCACCAAGACCATAGCAACAACAACAATAGTAACGGTAACAAACATTAACGCCATCCATCACCTACGCCGGTCGTCGTAGTAGTGGTGGTATCATTGATATCAAGTATCAAGTCAATGTCAATGAGTACCCATTACCCGAGAGCCAGACAGCAGTAACACCAACAACAATAATAACAACACCAGTGATGAGCCCACCACGGTGACGGCGCCAACAAAAAGGCCTCGCTTCCATCTTAAGGATGCAGAAAATCAATCTAACAGGATCTAATCAGACAGTTGAAAATAAGAACTGGTTACTTTTTCAGCGTACGTGTGTGTTTATGTGAATTTGTGCATTCCCCTCAGCTATACGCTTCCCCTAATGCTCGATAATAATTATCATAGACAAAACCTATATGTCATAGATTTAATAAGGCAGGCACGATCACCGTCGTTCCAGCAGCATTCATCGCGTCTGCTTTTATTTTCAAACGGTAAAAAGACTACATATAAACTTATATTTATTTTGTAGAAATTATTGTTTACGAATTACAATCATTCATATACTCGTATATATGAGACCAAATACGGTCTGCGTAACACGTTGCTAGAGGTGAACTTTTTTTACAAACATGTAGGGAGGCCGTCTGAGAGCTTTCCACCCCTGTACACAGCTCTTTACAATTTCATCGACGTCTTTTGATATTTTGTGCTTCGTGGCTCGGGCAGCACAGAGTAGGCAAAACAGTGCTCTACAGACTGGTTCACTTCTACACATTCTGGGGTGGCTAAGCCAGTCCTGTATCTCCTTCTATCCAAAGCTGCATTTCTTCAAACGGTTTTTCGTATGATGTGGTTCAGATTTTTGCCCCGACAGCTCAGTGTTTCAGATCCTGATGAAAGGCATAGGGAAATGTTATTCTCAATGTGGGAACATGGTCATCTCTCGAGATTTTTCTAGAAGCAAGACAGGGTTGAGGAAAATCTCCACTTGAATTCTCTCAATAGACGTGGGTAAAGTTTCTCTTTCGGAGCGAGAGTCCCCTCATCTTCATTAAGACATATAGAAAAAGTGACATATACGAAGAATATGAATAGTCAAAACTGATAGGTAACTTTTATGAAGCTGATCCTGATTAATAATATTATTAATATTGTTTACTAGGAGATGCTTTATTTTTGAAGCTATATGTCGTCTATTTATTAGAAAGTATTTCAAATAATTTTCCCAAAGCAATTTATGAAAGATTCATTGAAGTTTCTTCTTTGTAATATTCTTTCATTCGATTTCTGAGAAAATTCCATCAGATATTGGTGAGTATGCTTTCCATTAAAATCATTTGAAAAATTATTGATTTTAACTGGATTTTTTTGAATTAATCAACATTTAAAAATAAATGCAACATTTATTTAAAATGAATAGCATAATATATATTTTTCTCGATCAAAGGAAGATGAAATAATGTTATTGCGCAACTATTACTGAGTATTCTATAAGTACATGTGTGTGCATGTGTGAGTGTGTGTTGGTGTGTGTGAGTATATGTGTGTATGTGTGTGTATGTATATATATATATATTTATATGATGGTATAAGTGTTTGCTTAAGAACATTGCTTCGACATAACGTGGACCAGAGTTTGCTGCCACTGTGTAGAAGCTTGAAAAAGTGACATATTATGGATTCGGATCGATAAATTTATGAAAAAACTAACCCAGGTGTAACAATTGCGGATGAGTGTCACACTTCCTATCGAATATCCGGTTTGCTTCGGCAAAATTTCAAAGACAAGAGGATTGCGAAATGATTATATATATATTTCCTGATGTTTTCGTACGAATGAAACGGTTCTAAAATAAAATAAGTATGCCTATACTCTACTAGTGCATTGACTACCTTTTTTATCTGGGGTCCCCTCTCGATATGCATAGGGAATCAATCTATTATATATATATATATATCTTTTCTCTCAGCAGTAAAAGCGGATATATATATATACATATATATATATATATATATATATATATATATATATATATATATATATATATATATATGTGTGTGTGTGTGTGTGTGTGTGTGTGTGTGTGTGTGTGTGTGTGTGTGCGTGTATTTGTGTGTGTGTGTGTCTGTGTGTGCTGGATATGCATAGACGAAATACATCTAAGGAAACAATGCTCAATTAGAGCTTAATTAATATAATAAAAATTGTATAGATTTAATAAGTATGAGCGACCTTTGGTTTCGGTATCTACTTGAGACCACCACATTGTTGTAGAGGAGCCGTTTCCATACTGGTCACTCATTGGGTGCCAGACAAAATTATGACAAAAACCGTCAGCTCGCTAAATGTGATCAACACAATTAGTGTGCTAACAGTTTATATATATATATATATATATATATATATATATTTATATATATATATATATATATATATATATATATATATATATATATATATATATATATATATTCTACAGGACTAGAACTGTTTTTATTCTTTAGAAATCATCAGGAATCCCTATTAAAACTATATATATATAAGAAAGAAATGTGTTACTATAATCTACATGTGTAAAAATATAAGAAAAACAAGTTGAAAATGCTATTTAAATCTTTAAAGATATTTTTCAATAAATCTTCTTAAATACTCCAATTGCATGATGTATATTTATTGACAGATGATAACCAGCACGCCGTTAATGTTAACAGGCACTGTATTTTTTTTTTTTAATCTAGAGTGTCTACTATCCACGTGAAAAAAAGGAATGTGATAAAACTCAAGCGAAAATGAAGAGTTTAGAAGTTAGAGTCAACTTGTCTGTACAATATATAACGAATGACATAATGAATAAACAAATCAAAATAATCATATATATATAGGAATGTATATTGTAAATCTACTAGGAAAATATATAAATTGGAAAGTATATCTCAATTTTTATTTAAAATATACGGTTTAATGCTAGCTGCTTTACAAATTACAGGAGTATTTTATTTCATTAATATCTATATAATAAAATAAATAGGTTAACATTAATCATGTTAATTAAGCAAATGTATAAATATAATATTTAGGTTTTATTTTAAAATAATTCCAAAGCAGAAAGTACATTTATGATGTCTCTTCTCTCTTTATCCCGTATTTCCTGAGTAGTCCTAGGAGCATCGTAGTTACATACGGCATGGGGCATTTTAAAAACTTACTGGAGCCCATTTTCTCTCCTAGTCTGAATACAGAAGATTTCTTCCAGAGAAGAATAAAGAGCATGAGATTATGTAGGTGGGGAAGAGACTTTGGTGGAGAATCGACCCAAGTACTAGATTGGTACATTTTTAGGGACATCAAATTGATGAAAAGTAAATCGGTGTGATTTGAACTAAGAACCAAATTATTATTAAACATAAATATAGAGTATGACACATAGACGGAGCGAGGGATATGAGACGGAGAGAAAACAAAGCTAATAGAGAATGCAGCAGGTGAAAATTTATATAATAAGCATTGAAAGGAAAAAGATTAAGGAAAAAGATTAAGTAAATGGAAGGAAACGATGAAAGTAATTATGTAAGGAAAGAAAAGGAAATTAGGGACAAAGAAACAAACTGCATACCCCAATCAGAATGGAATGTTTCTGCTGCACCTTGCAAACAAAATCGTAGAGGCATTGTCGAAGTGAATTCATCAGGTGGGCTGCAGTTTTCCTGATTTTGCGGAGGAAAACTGCAGTTCGGAGACCTTGTAAACATAGTCACGATGGCGACCGATCCGAAAACGTCGGTATTTGATTATCTTGCTATCCTCAGCAGTGCAGGTGGTTGTGGCCGAAGTTACAAGTTCGGCTCAGATTAGGGAATTCCCTCCCTTGAATGGAAAGAGAGCTACCCCGTCTTTGCGCTTGCCATTACAGTGGTTGAGGCCAGCTGGCTCCAGGTGGATTTGGAAAATTTAAATAAATGTTGAAATTCACTAAATGACGAAAGCTTATGTAAGATCACAAACTCCCTTTAAAAAAGAGGAGGAACAATAATTATCTCATATCCAGAGCTTCGATCGAACCATTGTACATTATATACCAATGTAAATTATATTCTATATTTGAATTATGTATACTCCAGAAACATCGTGCGAGCAAAATATCAAGTTTACTGTTTCTTAAAGTATTACGTCGAGTTGCTTTACAATAAACATATATTTTCTCTTAGTTAATGCTCTCTTAGCCGGCCAGTCCAAGGGATGCCACACATTACTTGTGATTCAGTTATTTGCCGATAATCTAGGTATCAGGCTGTCATGCTGAGTGTATATATTATGTGGGTGGTATTTGCAATACTTATATTTTGGAATCAATAATTAGTAATTTCTACTTCCTTATCTCCCACGTATTCCTGGGAGGGTAATGGGGGTAGAATCCTCAAGCATGCATTTCAGACGGACTTGTCAAAAGATCGTCTCCAATTGATCCGGCTTGATCCCTAAGCGAGATCAGCCGAACACATGTTTATTGTCCAACGATTTTGTTCGGGCTCTACCCTAGGGTCTCCGGGAACTCTGCCCGGTGATTTTTTCGTTACACCTTCTAAGAAAATATCCGTATAATCGGGTGGTAACTGTCAATTCTGAGAAGTAGTGGCTCTATCTAAAGCGACACTCTGAACTCCGATCTACGCAGTCTATCGGAGAAAGACCCTTCGGAGAAACCCCATTTCGGCCGCTGGTATTTGCAATCGTAGTGTTACTGTCATTACCCAGGATTCATGACCATAGATAATGATCTTTTAATAATAAACTGACTATATTTAACATACCTAATGGATTTGTATGATTTAGGAACAGAACATTCCTTCACTTAACACTTCAATTTAACGAAGATTATTTTTTTGCCTAATGATTATCTAAAGTAATTACAGAGCTCATTGAACAACATTAGAACTATTAACTCAATAGTAAGAGGAGTCATCAAAAGAATGTCTTGACTATAAACAAACGGAGAAATATTTAACTAGAATGCCAAGTAATATGAGTAATACTACATATATTTTGCCAGTAGTGTTTCTATATGAATTCCTAAAGAATGTATATTATACATAACTATTTCTGTTATTTTTCTTTAATATATCGCATTCGGTACATATTTTATAGATACCTTGTTTTCAAGTATTTTCATCACTTGGTTGATCTCACTAAAGATGAAAAGTCAAGTGGAGATGTCAAGTTCAGGTGATACCACATACTTTGGGATTTCGTCTTGTACAGGGGATAGTATGACCAGTAGACCCTTTACGTGGTCAGTCCAGCTGCTTTTCCTAGCTTCTTGAGGGCCTCCTTTGATGATGGGTGAAAGACTCTTTTCTGTCAGTTATATCGTTGACTAAATCCCAAGCGGCTGCATGCATTTTGTTTATACGATGGTTGTTAAGTCTGTTTATTTTTCCTTCTACATACTCTGCAACAGCAGATGTGTACCCCTCATGAAGGTCTTTTTTTTTGCATTGGATCAATTCGCTTTTCAGTAAGCTAGTGGGATTTCAATTGTACTGAGAAAAGAACTGTGCAATTTTTTGTGCGCTGAGGATACTAAGATATTTGAGATCAATTTCGTGAGTTTCCTTTTGATCTTTTGGGGTAAGCTGGAAAGAACAGCTTCGTCATTTGCAGAAATTAGGTTGGAGTATTTAGTCTCAATGCAATCATCAGTACAGGATTGCACACCAGCTGGAGAGCGCCTTATTTGATGACACTAACCTCCAGTCAATTTGTTTCATAGGCTCACCGGGGACTTTCTTAGGAGCGCGAAGATTAAGAGTAACTTTGGAAGAGGCAAACCTGTGACCAGACCCCACGTTGGAGAAGGAGGAATAGGTTTCAGAGTCGCTTACACCGTGTCGGCATTTATTTCCGCAATAGAATATAATCCAATTGAGCTCTACTACAGTTAGGGTAGGTGAATGAACAGAGCTTACATTGCTTTTTCATAAAGTTATTTGTAGACGAGAAGAGTTCAAATTCGTCTAGGAGTTGGAGAAGCATTTCACCATTTCGGTTTGTTTTGGTGTTGAAGGTGAATTTTACATCACCCGGTCTCGGCAACATACCCAGTATAACTTGGAAAGACCCAAACCTTGTTTCAGTCCTATTATCAATCTGCAACGACACCTTAAGCAACAAAACTCCCCCAACAAGTCGGCTGAAAGCAGACATAGTTCCTGTCCCCCCAAAACCTGACCTCCCATCTCCCCAAAACTACCGAGGAATATCACTTATACCCTTTGCTGCCAAGATCTACAAGCTAATCGTCAACCGTATAGTTCCGTATGTTGATCTAAACCTTCGCATTAACCAAAACCCTTTTAGACGAGGTAGATCTACAATTGTACATGTTTTGGTATTGAGAAGAGTAGTGGAAGAGATGAGAAATTCCCACAGACAAATGGCTCTAATTTTTGTTGCCTTTAGAAAAGCTGTTGACAGCCTAAACAGGGACATTCTGTTTGAAATTCTACCCTTGTATAGCATCACAGCAAGACTTGTGGAAGCAATTAAGGCTCTGTATCTCAACACAAGTGGCACTATTATCACCCCTGATGACCCAACATAGTTCTTTGACATCTCAGCATGAGTGTCGCAAGGTGACACTCTTGACCCATTCCGCTTTATCATTGCACTAGACTACACCCTGAGACTCTCAATTGACAAGATCAATAACAAACGTATAGCCATCAAACCCCACATGAGCTCTAGGCACCCCTCTAAACATCTCACTGACAACGACTGTGTTGGTGACATTGCACTTTTTGCAGATTGCCTAGAAAATGCGCAACACTTTTGGCATCTCTCCAGGAAGCATCTGCAATCGTTGGCATTCATCTCAACGAAGGTAAATCAAACTGTACAGGTAACAACACGAAAGTAATCAAGTCGAGGAATTCCAGTACCTTGAGTCCTGCATCATGGACTCTGAGAAGGATTTGGCTACCAGAAAGACCCAAGCGTGGTCAGCTTATAGCAAGATGGATTGAGTTTGGCGCACAAATGTTTCGACTCACACTAAAATCAGACTCTTCCAAGTAACAATTCAAACAATCTTGTTACATTCAAGTGAAGCATAGACCCATTCATCCAAACTACAAAAGCGCCTTGATGGCACCTACACTCACCTACTTCGACGCATTCAGAGCATACGCTGGCGACATCTGATTTTGAAAGAAATATATATGCATGCTTCCCACTCATATCTGTCTTTGTACGTAAAAGGCGAGTAATATTTGCTGGCCACTGCCATCGAGCCACCTATGCGGCTGTGTTCCCATTAGTGCTTTGGAAACCACAAGCAGTCACTAATAACAGGGGGCGCAAGCTCCCCTATCCAAATGTCATTTTCAGAGATTCTGGTATTAAAATATAGGATTTGGCAACGGCAATAAACGACAGACTCACGTTGAGTCGAATTCGGTAGAAGCCGCCGGATGAATGAAAAAAATAGATGCTTTGACTAACTTCTAATTCACTTTCTCTCATGCTTATATTGATTTTTACATGCTATTCTACTGGTAAAAAAGCATTACTATTATCGTGATTATTGTGGAGTTACATTGAACACGAAATGTTATCATCATAACTCTTCAATTACTTGTGTATTTATCTTCATTATATATACATATATATATATATGTGTGCAGTAACACGACGCCCCTTGTAGAATAAATGTATATTAAAAACAGTCTAAATAGCGTTTTGCTTGTTTTATATATCTTTGTTTCTTATTGACATCATAAAACTCTTGTGCTTGCTATTAATAACGTTATTTATTCTAGATGAAGTGAATTCAAACAATGAACTGTTATTCATTTAATTTTCTATACTTCACCTCAATAAATGTTTCATCCAGGTAAAATTAATCAGGTGTATACGATTGGAAGCTGACATTTCGTAAATTACGAACTAACATTATTAATTCCTTTCGCCGCTGCCAGATAGACGTAAAATCATTGGAACGCTCAAAGAAACAATCATACATTTACTAAATCATTTAACAGTGTAATAGAAGTTTTTGCGCCACATTTAACTGGTCATAATGAAGCAACCCGTTAGCAAGTATGCTATATGCTTCAACAGAAGTATAAAATTCGTTGGCTTTCTATTTCCAATTATTTCTATGTTCCCTAGGTCTTTTTTCGAGCTATTTCATTGTTCCAGTATGTATTGAATCCGTAGCCAACTATGTTTCGAGATACGATGATCTCATCATACTGGAGTATTTCGTTGCCAAATAATGTCTAGTCTTTAACACATAAACATATATTTTCTGGCCCAATGAGTTCAATTGAATTTCTAGTTCTCTGTTTCAGATTGTCTTGACATGCCCTGGCCATTACACAGAATTCCAAATAGAGGATTGTTTCTGTTGTCTTCTCTCCGTAAGTATGACAACTAACATATGCTGTGTAACTATGACGATGATTCTTCCCAACCGTATAGCATATTAGCTTTCGAAAGAATTTAGACGACTGTCAAATCCAGCAAACCCTGTTATCATTGAACTTTCTACTGTTGTTACTAACTGAAAATCGTCTGTTATGTTAACTTATATTCTAAGAACAGCCCTCACAAACACTAGCGTTTATTTCATTATCAAAAATGGCCTGTCATCGAAGGCAGGGTAATATTTACACGTGATATATTGATATACAATTAAATACGTTCAATAATTTTCCGGTACATATTTAAAATGTTTTATAAATAGGAAAAATCGTCTTTGAGTTATGTAAACCCACTCATATGATCATTACATTTTGTTTTCTATTAGTTCATATCCATATATCAAAGTTAATATTTACGTTTTAATCCATATTGTTTGTCCTCTTTGCCAATTCAGATAGATAAACGTCTTACCTGTAAGTACAAGAAATAGCCATATTAGAGTATAACAATACATATATATCACTCATATATTCATTGCAGAAAATAAGAACATATAACAGATTTAAAAAGGAAAAGTGTGGTCAACTAAAACCATTGGCTGTGGCAGATTTTACTTAAGAATGAAAAGCGCCGAATCAGATACCGTAAATCATTTCGTCCAATCATTTAAAAATTCCGCCAAACTCCGGCTCCGAAACCCGAAATGAGGAAAGACAAAGTCAGTCCTGGTGGTTTATGAACTCAGAGTAAAAATACAAGGGAGGATTGCAAGTGCATCTAATCGCTTATAAACAATTTCATATGGTTACTATTGGTGATGAGATGAGTGGAAAGAAGTTCCTTAACAAAATATGTATATATATATATATATATATATATATATATATATATATATATATATATATATATATATATATATATATATATATATATATATATATATAAATGTTGGAGCATTCCTACGATAATATATATATCTTCGATATATATATATATATCTCCTCCCTCATGGAAGTGTTTATATGTAAATTTGTACATAAATCACAAACACATAATATATATAAGGTTTGATTTCTTTAAACTCCCTCCCATATTACCCTCTCCGTGATAAAGGATAGTTAATCCGAAAAATTTGGGGAATAATAAATAGTTAAGATAACTTTCAGTTATTCTTTATTTTCGATTACTTTTCTTCTTCCTTCTTTGCTTTCTAACACAATCTCTAAATTTCTTTCTGACTTGTTACCTTGGTATTCTAACCCATTTGTATTGCACAGAATTGTTAGCACACATACCCACCTTTCAGTTATCTATAGTTATTTTGACATTTGAAGTTTTATCGACACCCTGACTGTTCGAATCTATGTGCCATTGGGTTTGTAATTGCTTCTCAATTAGCATTTCCATTGAATCATCCGTAATACAGAATCCTTAAATTTATCACAATCATAATGTAAGGTTAAACCATACGTTTACTTAAGAGATAGCATCGATATAAGACAGATTTATTGAAATGTCTACGAGTTAAATAATATGACAATATATATGGATATTTTACGACTCCTTTATAAAAATAGATACAAGGTATAGGTGGTAGAATTTCCATCTCAGATCACTGCATTCGCTTTCAAAGGAAATTCAAACAATTTATTTGCTAGGTAGAAAAAGCTAAAATATAATTTGTTACATAACGATTTGTTCACTGCAGCGCTTTTACATACAATATCGGCATATATATATATATATATATATATATATATATGTATGTGTGTGTGTGTATGTGTGTATGTGTGTATGTGTGTATGGGTGTGTGTGTGTATGTGTGTGTGTGTGGGGGTGTGTGTGGGTGTGGGGGTGTGTGTGTGTGTGTGTGTGTGTGTGTGAGTGTGCGTGTGTGAGCGCATGCATCTGTATATAGAGTGTGTCAGAAACATAGAAAGTTCCCGGTGTTCTTACTTTTCTAAATTTCGTATTTACTCTAAATATGGAATGTAGCAAAACAAAAAATATTATGGCTCCTCGTTGTAAGAAATTGATACAATGAAATAAAAATATTAAATAGAAAGTGTATGAAGATTGGAATCCTTAGGTAATACAATTGTAATGGAAATGAAAGATAAACAACTTAAAACCTGATTGAAAGGAACATATAAAACAATCTTGTGTATGGGTGTATATATATGTGAAAAGCACTGAAATTGACAGTGATATATTCCATTCTCTATGTAAACATGTAGAAAAATGTAATATGTTAAATATTATATCCTGTCCGACCTGTTAGTTTGATATCTTTTCATTTTATTTATTAGATCGGAAACAGTACATATGACACTTTAGGAGGAGTTTTGCAAGTTGAATGAACCTTTAATAAGAGGAATGTAAAACCAATATTGCTTTCTGTATTATCATTTCATTCCGAAATACAATTTAGTTTAGTATTCTGAAGGCGCATAGTTAGGTGGTTAGGCCACACGATGGTTTTGCTGTGAACTTTCAGTCGTTTCAAGTCTACAAAACCGAAATAATCACGTCAAAACGAATGTGAAACGGTAACTAACTATCCCAACATTTCAAACATCGACCCAACCGTTTTCGCTTCAGAAGCAGATGTCTTCACTATGTATGAAATATGATGTCTCAGGTATACTGTGATTTACAAGAAATAAATGGTTGTTGTATAGAGCCAGTTAAAAACTTGGGTAACTAAATTCAATTTTTCTCTTTCCTCAAATTAATGGGCTTCAGCTAATTGTAGAAAACATTTATGTATACTATTATTGTCATTGATTCACCAGTATTGGTACAGCGTCAGAAACTATTTTAGTTCATGTATTAGTTCGATAAAATAAAGCACCAGCAATGCACTGAGGCAATTGGTGGCCTTGTGCCAAAAGTAGAAAAAATAAATTATTGTTTCAAAGAAAGCATATTTATGAATTTATATATATATATATATATATATATATATATATATATATAAATAACAGATTAAGTTTAAGCAAAGAAAGAATCGCTGCCTTCACCCTTAACGGGATCTTCTGAAACTAACTCAGAAGATCCCGTTAATGGTGAAGGCAGCGATTCTTTCTTTGCTTAAACTTTAATCTGATATTTTAATAAATATTTGCTCTACGGCTCTTATATATTTGATATATATTTATCCTTATCGAGCCGTCTTTGGATTTTAGTCTTCAAATTTATTATTATTACTATATATATATATAAGGAAAAAATGAAATGAAATTTCATTTCCCACTCTTAGTACGGCTGTTACTTAAATATAACTATGTATACGTACATACATATATGTATACAGACGTACAGTAGTATGTATATATATATATATATATATATATATATATATATATATACATACATGCACACTTTCTAATATATATATATATATATATTAGAAAGTGAGGTTTTTTTTACAAAATGAAAATTAACCGAGGTGTCCTACAGGAGTCTTATTTAAAAAAATATATATATATTTATTTGGTTCCTTTATATATATATATTATAATATATTATTTATTTATGTTAATAAAAGGAACGATATTGCTACACAATATTTCACTGCACACCATTGACTATAACTCCACAATGATATAAACATAAATAAGCAATACAATATATCAGCTCTCTTCCCGATTGAGCACTCTTTTCCATTTCCACATCTACAGATATTTCTACTCACACACGCACATATATATATGCATTGTCATATAAATGAGTGAATACCTAGTTGCGTGTAATATATTTACGATGAATCTTGTAATAGCTTTAATAGTTGTTTGTTTTGAATATGAGCCAACGTAAGGAGTTGTGTATTCTCGCAATTATCTTTTCGATAATCATAGAAAATATATCACCATAACAAAACAGATTAATGATGAAACTGTTCATCTTGAAGGAGGATATTAATGTTCAGATTTATTACACATTCTTTTCAAAAGTGCAAAAAATATCGAAGTTATATTTACTCTGCGGTTGTTTTACCCCAGGAGAATTCAACTAGTTGTGCTGAAAATATTTCTTTGAGAATTATTAATATTGGTAACTTCTCTCTCACTTTCTTCTTTATGATTGACACTTTCTGGCGCCCCTCTCTCTCTCTCTCTCTCTCTCTCTCTCCGTATGTCTTTTATTAAGAGGAAAACATAATATCAAATTTAAATAGTCATATCAGGTGATTGTACACTGGTATTAATGCGGCGAATTGGCAGGATGTCCGATAGAATATTCTACAGGCATTGTTCAATCTCTCACTATTTCGAAGCCAAAACCCAGCCGAGTTCACCTATGTCTTTCATAATTTTGAGGTAGATATCTAGAGTAACCGCACATTGTTGAGGTAAAACAATTACTTCCAATATGTCTTTGTTTGGAAGACATCGATGGTGCTCAAGTTCGAAAATTGCTGAGCTACATTCAGTTTAAATACCCAGGTACATCATGAAGATATTCTTCTTAATGAGGGGTTCATGGCCTACGAATGGATATATTTATCCGACTATTTGATGTAAAATCTAAAGTAATTCTAGAACGTGATTTTACATAAAATATAAAAAC
>OZ024743.1:314828756-314838756 GCA_964016885.1 Eledone cirrhosa | reverse complement strand
TTGAGTTCTTCATACGGATTGGACACTACCGTAAACTCTTGGTAGATTTATCTACATATATATATATATATATATATATATATATATATATATATATATATATATATAAATTAATAAAAACGATGAATAAAAACAAAGAACAAGTTCCTTATATTAAACAATTCAATATAAGGAACTTGTTCTTAGTTTTTATTCATTGTTTTTATTAATTTATCTTGGGTCTGTTTTCCAGTGATTTTCACCGAAAACTTTTGAATGCATCTTCTCTTTTTATGATATTTGGATTACATATATATATATATATCTATATATAATTGTTTCTACTTTTGGCACAAGGCCAGCAATTACCCAGTGCATTACTGGTACTTTATTTTATCGACCCCGTAAGGATGAAAGGCAAAGGTAACCTTGGCGGGATTTGAACTCAGAATGGCAAGGGCCGTAATATATATATATATAATGATACTATTTATAGTTATGTATATACTATAAAGAACTACAAACAGGAAAGGTCAGTAATTTATTACTACCACTAACAGAAATACCTCAATGTAAGGATATCTCGTGTTTTACAGAGCAGGAATATAAATTACATAATTATCAAAGTTATGTTAAAATCATTATATTGTTGACAATCGTTTCTTCCAAACTTTCGTTTGGCGTCATCGGAGCATAGGCAATGTTTGTACATATAATTAACCTCCTATTCAACTGAACAATCATATAGATACATATATATTGATGTTGTGAACAACAGTTTCGTATTTACAGGGTGTAATGGATGCGACTTATATTATACGAGAATTGTACAATAATTCAAATTAAAGTTAAACGCACACAGTGGAATACATGCGACAGATAATACAAGAGAATAGTCTTATAATTAAAGAGGCATTGAGAAAGAATGAGGACACTAGCAGTACATATGCAAGCGTGTAGAAAGTGCACATGCGTTAGTCATATATATGAGAAGGAAACAAGCAAAGTTATTAGGTATATATACATATTGTATAGCAAATGTATCACATAAAATATAAGCATATCAAGCAAATGTGTTAGTGTATTAACATTTACGGTGGATGTAATGTGATGATAGTTTCTGTAGTGTTCAAATTTGTATGTGTTGAGAATATCAAAGTTATTGTTTTCTTTTCCATTACATATGTTTACTTATATTTTATTTAATGTTTATATTAAATGTTTTTAGTTAGTTACAGCAATGGATTGTATATTGGTCGTATTCTATTCTTATTCATTAGAATAACTCGCTATATAACAACTCTAATCAATGAATAAAAATACAATAAGACCAATTTACAATATATATATATATATATATATATATATATATATATATATATATATATATATATATATGATGAGGTTACACAATTCTATAGTCGTATTTCTAAAATATTAGACTCTTTTACTGCAGTTAACGCAATACCTGACTCAAAATATCTTCTATATTTAGGCATTATCTCAGATTTCTCCCCAAACCATTCCCATTTTGAATGAATCGATAGAAGAAACTCTCTTCATTAAGGCATCTTTCTAGGAGAAGGTCACTCTGATATAATACATGCGTCTTCGTTTGCATCCAATGATGTAAACCTGTTCTACTTTTTGGGTAAATGCATTCGATGTACCGAGAGTGGGATTAGCTTCTGTCCACACTTAAAAAAGCTTTAAGCACAGGCATCGCTTGATATGTGATAATTCTTGCGATGAATGACATTACTGGCCATATGCAAGTAACCTAACAGGACTAAAAAGCCACCTAACTGATGTTGATGCTTAAGTATCAAGCGACAGCATTGCTCAAAATCGAGTTATTGCCATCATCATATATATATGGTACGTTCCCGTAACACTGGATGGAGTCGTACGGGCGTCGTAGTGACATACAGCGTTTCTTGGGCATTTGAAGCCTGTCAGAGCTCTTCCCTCTCCAGATTTCAGAGGTGGATAGAATGTGACAGAGAGAAAATGAGACAGGCATATAGAGGAAGAATGATTCCATTCTAGACTGGTACTTTATTTTATCGATCTCGAAAGGATGAAAGCCAAAGATGACCTCGGCGAGATTTGAACACAGAGAGCATTGATCTGGAACGTATACCACAAAACATTCTATGTGACGTTCTCATGACTGTCTCAATTCGCCGCCGTCATATATCTATAGACAACATAAAGAAGGGGAGACACTTGGAAAATTGTTGATATTGTAAAATATGCAGCAAGTGTTCGTTTCCAGGTCTAAATGATCATCTTCTTTACGTATTGTACGACTTAAATGTTGCACATCCACTTCGATGCACTTAGGTTTTGTTTCATTAACACAACACACTCGTCAATATACGTATACGAATGTGTGTATAAGCCTACATGTGTATGTACGTATATATATATATATATATATATATATATATATATATATATGTATATCTGTGAGTGTGCATATACGTGCATATGTGTGAGTGTATATATGTGTATGTATTTATATATATATGTATATATATATATATATGAGTGTGTATTTATATATAAACATTTAAATGTGTTTATGTATATATAAACTTACACCGTTTAAGGGATTATTTGGGTTTATTTACCCCCTCTATGTTTTAAATATTTTTGCTTACTTTACTCTTCTTGGCCCTCCCGCGCCTACATTTTCTGCTTCATCTCTATTAGTGTAAAACAGTTGCTTCAGGTATGAGTAGATAGCGGTCAGAAAATACTTAATGCAAGATGCAGTCACCTCACCTCGAATTATGAACCCTTTCTGAAGAGGTGAAGTATTTATGTAATGCTAGCGATTGATCACAATAATAATATGGAATCATATTGACATTGGAAGAAATAAGTTATGTTTACCAGCTCATATGGACTTGATTACGAGGAAATCCCATTGGATCTGCAATACTAATCAATCGCTAAGAGGCATAATTAAAAACGAACATTACACAAGATTACTGATTTATTATTAATTTTATATTATTCCATTATGCTTGTATTATATTATTATTATTATTCTGCCTGAATCATAAACCATTATTTTCTATTTTTATGTTAAAATCATTAGGTAATGTAAATTTGGATATTTCAAATAGGGCAGTGGATAGGCATACACAAATCGAGCTAATTGCTTTGTTGTATTATGATCATGTCCTTCCGCAGTTCAAGAATTTCAACTTTGCTTTTATCTTCAAGCGGGTGATGAATAAATTACCAGTCATATAAACATGTCGATTACATCGCCTGTCCACACCGCCTTGTCTTTAATCAGAAAACACCCACCACACCAATTACAGTAACGAAAGTTAACAACTGCTTCGATAATGTGTTTGATATTATCATGCCATAGGAATAGAATGAATAAAGATGTAATGTACAAATAAAAATTGCAGATGTATAATCATAAACCTGGAATCGGTAATGATGAAATCAATAGAAAAAAACTATCTCTGTGATATTGTAATTTGAATAGCAAAGGTTCATAATTATCACGCTTGCATTGCTTGAGGTGTTTTTATATTCGATATCTGTTATGGTTTTCTCCCTCTCTTTCTCTCTCTCTCGTTTTAACACTGATCATTGCCTTGTAACCTACTGGGTAGTTGAAATATTACTGTGTAATATCTGTAACAACTTGTGTCTTGCGGGGTTTAGGTTACCGGAATCTATATCTCTGTAAAAAAATAAGCTCATACAAATTACAACTAACATCTTTGTGAAACGTTTGGCAGTTATTAGTTTCCAGCTACTTGGTCAGCGCCTGAAAACGTCTCCACCGTTCTATTTTATAAAGCTGTTATAAAGGTGTTTATTTTAAATTGTTTATAATTAGATAAAACCTTCTGTTATTATTCCATGTAAGACTCTTTGTTATGTTCCCAGAAACCAGCTTAATATTGAGAGATTATATCAATAAATCCCTCAATATTCATGATATTTTTAAACATGAATCGTACATCATTTGTTAGTGACATTCAGCAGAAATTTGGAAACGAAATGTTTACACACAATCGAATTAACTTGTGAGTTATGATGCTACTCTTGCTATTGTCCTTGTTTAGACAAAGGTCAACTGAGATCAAGCACATATTTGATTAACGATACTGCAGCTGTGACCATCATGCTTTCTTTTCGCGTACAGTATATCCAATAGTATATTATTCAATGAATTATTCTCATATTTTTAAAAGATATTACCATTTGACAGTTATTTCTAGCAGGTAGTGTGGCTAAAGAGCCCTGTCCACACTGGCTCATCTTCCGAGTTATAAATTAAGTTTGACGTCTCAGATTTTGTCATTTTATAGGAATTTCATAGGCCATATTCCAATAATTTATAACTTTTACATTTCATTTCCTCTCGCGAAAACCTCGAGGAATCCCATTCTGTTTCTTATAACATAGAATAGTTCGCTTATTGACAAATTGAAGAAGATGATGATCCATGAAATACCCGAGCACTTTAGTAAAAGGATAAACACTACAACAACAATCATTCTGTCAAAATACTTATATTTTCTCCTACCATAAAACCCATATAAATATTTATTTTGTACCGATGTATTTTTACAAAACAGCGAGTGTTATCGAATATACATATGCTTGGGTCTCGAATGATTGTGCCCCCTCCCCGTTTATTAATTCTTGAGACTCTTTCAAACGTCCCAGCTCTTATTCGAAAGCCCTCACCTAATAAACTTTGATAAAATATCTCCGGAGAAATTTTATTTTAAGTGTTATCATTCCTCCCACAATTAATTTTCTTTATAAATTAAAAACCATTGTACATGGGAAAAATAAATCCCATACGTTATGAAATAAATGGGATAGGTTACAGTCTCAATATGTAAACTAAACGACTAGTTCCTTTTTTGTTTTTAAAGTCAAGGGAGACAATCTAGAAAAATAATGATTTTCCAAGCTCCCGCTTATTCCAGCTCCCTTGCTTGTTCCAGCCGCCCTCTATTATTTGGGACCCGATGGCATGCCGTTAATTAGACACTGAAACATATAAGATTGTAAGTTTTCTCGCCTTAAGATTTTAAGAATCCTTGGAACAGTTTAATCATTATGATATTCAATGCAGTTTGATATTCACCAAATCCTCAACGCTTCTCAAGGTACATATTTTTGTGTTAACGTGATATTTCTATTCATGTCACAGTTCCAGACACTATCTCTTCTCGCATTCTTCCCGCAAATTTAACGCCTTCATTACAATATTTCTAATGAAATACACTTTTTCGTATAGCGTTTGAAAGTAATTTGGAGCAAATTATTAATATAGTTAACCTTCTCATACTTAGGCTGCTGCTTTAAAAATCAGTTAATCTCTTTACATCAATAATTGTTTCTACGTTTAGCACAAGGCCAGTACTTGCCCAGTGCATTACTGGTACTTTATTTTATCGACCCCGTAAAGATGAAAGGCAAAGTTAACCTCGGGGGCATTTGAACTCAGATAATAAAGTGAGGCAACTCTATGCTTCAAAGCATGGCAATAATGATAGATAAACTCTTTAAAATAGAACACAGGATGGTTTAAGCTGGTTTAGAATTAAACCGGATACAGATGACATTATAAGGCTGATGTATGTAACGTGGAAATTACAACGTAATTGAAAGGAATCATTTGAAAGTAAGTCAGTGACCTACAGATATAAAAACCAATGTTTACATCGTGTTGCCACATTTTAAAATACTCATTATATTTTTTTTTTATTTTATTTCGCCTTTGTCAATGAGCAGTGAAATATTGAAGCAATACCTTATGTATCACGATATATCAACATTAATTTTTGCTGCATCAGTCACAATCCAATATTATAAATATGGAAGTAACCTACGTTCTCCGAGTAAAATTGAACATATTTTATCATAGAAAGGACAACTACAATATGTGAATCCTTTTTTTTTTTTTTTTTTTTTGAAGATTCTACGTTTCTAAGAAATATTAGATAGTCAACTAACACGGGGACGAAATAATCATTCCCATCAACTGACAGGTTCAGTATCGCCTCAAACACATATATAAGACCAAACATGTGTATCGTGCTCTTCTACACAGGATATTATTATTAGGCAGGCGTTTATGTTTTCCATAGTGCTGATTTTTAAGATAAGGAGAAGGCTTCTAGTGTAAGAGTGGAATAGAGTGTAGAATCGATTTCATTCTATTTAATCCAGTTCATATTTATGTATATATTTACTCATTTATTTTATACTGTGTATTCGGAACTAACGTCAATGTTTACAAATTTCCACGCTTTACTGAATTTCTGATGTTAGTAGGAGAGACAGCGGATTGTTTGTGCGACTCGGGTAGAAGAGACGTCAAAGCTTATTTCTGTTCAAATATATTGGATTATCTATTTTCTGATCGATATAAATGTGGTTCGAAAGATAGCATCTTCACCACAGGAAGCGTCTGCATGCACATTCATGTAATACTTTTTTTATCCACCCCGGAATGATGATAGGTGGAGTTGATTATAATTGAATTCAAAACCAGGAGATAAATAGCGACAACAAAATACCACAAGTTAACTCGTGCTAGGTTTAACGATTCTACCAATTAAAATACCACAAGGTACCTTGTGCAAGACACTAACGATTGTACTAATGAACAAAATATCACAAGGTACCTTGAGGAAGGCTCTATCGATTCTACCAATCAGCAAAATGCCACAAGACACCATGTTCTTGACATTAACAATTATATCAATTAAACAAACTATGTATCTTTCTTCATATTATATAGAAATGAGGTAATTGTAAGAGAAAAAGAAACTTTCGGATTTCTAGTCGCTATTTAATTTAATTTTGTGTTATGACATGGAGATCTGATATTACGTTTTCGTTCTGTATCTGGTATCTGTGTTTTTGTTTTCCCTGTAAGTAGTCTGATGTCTCCTGTACTGCCGAAATACTTTTTATGACATTCTTATTGATAAGGAAAATGTCAGTTTGTCATTTTACATATTCGAAAATATCATCACCTAAAAGCCTGATGAGAGAAAGAGAGAAAGAGATAGATAGATAGATAGATAGATAGAGAGAGAGAGAGAACACTATATATAAAGTTTAAAAGGTTATATGAAAATGTCAGCAGAAAGGCAAAATTCAAACTAGAGATGAAACTCATATATTTTTTGTTATTTATAAATGATGTAACTTTAGAATCGACGAAGATATATTGCAGCAATCTCTGACCAAGTGTTAGCTGTTTATACTCTGGCGTTCTGTGTTTTGTATATTAACATAAAACCAATAAACTACCACTGTTCTTGTTAGTAAGGATATCAGATATGTCCACAAAGTGTTATCACAGATGTTCAGAAATATGTTACACTTGAAATTAGAAATATGCTTTTAGAATATAGATGAAATCGAAAATACAACTGGAGTCTTTTTTTTTTAAATATATATTTATTTGGTTCCTTTACCAGTTTCGCAGTTTTTCTGCTTTTCAAAAGTAAAATTGAGATGGAGTGTCTGTGGTTTTTCTCACACACACACATATATATATATATATATATATATATATAACGAAGGAGTTGTGGTAAGGAACCAGATAGACCATAACGCACCAGAGTACTCAATACTTAGGGTAGTAGAGTGGTTAATAGGAAAATGTATGACCCCGACGGCAGAGCTCAAGCCGTTTCGACAGCTATTTCTAGTCCAGAAATAGCTGTCGAAACGACTTGAGCTCTGCCATCGGGGTCATACATTTTCCTATATATATATGTACGTATATATCAGGAAAAAGGATTGAAAATGCAACTGGAGTCTATTAAAAATATTTATCTATTTTACCGGTTTCACAGTTCATATTATTCTATCTATCTATCTATCTATCTATCTATCTATCTATCTATCTATCTATCTATCTATCTATTTATTTATATATATATATATATATATATATATATATATATATATATATATATATATATATATATATATATATATATATATATATATATATATGAAAAGTGTAATTTACTACACAAAACGAAGGTTATAGAGAAAATTGAGGTTGGTAATGGCACATGGAATATATAAGAGACAGAATACTTTTTTGTGAAAAAACATATAATTTTATAAGGTAAGGAAATAATAAAGGGTATAAAAAATGACCGGTTTCGATGGGTCTGCAAAAGCCATCTTTTCAAATGTTGATTAATATTAAGAAAAATTAATAATAAGAAGAGTTAAAATTTCAGATTTGAAAATTCAAGTATAAAATTCATTGTGGGATTTCATAGTAGTTTTCATCTTGGTAGCCGTAAGTTGACTGGTGTGTGCCTTTCATGAAATCCCACAATGAATTTTATACTTGAATTTTCAAATCTCAAATTTTAACTCTTCTTATTATTAATTTTTCTTAATATTAATCAACATTTGAAAAGATGGCTTTTGCAGTCCCATCGAAACCGGTCATTTTTTATACCCTTTATTATTTCCTTACCTTATAAAATTATATGTTTTTTCACAAAAAAGTATTCTGTCTCTTATATATTCCATGCGTCATTACCAACCTCAATTTTCTCTCTCTCTCTCTCTCTCTCTCTCTCTCTCTCTATATATATATATATATATATATATATATATATATATATATATATATATATATATATAAAGAGAGAGAGAGAAAACGAAAAATCAGTGATGCATCTGACTCAATTTATTGTGTGTTACAATTGTTTCGCCGTTGGACAGCTCGTGACGCGATCATTGTGTAGGATCTGTCTGATTCTGGACCCGCAGGTTCGACGGACATGTCTAATGATTTCGAAGCATATTCTCTCTCTCTCTATCTCCTATCTCTATCTCTCTCTCTCTCCTCTCTCTCTCTCTCTCTATATATATATATATATATATATATATATATATATATATATATATATATATATATATATAGAGAGAGAGAGAGAGAGCGAGAGAGAGAGAGAGAGAGAGAGAGAGAGAGAGAGCGAGAGAGAGATAGGAAAAGAGTCAGGACCCCGACGGCTGAACTCCGCCCGCTTTGACAGCTAGATACGAACTCGAGTACGGATCTAGCTGTCAAAACGGACAGAGCTAAGCCGTCGGAGCCCTGACTCTTTTCCTATTACCCAATCTACTACCCTAAGTATCGAGTACTCTGGTGCGTTACGATCCACCACGTATCTTACCACAGCTTCCACATACCATATAATTTCCTTCATAACTGAATTTATGAAAGCTTTGTGTTGATAAAATATGACTGAATTTATATTCGTGCTAAGTAAGAGTAATTTCATCTGGCACCAGAGCATTATTCCAATTAATGATGTTATGAGATTGTAATGTCATGCCTCTAATGGAAATACTAACATTTCTATAAATAAAACTCCCCCTTTCAATAAAAATCTTTCAGAAAAGATTCAAGCATATATCATTATTGACATACTTCTCTGAACAGCATTCTTAATGTGCATACATGTATCGTATGGTACCGCAGCAATCCTATTAACAGATTGCGTCAGTAATAACCACGATATACACAGAGAAGCTAACACGTAAGTAAATCGTCTTCCACAGCCATTAGGATGAAGCATTAAATATTCATTGTTGAAATGAAATAGGCACCTCAACGAACATACAATCAAATTAAAATTGTTCTAAGAAATTCTGGTGTCTAGATATTTTATTTTATTTAGTGTTGGCAACATCTGAGACGTTTAATAGAGTGAATTTGAAAACGTGTGATAACCGTACTTTTAGCAAGAGCGTTAGCTATCTTAATAGTGTGAAATATATAGAAAATGGAATGGTAGCCACTTTATTGTAAATATAAGTATTAATACAGAAAAGTGAATATATACGTGTTCAAAATGTTTCTTTTAACTGTTTAGTCCGGGAGAAAATTTCAGTGTCCATAACATTTATTAGAACTTCTGAGATTAATGGAAAGAAGAGAGTTTGTCTGAAATAAGGGAGTACGGTATCGAAT
>OZ024743.1:314811256-314818756 GCA_964016885.1 Eledone cirrhosa | reverse complement strand
AATATGTTGGTAGACAGGAACCACTCCTTGCTATGGTGAAAATACGAAAACGTGGCTTGTATGGTCATGTGTCACGCCACAACTCCTTGTTTAAACTCAACCTTCGGAGCACAGTGGAGGGACAGCGAAGGAATGACAGGGAAAGAAAATCCTGGTTCGGCAACACCAAAGACTGGACTGGTCACAACACCGAGACCCATCTACGTATAGGGAAAACAGGAACCAGTGGCGATGGTTGATTACAAAAGCGTCTAGAGTGGCACTGTAACGACTGACTCCACTAATTATGAGAACGCCATGATGATATATGAGTAGATCTTTGAAACGATACTCTATTATTCTTGTAAAAAACAAAACATACATGCCTATCGCGTGTTATGGCTCTTGTGCGACGAACACATTCTGTTTTTGGATACATATATAACATATAGAGTCAACAAAATAATTAAAACCAATAGTGATAGTTTACATTGATAAAGTATACATGCATGTATATATATATATATATATATATAATATTATATTATAAATAATTATATTAACGGATGTTGGGGTCTCACTAAATTGACTTACAATTAATCAAAGCAATACTCGGTAGTTAAAATAATATGAGAGAAACTAGGACAAGTGGGCGGACAAATTTCTATATGTGATTGATTCCTAAACATACTTGATTGGTACTGTTTTATGTAAATTTTAGTCAAAGTTTACATATCAACACATCTTCCTCGTGGATTAAAGCTTAAACAACTGTTCGAATTTGTAAACCTATTAGCCGATGCAAGAGCATCAGTAATTTCTTCATAGTCTTAAGTTTTATTTGTAAATATATTTGTTAGAAACGAAATCGAATATTTGGGCATGTTAATGATTTTAGTTTATTTAATTTACTGAACTGAAAACATCAATCTTAATTTCATTATGATAAAGCCAATAGAATTGTAAATATTTCCGTGTTTGAAACATGTGTAAAAGGTGCAAAACTTAATCTAATAGCAAATAAATATATGATTTACAATTACAAAGGTAAATCTATTTAATTACAGAAATTTTAATAGTTGTGTGTGAGTAATCATTTTCACGAAAATGAATGAAATCAAAATAGCATTTTACTCCTTAGCAGGATTAGCTGGCTTCTTACAGAGTTGCTTCTCATGGACGTTTTATCGGCAGTTTTAATAATAAAGAGCTCAGTCATATCACGGAAATCAACTTTATACTTTGTTCTTCATGTGTGTGTGTGTGTGTGTGTATGTAGGATGAATCCAGTAAAAGAAATAAACGAAAGTGAAATAATATATGGACTTAGATGCACTGACCTAAAATACAAGTAGCAATCAGTCCTATTATATTACGAGGAAGTGTCATATACTTTTACGTGAAGACGTCATTCAGATAATAGAAAGGATTTAAACCTTCTTGGAACACATTAAAAATATAATAATAATATTTTGCATTGTATCGTCAATGTCTTTGTAATGACAGCAATTATAAGGCTAGGTTTTCATTTCGGAAATTTGAAGTGGTCGGTAAAAAGGTAAATGATAATTGTGATAAGCATACTTTAAGTGATGGTCTTAGAAGTAATTTATTGTTAGAGAGAATAATATCTAGTTTACGACAATCATTAGTAGTATCTCCAATAGGATTATTTATATATATACACACATACATACATATGCGTGTATACATATGCATGTAACGTTATATATATATATATAAATGGAATAGAATGAAACGAAATTTCATTTCTCACTCTTAGTACGGTACTTATTTAAATGTAAGTATGTATGTATACGTACATACATATATGTATACAGACGTACAGTAGTATGTATATATATACATACATGCACATATATATATATATATATGCACGCATCGGTTTACCGAACATTTATTATAATGCCCGGCGGACTGAACACACTTGATATGCAAATTAGGCTGCTCAGCCATTAATATGCATAAGGAAAGTATATACTTTCAGACGTTCAACCATCTGGCAGGAAGGTATAGAATGCTGAAGATAGCTAATACGCTTGAAACTAGTACATCGTTCCTGTGTCAGTGTTGAACAAAAAGGTGACGTGGTTGCCTAAACACTGTACGGCGTAATTCGAGCTGTTTGTTTGATTACAAACAAATAAACCGAGCATTATAATAATTGTTCGGTAAACCGATAAGGGCATATATATATATGTGTGCATGTATGTATATATATACATACTACTGTACATACATATATATATATATATATATATATATATATATATATTGTTGAACAAAAGGGCAACGATGGTTGCTAAACACTGTACGGCTTAATTCGGGATGTTTGTTTACAAAAAAAAACGAGCATTATAATAAAGGTTCGGTATATCCATACGTATATATATATATATGTGTGTGCATGTATCTATATATATACATACAACTGTACGTCTGTATACATATATGTATGTACGTATACATACATACATACTTATATATATATATATATATATATATATATATATATATATATATATATATATATATATATATATATATAACGAAGGAAGTGTGGTAAGGAACCAGTTGGACCATAATAACGCACCAGAGTACTCAATACGTATGGTAGTAGAGTTGGTAATAGGAAAACGTATAACCACGATGGCAGAGCTCAAGCCGTTTCGACGGCTATTTCTAGAGTCTAGAAATAGCCGTCGAAATGGCTTGAGCTCTGCCGTCGGGCTTACACATTTTCCTATATATATATATATATATATATATATATATCCACACACACGAGGTACACTGAAGAGGTTTTGAGACTTTTTTATTGACCTACGTACCTGTCGCTGTAACGCATCCCGTATATGGTTATAACATGCATGCCTTATGATAAGGGACGAATTAGTTCCGAAAATTGCTTAAATCCTTTTATGATTTCTTTCAATTTGCAAGGAAATTCACATTTTCCGGCATACTTACATGTCTACATGTAAGATATGTGTACATTTATATAGACATTAGTGCAGCCTAGCTTGCCCTCTCTATCTATACAGATTTAACTATTTATATATACGTGTGTACGTGTATATATATATATATATAATCAGTGATGCATCGGAACTCAATAGACGTTTCCGAGGAACCTGCGAGCCTAGAGTCATGTAGATCCACACATGGATCGCACCTGGAGCTGTTCGCCGGGGAAACTATTGTAACACACAATAAATTGAGTTCCTATGCATCACTGATTTTTCGTTTTCTATTCCATAATACTCTGCTCCGTAGGATCATAGAGTGCTCAACGAGTATACCGCCCATGGAAGCATATTAGCTACCATTAGACATATATATATACATACCTGAGGACGTGTATATATATATATAATGAATAAAAAAGATTGGTGAAGACAACGGAAGAAAGGACGATAATCTGGACAGTACCGTTCCCTTTCACCATTCTACCACATTTATATATTACAAGCTTTCGGAGCGATTTCCATTGCAGCATTACACTCCCAACACTTTAATTCGTCCAGATTGTATTGTAGTTTACTTAAATCGAGCGCGAAAATGGCTTACTCCCAAACGGTATTCTTAGGCTTACATCTGTGTCAGCATCCAATAATATAAATGACAATAAACCAACGTGGGTGTTTAAATTCCTTCACCTGAATACTAAAAATAGTAGTCTCTTGTTGCGAAATGATTTTATGTTTTTACACAACTTTACTCTATTGCACAGTGACATTCTCAATTGCAAGTTAACATTCTTAATCAACATTTCTTTCGATTACGTCATTAATTCGCACGGGAAGAAAATAAGTGAGTACATCGCAACATATAGCTGATTTTATTTTGAAATGCACTTGTATCAATATAGGATTGTGGTACAACTTTACAGTGAAGCAATAATCAAATACAACCGATTAAAGATGAGATGATTAACATAAATGAATTAATCGTATTATCTTGTGATGAAAAACATTTAAACATTTAAAAAATCACATTCAATTATTTTCTTTTTCTTTCAATTTAAGCGTATTAAAATCATCGTGATAATGTTCCAGTTATTCTAGATTAATTTCTTAAGCTCTTTAATTAATACACAAAAGAATACACGCTAAGGACACAATAGTAATAGCTAAATCAGCAGTGGACGGTTTTAAACTTAGTTTTTGATTTTATCGTGACAGATTCCTCTAACCCTTACGGGTTCTAATTAAAAATATTGCATACGTTCTCATATCTCAACTTCTGGAGAAAGTTGTTGAGAAAAGAACAGTGCATACGGCCGTCACAGGTCCTGCATCATTAGCAAGTCGGTAACTGTAAAGAATACATGTGTACGCACAGAATTCGAGAGGCATGACATTCTGAGAAAGATTACCTGAGGGACTAGTTGATATAGTGCATGGGTAACTGATTCGAAAACATGTGACGGAAGCAAATCAGATGAATTACTAGCGAGTGTTTGAATAGAGGGGATATGATAACGATTTACAAGGTGGTGGGTTACAAGTAGTGGCAGTATATATATATATATATATATATATATATATATATATATATATATATATATATATATATATATATATATATATATATATATATATATATATATATATATATATATATATATATATATATATATATATATATATATATATATATATATATATATATATATATATATATATATATATATATATATATATATATATATATATATATATATATATATATATATATATATATATATATATATATATATATATATATATATATATATATATATATATATATATATATATATATATATATATATATATATATATATATATATATATATATATATATATATATATATATTAATATATATATATATATATATTAATATATATATATATATATATATATATATATATATATGTGAAGGCGTGTGGCAGAGTGGTTAGAGTATTGGATTCACAATCGTGAGGTTGTGAGTTCGATTCCTGAACCAGGCGATGCGTTATGTCCTTGAGCAAGACACTTTATTTCACGTTGCTCCTTCTACCTGGAGTTGCGACCGATAGATAGTATTAGCAATTGGAAAGACCAACGGAAACATAGTTTCCTCGGTCCGATTTGACGAAATTCGATCGACTAGAATAAAAAATAATATATATATATATATATACTAGCTGTTAGTCCAGTAATAATCACAGTAATATGTCTTTATTTCAATTTATTTCGCAAGGTGGCGCTATTAAATTCGACAAGGCCTGGACCAATACTCGCCGAAACCCATCAAAGCCATCAAAATTAAGGTTCTATACATACATATATATTTATACATACATACACACACACACATATATATATACTCACACACACACACATATATATACACACACACACACATATATATACACACACACACACACATATATATATATATATATATATATATGCATACATACACCCATATATATCCAAGATTCATCTTTTATATTTCTTTGACCAAACTGACAAATCTAATAACTGTAATAGCAATAAATTCTAACATGTAATATATTTTGCAGAAATATTAAATTAAAGATGAAATGCCAATATTCACTGTTAATTTGATTGATGAATAGACGTTAAAGAATTTGAAATATTATTTAATCTCAATTTCTCAACATCAATCTTGAAAACTGCTGCAATAATCATCAATAGGAAATGAAACGCCAACAAAGAATATATATTGACTTAAATTATTTCGACTCTAATACCTCAGTAACATTATCTTCAACACATATGGCACTTTTGATGTAGCTGGAAGAATAATATGTGTTGATACGTTACACCATAACAGTGCATAACCATGGACTTTTGTGCTTAGCTATATCCATCCACGCAATTATAATTGAGCTCGGATTCTTCATGTGCGAACCCTAAGCATCTTCACGCGTTATTGTTTTTAGACATTCCATGCGCCTGTTGCTATTGAGTGTAATATTGGGATCTTGTTTTAAGCAGAAGATTAGCAATCTTGAGGGAGGGAAAGTTGATTAATTTGACAGCACTATTTAGCTGGTAATTTATTCTATCGACTCATGCAGGAGGAAATGAAACGGTGACATATACTGAATTCGAACTCATAACTTAAAGAGCCGAAATAAAAATATCCTAAAGTATTTTCACCAACGTGCAATTGAATCTAACAATACACAGACCTTTGCGATTTCATTCGAGGATAGAAAACAAGTAGCAATTTACTTGAAGGTTAAATTAATGAAGAGGTCCTATCAATTGTACCTATTTTCTCCACTTCTGAAATATGAAATACATAGTTGAGAACTAACTTAATTTAACTCTATAAACAGTCACAATATACTCATTATGATGATGACGATGTCGATTACTATTTCGTTAATTAAGCACATTAAAATTATGAAATTCAGTAATTAAATGTTGATTAGCATCTGAAAACTTTCCAATGCATTAACTCTAACCACTCGCTAATAACCGTGACGGTAAATAATTTAGATTAGACCTTAAACCATATTTCTAGCAAGAGAAATAAGGAAATAAATATAATTTTATGAAAAATAATTATATCAACTAAACTCATATTGGATTTATTGACAGGTTAAAAGAAACGAAGCAATGATGTTATCTTACTTTCATTAAATGTTACATCTGGATGAATTTACAAGTTAATGGAGATGATGCTACAATATGGAGTTATTCTATCAACAGGCGATACATATGGATAAATTTAAAAGATAAGGAGAGACGAATCTATGATGTTATTTAATATTTATTTTTACTAATGAGAATGATATGTGGATAAATACATCTGAATAAATGTTCAAGATAAGCGAACCGACGGGTCGACACCATGTAGCTAGTTTGTGGATCTGGTTAAATTAAAAGATAAGGAAGATGAATCTCCAGTGACACACCAAAATGAATTTTCAGTACATCTAAGATACACCTACATGAATTTACATTATTTAATTATTCCATTTTTAGGATTTTGATAAAATTTGAATATAAAGGAGACGAAGGTACGGCATGTATCTCTTCAATGGTCTTCAAAATAATACGATGCAACATAGGTTTACTTACTCGATCTGGAAAAATATGTTGTATTATATTTGGATAGATATGGGAAAAAATCATGAGACTAACAATAGCAGAGAAGCAATGTACTCTAGTTAAAGTGGTGCATTTGATATTTAGAAAATTACCGAGTAAAACATTATGTGATACTTTACTGTATATCAGAATTGAGATCGGTTAATGAAATATACATTTGGAAATTAGACCCTGAATTCTTATATTTCCGGTGTATTGAAACACACACACACACACACACACACACACACACACACACATACCCCCCCATATATATATATATATATATATATATATACAATAAAAGAGAAAAGATCTTGGCACGATTTTGAACAGACTTCTACTGTCCGTTCGTTTTGCTGCAGCTTGGGCCACATTGCTTTCTAAGCACTTTCTTTTGTC
>OZ024743.1:314791256-314796256 GCA_964016885.1 Eledone cirrhosa | reverse complement strand
CCCTTTATGATCTGAGTTCAAATCCCGCCGAGGTTGACTTTGCCTTTCATCCTTACGGGGTCGATAAAATAAAGTACCAGTAATGCACTGGGTAATTGCTGGCCTTGTGCCACAAGTAGAAACAATTATATAAGTACTAAGTTTTATATTATTGTCAAAAGGTGATGCCCCAACATGGCAGGTGTCTAGTAACTGAAATCAGGAAATATAAGAATAAAATCATTTATGATATATGAGGTGCGGATACCATTATTGAACGACTGAGGTACAATAACAATTCAAGATACATGTTCTTGGTACTGTGTTTTTTTAACCCGTCATCAAAGATGGACAATATCTTTAATCGTAGATGCTTCTGTTGGCATTACTTTCACTGATATAAAAATAGATGGAGACTGGAAACCAACAATTGATTTAGTGAGAGTTTGACAAAGAAATTAATACAATACATGTGCATTACGATGTTTTACTAAACAAAAGAATTAAGAAATGAGAAATGTGTTAAATATTTGTTCAATAGTCTAAAGATTTATGTTACTGCAGCATCTTTTTATCCCAAACCTATTTAAGCGCGATAATGAAGGACCTGAATATGTCTACTCACCCTGCTGTAAATTGCCGTTAAATATTCTCAAATCGCATCTGAATATGTTTAAGAAATATATATGTATTCGTTTTGACATTTTGAATTGCTAGAATAGCTCATACACGCAACACGATATATATTTATATATAATCAGCAGTACCCCTCATATATAAGTTTAGTATACATATTCATATTTTATGTTTATTTGTATTCGCCTCTTTTATTATATGTATGTATGGATCACTAACTTCTGAGAGAATCGGAGAGGCGACGTAGTGACATACGGCGTGTCTTGGAATGTTTTAACCCTAGTGGAGACTATCTTTTCTCCTGATCTGAACAGAACCATTTTCTTCTAGAAAAGGAGAGAGAAAGTGAGAGGGAAAGTAAGAATAAGGTTAGAGAGGAAGACTCGGCCCCAGCACTGGACTGTTAGTTTTACAGACATCTGAATGATGAAAGTGGTCACGAATACCGAAAAGTTCTATATTCGACGTTCTAATGATTCTGCTAATTCAGCGTTACTAACATAAAAACAAGGTGTTACATTTATGAAGAGAAAGGAAAAACATTAAGAGTGCTAAGCACCTTTCTTGAAAGCTTTATTAATGAATATAAGGGCGGTGGATTGGCAGTATCGGTAGCGGGTCGGGCGCCATGCTTTGCAGCAAAGAGTTACGGCTCTTTATGGTCTGAGTTCAAATCCCGTCGAGGTTAACTTTGCCTTTCATCCTTACAGGGTCGATAAAATAATGTACCAGCAATACACTTGGTAATTGCTCGCCTTGTACCAAAAGTAGAAACAATTATTAATGAATAACCCACCGAGGTTAACTTTGCCTTTCATCCTTACGGGGTCGATAAAATAAAGTACCAGTAATGAAGTGGTATAATTGCTGGCCTTGTACCAAGAGTAGAAACAATTATTAATGTATATGAAGTACTATGGCAGCCATTAGTAATCAAATTCAGCTGCCTGGGAGCATATAAACTGAATGATGTTCACTTAGTAAATAGGGAAATAGGGGGGCCTTTATGTTTGCTTAATTTGTGACGAATATAAGTTAAACCGTTTGCAGATGATCACACTTTAAGGCCCGAATGCCATTGTTCACAGGCCTACTAGATCTAGGGATATACAATAAAAGCGACAACAACTAAAATGGATTCCACATTTGTTTTGAGGATGAGCATTCAGAAGTTTGACTAATTGAATGTTCAACTCGTAGATAAACGTCTAAGTGGTTGCACATTCAGCAGATGTATAGACCTTTAATGCAATTCCAATGTGAGTTTATGAATGTGTTCGTTTCTATTTTTCTTTATACTGGCGTCATTCAGAATACTTTTACTGCGATATATATTCCTTCAAAATGCCCAATAAATGGAGCTAATCAAATTTTAACACAACTAGACATTAAATAAAGATCGGTAAGCGATTACGTTCCAGGGCGATTAATTGAATAAAACCATTTTAAAACTATTACAGGAGTTGCTCCAGAATGGCTGCAGCCAGTAACTGGAATCAATAACAAAGATGGTATCCTTTACAACGATGTCAAAGGGGGTTTCAAATGTCGGATTGGGGAATAAGAGAATAAAAAAAGGCTAAATGCAAGGAAACGGGAGATACAATGGAATGGAAAAAAAATGAAACGGGTCTCATTTAAATGTAAGATTCAGATGAAATATGTTTAAGAGCGGGCACATTTAAGGAGGTGAATACTGGATCGTAATTATTTTTTATAATCATTATTATCAATATGATTGGACGCAAAAGATGGTACTGATCTAAAAAGGGATTAAACAGCAGAAGATGTAAGAGAGAGATAGAGAGAGTGGGATATATATATATATATATATATATATATATATATATATATATATATATATATATATATATAATATATATATATATATAATATATATATATTATATATATATATATATATATATATATATATATATATATATATATATATATATGTATATATATATATATATATACAGATATGTGTGTGTATGTGTGTAATGTCTCACGATTGATCCCATGAGTGTGCTAAATCAGTTTGTTCAACAAATTGTAAACTACGATATCAAAATCACTAGTTGTGGATCTGAACCCTTATATATATATATATATATATATATATATATATATATATATATATATATATAATGGGCGATAAAGAGAAGGACTGAAAGAAATAGAGAAAGAGAATATGGAGAAGGAAAGATAGATTGGTATAGAGATAAAGATAGATATGACGAAATAGACAGCGCGAAATAGGTTGAGAGAAACAAGAGAGAGAGATAAAGACAGAGAAGTATGGAAAGTAATGTATGGTAAAATAAATTGCTGCGCATATTAATTGTAATTATAGGATTATTATTTTGTGATGGCAATTATGATGAGGTGCGCTATTAGTTAGAAAACTTACAAGAAACGTGTCACAATACCAATTATATCTGCTATAATGAAGAAGATGATTAACAGTATTGATACAAATATGATCAAGTTTTTGCCTTCAGAAATATCAACCCTTTGAATTCTCCAGAAAGATATAAGTGAACACAAAATTCTAATAAGGCTCTTTATAAATTGTGTATGTGTTCATATGTATATATATATATATGTATACACTTCTCACCTGAGGAAGGGCTTATGCCCGAAACGTCGTCCCTCACCAACACCCCACTCTCCAGCGCGTGAAATTAATAAACATTCGTTGTACTCCCTCTCTGTTTTGTCCCTGTTCAAATTTTTCCATTATATATATATATATATATATATATATATATATATATATATATATAATAATAATAATTTCTACTTTTGGCACAAGGCTAGCAATTATGCCAGTGCATTACGGGTACTTTATTTTATCGACCACGTGAGGATGAAATGCGAAATTAACCTCGGCGGGCTTTCAAATTAGACCGTAAAGGCCATAACTCTATGCTGCAAAGCATCGCGACCGACCCTGTACCTATATTGCTAATCCAAGGGAACAAAGATTCAGTGTTGCATCATATACATATTTATTTACATAATACATATGTTTCACTGTCGATCAGCTTCAGAAACGATCTATAAATGATTGAACTTGACTCTGAAATCGGAAGCTTCTCAGATATGTAACATGTAGACTCCCGTCTACTAATACTAAAGTATATAATTGTTTCTACTTTTGGCACAAGGCCAGCAATTATCCCAGTACATTACTGGTACTTTATTTTATCGACCCCGTAAGGATGAAAGGCAAAGTAAACCTCGGCGGGATTTGAACTCAGATCGTAAAGGGACGTAACTATGCTGGAAAGCATGGCGTCCGACCTTCTACCGATACTGCCAATCCTAAAGTATATAATGTACACTGAACTGCTTCAATTTATATATGCCGCTTATCTGTCATCAATCTTACACCCACATTGTTTCATATAGAAAGAGAACCCTGATTCTGACAGGAACGAAAATATGTTAGATTATATGAACCACACTCTTTTGTCTTCCTTTTAGCTGTTTTCGATGAAATCTAAAATATTTTAGAACCTTTTTGTGACAATCTTTCGTCAGTGTGTGAGAGACAGGTAAGCATGACAGTACAGTTATTCGAATATTATGGCGATATAATTCAGTCATTTATAGAGGCAGTAATACACATAATCATATGATTTTATTGGTTTCAGTTAAACTGCGGCCAGGTTGTGGCGTTATCTTGAAAAGATTTTGCCAATCAAATCGATCCCATCACCTTTTCAGGTCTGATAAATTTTGTCGAACTGCTATGTTACGCGTCATAAACAGACACACAAGCATTATGTATATATATAAGGGCAGTGAATTGGCAGTATCGGTAGAGGCTCGGACATGCTTTCCAGCATAGTTACGTCCCTTTATGATCTGCCGCCGAGGTTAACTTTGCCTTTCATCCATACGGGGTCGATAAAATAAAGTACCAGTAATGGACTGGGTAATTGCTGGCCTTGTGCCAAAATTAGAAACAATTATGTATATATATATATATATATATATATATATGTATATAAATGTATATATATATATATATATATATATATAGTGACGAAACATAAGTCAATTGCATGAACTCATAATAATTTATTTAGTGCTATACATATTTCGATGAGAGCCATTGAGTTGATATGACCTCATCAGGCAGTTAGTCTGTTCTTAGATATGCCAGCTCTGTGTTTATGAGAGCCTTGGGACATATGAGTTTGTTAGGAATAATTTAATGTTGTCAGCAGGAATAATCTTAATTCTCATAGGTCATTTTGTAGATGCTAGTAGGGTTGGTATTTGACCTCAAAGAGGCAGGTGGTGTTGTAAAGTTCAAACCATCAGGCAAGATGACAATACTTCCATATAACTGATTTTCACAACAAGAATTCC
>OZ024743.1:314766256-314781256 GCA_964016885.1 Eledone cirrhosa | reverse complement strand
TGTGTGTGACTATATTTATTTTATTATAGAAATGTCTTATAGAGAGTTAGAATTGTTTCATTCCTATGTCCAGTAAATGTGTTCATTAATGTGTGTATGTATGTTAGTGTATATGTCTGTATCCATATATGTGTGTACTCAAAAGCAATCGCACATATATATAGCAAATCAGAGACCCAAATGTCCGTCAGATACCCCTAAGTAACCATCTAGCAACATGTGGTCAGGGAATATCTATAATATTCCCATTCTTCAAATTACACAGCCCAAGTGAAATCAAGAGAAAATTCGAAGAAAAAAATGTTATTGATAAATTCAAACCCAAGCTAAAATGAACAATAATAATGGGGGATTACTCCTACTATGACTATGACTACGACCATGTCGACTACGACCACTAACAACAACAACAATACTAATTGTTTCTACTTTAAGCACAAGGCCAGCAAACACCCAGTGCATTACTGGTACTTTATTTTATCGACCCCGTAAGGATGAACAGCAAAGTCAACCTCGGCGGGACTTGAACTGAGATCGTAAAGGGACGTAACTATGCTGGAAAGCATGGCCTCCGACCCTCCACCGATACTGCCAATCTACATAATAATAATAAAAGTGATGTTGATGGTGATGATTACTAGAAAATGCTATTTTCATCATTTCTAAAAATAGCAAAACAAATGATGCTTTGGGATGGATCAATTAGTGGTCGTTAGATATGCTCAACCAACCGTGACGTCTAAACCAATCAGCTTTAGTAATCCAGGGAAATTACACACAGATTGGTCGAAATACAGTTTGCAAGACCTAGCATTCTGGAGACACTTTTCACTGTATATAAGGCACACATGTACCTATGTCATTACAGTTGAAAATTGTAAACTTGACTGTCACAACACATTATGAACCTGAAGATTGCGAAAGCATGAAAGTACTTGTTCAATTAACACTTAACATTTTATATTCTACCTTACTATTTCATTCTAATACCATTATAAATTTTAAAGTATTGTAAATAAAACGAGTAAATCAGACAAAGTTGGAATTCCTTTTATTAATATAATCTTCTATACACAATCATACACACCCGTGTATATTTATCTATCTATATATATATATATATATTTTGTAGGTTTCGCCCAGCAGTTTCCCATGCCACCTATAGCACCACCTGTGTGTGTGTGTGTGTGTCATCGGAGATTTTGTTTTTGATTTTACTATTTATCAAGTATGTAACGTATTGCGTCCAATCTGACAAGTAAATATGTATTTACAACATGAGATATTTAGAAAATCAGGGAGTTAGTGGTGGAGCCGATCCTAGACGAAGTCTAATAATTGTCTGGCTCGTCATGACTTATATATACATATATATCTGTCTGTGTATATATATATTAAAGAGTTAAACAATATTCAATGATTATGTCAAAGAATGAGTTTTACAGTAGATTGGAAGCACTCAACGAAAAAAGAATTATTTTCTGGAGTTATTAATATTAAAATATAAGTATTAATAAATTATATTAATACTTATATTTTAATATATATATATATATATATTCCTGCCCGCCGAAATGCGATTCTCGCTGAATCTTTATTTGTATTAATCTCCCGTGTCTTACAATTAACTTGTTAATAATTTCTATTGACAGGTTAATTGTATAAGTATATTTTAAAACCACTCGGTTGAGAACTTATTCGATTCGTGCTATTTATGCTATTTTTCGCATGATTTACACTTACTAAATTACTTTGCTAAAGTCTGGGGTTATTCCCCTTGTGATTTCCACACGTGGTTTAACTTACCACCGTGTCATTCACTTATTTGGTACAGAGCGAATTACCTGTTGATAACGTGATATTCCTTGTTCGATCATTATACCCAAAGCTTATATTTTTAAGCAGAGTGTATTTTGATTTAGGTGTCACAGAAACTCTACATTGGATTTTAACAGCAATTCCGAGAGTTCAGGTCTGGTTATCATTTATTTTTTATCATTTATTTTGTTTTGACCTGTTTAGCTTGATTTGATTTTTGGCTTGGGTGGTTAATGCCTTCTTGACCACCTTTTCAGTTTTGTATGGCTTCTTAACACATTGTTTAGCTCTGGTTTTTAACTATTGAGCCAGTATCATTTCTAATTTTTGCGTTTCGCTTCGCTTTTCCTGCCCGCCGAAATGCGATTCTCGCTGAATCTTTATATATATATATATATATATGAACACACACGTATAGATATATTCTGAATTTTTTATTCTGCAGAATCTTTTGTGGGCATATTCTCAAGGAAGTATCTATAAACAATTGTAATTTTGTTTACACGATTGCGAAGTTTTATTCATTAATTGTTCATTATTATTGACTCATCTTCTTTGTTTCATTTTACGACGTGTTATTTATTCACACCTTCACTAAACTTATTTGCCACTTCAGATGTGTTACTTTTCCTTTTCCCTTTCCCTAGCTTCTAATATTATCTTGTGAGAAATAATATACATCACAAAATGTTTGGCATACCTGAGGGAATTTTGATGACACCTTCCTTTTTGTAAATGTCAATGAAAAGTAAAAGGATGTATATATATATATATATATAAATATAAATATATATATATATATATATATATATATATATATATATATATATATATATATATATATATATATATATATATACATCCTGTTACTTATCATTGACTTTTACAAAAAGTAAGGTGTCATCAAAATTCCCTCAGGTATGCCAAACATTTTGTGATGTATATTATTTCTCGAAAGATAATATATTATATATATATAATTTTTAACTCGTATTACAGACAATATTGGATGAAATTAATTTGGCTACTCAAATGTGATTAACTGTTCTAACGTCGCCAATGACATTTATTTAATAGATCTATATTACGTTAGTATAAACACCTGTATGTTAAATCTACGAACACAATTTTTGTGGGCAAGTTATATTAACAGCTAGATTACGAACATAACTCATATTTGATTATAACTCTATTCGACCAGATTTGGCACGAGTCTATTCAACAATGTTAGGACAGTCTTTCAAGTATGAATGTTTTATAACATATGAAATAAAGAATTCGGTGTTGTTTTAGTTTGCAGGAGATTTAAAAATGTATGTTGAAACTGAAACAACTACATTTGGGTACATAATTATTCTAAACGGTTTATTATAACTTTTTATTCAGTTTCGTACATTGATTTGTACATTATAAAACATTAAAATACTTCGTGCGTAACATTGAAACAATTCCAGGTGTGATAGAAAACCATATGATAAGTTGTATACAATACCAGCATGCCAGTATGGAACAAAGTCAAAATTTATTTTTATGTCTAATTTTAATGACTATCGTATCGTCCACGAGTTAAATAAAATGCTAGATCATGATTATTTTCCAATTTCTAACTAGTAAACTAATGCATCTAAGATTCGTTGGAATATTTCGCATGAACTATGTATTTCAAAGGTAAGCCTCTCAAAAATGAATTTAATATTAAAAGAACTATAGAGACTTCTTTCTTATCCAATGATTATTACACACGAAATTGATAGCTCTTGTATTCATCGTTATGTCCAAATTATAATCTCTATCGGAATCGATATTATGGCATTTATATTTCACTACCAGGGGGTTAAGCTAATAAAACCCTAATCCCTGCCATTAGCTGTATTTGACAAATTTCTATCACAAACAATTTCCCCCTAGGATACATTCCACTAGATAATACAGAACTGGAATAACTGGTAACTTCTGGGGACTCAGTGCAGCTTTGTGTGTGTCCGAAAAAATGCCAGTTATAAAACTAATATTCCTCCTGTGACAGAATTGTAAGGAGGTCGCATAGAATCTCTTCTTTCTGAGTTCAAATTCCGCGGAGATATACTTTCCTCCGTTTGATGTCGATAAAACATGTACCAGTCCAGTATTGGGGTTAACTATTCCTGTAATGTATTTTCTCTTTTCCCCTGTCTTACATTCTATCAGTCTCTGGAAAAATTCGGGTGCATTCAGACCTGTTGAAGGATAGGGTCCGCCAAGCTTAAAATGCTCAGAAAACGTTGTCTGTCACTACGGCGATACTACGACATCAAAATTTCATCAATTATTACTGATGGAAAGCAAACATTCACACTGTGATTTCTTTAATAGACACCGTCAAAACTGACGTTATATATTTGCGTTTGCAATCCATATATATATATATATATATATATATATATATATATATATATATATATATAATATATAATGTGCACATCCCATCAAAAATGAACATATTAGTAAATCGGTATTGATATATATGTATATGTATATATATATATATATATATATATATATATATATATATATATATATATATATATATATATATATATATATATATATATATATATATATATGTATATATATATATATATATACATATACATATATATCAATAGCGATTTACTAATATGTTCATTTTTGATGGGATGTGCACATTGCAAATCTTAAATATTCTGAATTCATTCTAATTCAATCGTTGTTTACACATATATAGTTATATAGCATTTCATAATATTGAATAGTTATTACACGAGCACTAACGTTTGAATACTATGGAGAGTGACTTGTAGTTTGTTTTAAGTGTGATAATAATGATGGTTTTAGATTTATGCACCAAATGTTTATAATGTTATATAATTATATAGTAGTAACCTCAGACTGGATGTGTAGTATCAGATAAATTGGTTTTAGTGTTGCTAAAGATTTTATTTTAATTAGAATTTACACCTAAGCAGGTGGCACTTAACTAAACTATCAACCAAACTATCAACCAAACTAAACGGCAGAGGCCAAACTATCATTTAATGTGTTGGGAAAAAATAAGGGAGAAACTAATATACCACTGCCCTTGAAATCAGAAAGCTATCCAAAGAATTGTAAAGAATTATATCCATCGTAGAAACAAGAAGGAAGGCAACTTCAGTAAAAATATAGTTCCAATTATCTGCAAATTATGTACACAAGATGGAACTCCGTAGACAACGTCACTCTTCATCATTTCGAGCTCCATAAATATATTACTCATTCAGTAATAGGGTAGATCCTTCCTCTATATCTTTCTTATTTCCATTCTCTTCTCTAACACTTCGAAGACCACGAATAGTATGGGAACCTGTTTCCGTATGTTTCAGTTATTGATCTAAGTTAGTGGTAGGAAATTCTCTGGAGAGCTGGACAGCAGAAAGCTCACAGAGAAGACCCCCCCCCCCCTACACACAAGTGAATATTTCGTTCCTTAACTTCTTTAACACCTCAAATTCCAAATAGCTCTACCTATATATATGAAGTCTTAAATCCATTGATATTTGAAATGTCAGCATTCAAAACATGAAACATTGTTAAACTGTTTCATTAGTTTTTATTTCATATTAAACATTTTGAAAAATTACGCCATTCCTTATATTTCCAGTAGATGATTTAGCATTGCTGACAAACACTTTTCCTTATTTTGTTTCGTTATTTAAGGTAAGGCTAATATCTCACGCCGATATAAATTATTGAAACACAGAAACGCATACAATTTTAAATTAATGGAACGTCATATAACGCGTATTAAACGTAGTGCTTGATTCATAAATGTTTCTTCTGATGATTTCTACCCACAGATATTATACTTACTATGTTCAAAATCACTTTCATTTGAAGCGATCACTTTATCTACACAGCTGTGTCAGTACCCATACTTGCAGCGATGAATTCGGTTTTCGCATAACATATTTACCTGCGGTATTATGTATATGTTATTCTTATGCAGCTGTCCACATCCACAAGGCCGCACAGAAAGAATGAATACTTTTTGTTCATTTTATTAATTATTGCGGTCTAGCTCATGTTGAGTTGAGTCACATTTACAATACACATGTAATAATTAAATTAATAATAACATTTTATAATATCCAGTTTATTATATGTGTTTTGTTATTCGTGTGTCCGACACCGACAGCTCTCCATCGGTCCGAGGAAAAATTATGATGCATGGAACTGGCCCGTGCAGCAAAAATGTTGGTGATAGCTGTTCCGGTGGTTACTCATTTTAGGTGCGTGGAAAACAGACGTTTGAATCCAAGAAGTGCTGTTTTTAGCATAATATTATGTTTGGGCAATCCTTGACATTACAGTTGCATGATCTCACAATACGCTAATTAGTAGGATTTGATAAATACTACTCGTTTTCGCATGAGCGCCAATCCATTAAAACAAACAATACAGCGTAGCTATTGAAGATTGAGAGTGAACTTTGGCGTCCAGAAAGTATCTACTACATATATGAACCCATCAGCCCTGTTAGAGACGGATAGTGCAGTATTGACATTTTAATCTTGGTGGAGCGTGTCTACTTTTCAGGCCTGATCACAGCCGACATTTTAAAAGAAAGAGATGTGGTAAAAATAGTAATAGAGATGAAGTGAGACAATAGTATAGAGGGTGAGTCGACTGCAGTACTAGACTAATTCTTTACTGGCATTGAAAGGATGAAAGGCAAATTAAAATATGAGAGGTAGTGAAATGTAAATTGTGGAGATAAGTAGATATATTATCAAAATCATTGAACACTGAAATATTTTCATTGTAAATATCTGAAACTGATAGAAACAATCAAAATCTCCTCACCTCGGGTCACCCAATTGTAATTTAATATAGAGTATTCATAGTAATAGTAGATAGATTCAACTCTGGCCGACAATGATGTCTCATGTAAGAAGCCTGTTCATTTAGACTACAATAGTACATTTCTAACACTAACAGAAATAGTGTCACATGTAAAAAGATCATTCACTTGCCCGTCAACACTAAAACCTCTTCCATGTTTTACACACAGAATACTGAAACGAGAATATCAGCTAGTATGAACTATGAAGAGATGAATATAACCCATGTTCTGCGCACGTAAAAATGAATGCATCCATTTTGGTAAATTAGGGGTGTTCGATTCTGAAAGCATGACAGTTCATGTGACACAAGTTTCTACGTTGTATGGGCATTTATCTAGCCCTTTGGCGACATCATATATAATGTATATATGAATTGCATCCTCATTGCCGCCAAGTTGTTTCCGCCTTTGCTTTCCGTCTGGATATATCGATGGGGTAAAAACGAATATCATGGGTGACTGCTGGTCTTTACACAAAACACACTCTCCAGCAATGGGCCTAGGAGAGAAAGTGCATTACATTTTCAAACTAAGTGTCAATTATGAGCACAAAAGTCTGCAATGTACGTTCTTACATCATTACTTTACGTTTGTGAAACATGGGTAGCTTACAAGCATCACTATAAAGAAGGATTGATGGATTTAACTTGAGAAAGCATGTAAGTGACACCGCGGACATTCAGATAACACACTGTGAGAGCAACGTGTGTATTGTTCTGCAATACAGGCTAAGATGGGTTGGTCGCATGGTGTGCATGAATGATAGCTGAATTTCCAAGAGGATGTATGGAGGATTAGCCAGTGCAAAGCAACATCCTCATTAGCCAATGAAGAGAGATAAGAGCTGTCTTAAAGAGTCACTTATATGTGCTAATATGAATACTAAACACGGAAAACTGAATCATTTGATAGAATTAAAAGGAGAAAAATGGTCTATCAAGGAAACGTCCTTTCTGAAATATCTTCGGTAAACCATGAAAAATGAAAAAGGTAGATCAGAAATGGTATCCTTGATAATTTCTCACAGAAAGGTGGCAATGTCCGTGGGTTAACATGTAAATTTGAAACCGATTCTATGTCATAATGGTTGGTAAGAAAGCTCATCTTCGAAGACATGAATAAAGAACTCTGCATGCGTATGTTGTATTTCCGTCTATGGCGATTTGATAATTATCAAATCACCATAGACGTAAATACAACATACACATGCAGAACTTGCGACAAAGAATGACGGTCAGTTGGTGGCCTAAAAAGGTACATAAAATATATATTGTACCTCAAGATACCAGTACCGAGAGCGTTGCACGCCTGCTAAAACTGCAAAATACTAATTCACTTACAGGTTTAAAAAGCATAGCCCTTTGCAACACCTACAAGTCTGAAGCTTGTGTTTGATAGCCATCATATATGCATGTACACATAAATGTATGTATGCAAATATGTGTTTGCGTATTTACACACACACATATATATATATATATATATATATATATATATATGTATATATATATATATAATTCCTCTTTCTCTGTATCTTTACACTCTCTAACAGTCACTCTCTCTGCTAGCCTCTTCCTCACCCTTCACTCACTCACTCTCTGTTACTACCTCTCCTCCTCCTACTACTTCCCGTTTGACCTGTGCGTAATTCTTTTCTTTCGCACCCTTGGTCAGGCTGGTTCGCCTTTTTTCTCTCTCTCATCTACGATTTCACAGAACTTATGTTCACCGAAATTACAGACTAGATCCCTTCTTCCTCCCGTTAGACCTGTACGGAATTCCTTCCTTGCTCACATTTCAACCAGGTTTGATGGTCTTTATTCTCTCTCGTTCACGATTTCACCGAACTTATATTCATGGAAATTTGGGACTTGACTCGTTCTTCCTCACTTTTCGTTGTTTCACCATCTTTGTTTGTTTCCACTCTCGCTGTTCCCTTTATTTACGTGTCCCAACGACTTTTTTTAGCCGTTGCTCGCACCAACCGGTGATATATGGTCTTTAAATCTAAGAAATACATGTGATGGTTGAAAGATTACTGGTGAAGGACCACTTTATTCATATATATATATATATATATATATATATATATATATATATATATATATATATATATATATTATATATATACATACATACATACATACATATATATATATATATATATATATATATATATATATATATATATATATATATATATATATATGTATATATATATATATATATATATATATATATATATATATATATAGTTAAAAGAATAGAGGTGTAACACACAAGTTATTATATATTAGTAAACGGAATAGAAAATGCTGACAAATTGTTCACAGTTGAAAAATGGTTTAATTAAGAATAAAAGAGTATTAGTGATTGTATGGGTTAGTATTCAGTTGTGGTTTTAAGTTTTTAAGTTTTTACCGGTTGCGCATTTCTAAATGCTTTTCAAAAATAATTTTGAGATAGAGGGTCCGTGCTGTTTGCTCTGATCTGAGCAAACAGCACGGACACTCTATCTCAAAATTATTTTTGAAAAGCATTTAGAAATGCGCAACCGGTAAAAACTTAAAAACTTAAAACCACAACTGAATACTAACCCATACAATCACTAATACTCTTTTATTCCTAGTTAAACCATTTTTCAACTGTGAACAATTTGTCAGCATTTTCTATTCCGTTTACCAATATATATATATATATATATATATATATATATATATATATATATATATATATGCCTGTGTGTGTCTATACATATAAAATACTATAATAACCATATAACTTCTTATTTATGAACTTGCTATTAGTCTATGGTTCAAAGAGTGGTGAACAATAGAGAGAGAGGTGACAGAGACAGTCACACAAAAAGGGAGAGAGAGAGAGAGCGAGAGAAAGAGAGAGAGAGAGGGAGAGAGGGAGAGAAAGAGTATGTGATGACTAGTGTGAGGAATTAAAAAAGAGAGAAAACGAGAACCTAGAAAGCAAGAAAAGCAATTTAAAGAGAAAAAACGATATTTACTAGAACAATTAGGAAGTCAAAGATAAGTCACATACACAATTACGCACACACGAACACATATACACATACATACATTCACACACTAGAGCACACATGTGTGCACATCAAATATATATACATTGCATATATTACGAGAAAAATAAGTGACTGTCACAAGCATAAAAAGAATATTACATGAAATGAGATTGACTAACAAATTGAGCAACAGTAACGTATATATATATATATATATAGAAAAATGTTTAACCCCGACGGCAGAGCTCTGCCGTCCGGGTTAATAACTCTACTACCCTAAGTATTGAGTACTCTGGTGCTTTATGGTCCATCAGGTTCCTTTCCACACCTCCTTCGCACTCTCTCTCTCTCTCTCTCTCTCTCTCTATATATATATATATATATATATATATATATTTATACTTTGGGAGAGTCATGTTGCCAATAAGAAACACACGCAACAGTTGCTTTCACTCCAATTTATTATAATAAATTTATAATAAATTTATAAATTTATAAATTTATTATAAATTTATTATAAAAAATTGAAGTGAAAGCAACTGGTGCGTGTGTTTCTTATTGGCACAACATGACCCTCCCAAAGTATAACAATATCGGTTTCAACACACGATTTCAGATAAAAATCTTGCTAAACAAATTCAGAAACGATATATATATATATATATATATATATATATATATATATATATATATATATATATATATATATATATATATATATATATATATATATAGAGAGAGAGAGAGAGAGAGAGAGAGAGAGAGAAAGAGTGAGGGAGAGAAAGAAGAGGGTGCGAGTAAAAGAAAGGCAGAGAGAGAGATGTTACGTGACGCAAGTAATGGAAGATAGATTTAGATGTTTTGCCGTAATTGGCTGTCTGCTTCAATAATTTTGTCCAATTATTTCACTGATATTGAACAAGCCAAGATGGTTGGTAAGATATCAACATTTAGATAGCTTCAACTTCACGCTTCACTGATTTCAAAACATCTTATGGCTTTGATGTCAGCTCTGAAGAATTTTATTTATTGTCATAAAAACTGTCTTTAGTTTAAATACTCTTGCACCCGTGACGATATATATATATACGTACACACACATACACACACACATGCACTCTCACACACACACACTCGCACACACACTCGCACACTCGCAACACACACACACACACACACACTCTCGCACGCACACACACACACACACACACACACACACACACACACACACACACACACACACACACACACACACACACACACACACACACACACATATATTCGCAAGTACAGTCGCGCATTCTAAATATGTTGGCTTGTAAGAAAACTGCCATTAACTGAGAATTTCCTCGAAATCTCAAGTCCAAAAAAGACATTTGGGGAGTTCAAATTCATTGAAACATATGAGAAAGAGAGAGAGAGAGTGGGTACATAATAGCAAGTAGGGTGTATGAAAACGCTCATATACACGAAAAAGATAATATTAGTTTGCATATTAATAAAGTGGAATGAGAGTAACCCTTTCTTTGTATGAAATTAGTGGAAATAAAGGACAGATTTCGATCTGATTAGATCTCACCAAGTGAGAGGTATTTACATAACAAATTGATTTGATCAGAGAAAATAAATTACTGTGTGTATTCCAATAAACGTTACAGGAGAAAATGCACGACAGAATAACGTTGATAAACTTTGGTCAGTATTGACCTCACCTACTATTTTTTGTCTTTTCAGTAACATTGTATATTTAAATAAAATCTCAATATTGAATTACACAGCTCCTAATCTTTTCCACAAGTTTCTTAAATACTTTGTAGTTGCTTTCTATAATTCAATACAATTTCTTAATCGATAAGACTCCGCTTTAGTTCGATGTCCGATACATGCTGCAGTTTATTGAGAATTATTAAAATTAGGATAGATAGGTTTAGTTGTATCTATGGACGAAAGGAAATATTAGAATAATGTCATTTATTTATGTATCCCGGAAATACATGCTATATTTGTGGTTTTTGTTGTTGTTTAAAATAAGATCTTTTTTAATCAAGCACATATCTCGCGATTTTGTGTGCTTAAAGATTTCCTTTCTTAAGACGATCAGGTGTTGTTTGAAGTAGATTTGGAGCTATTTCCAGAAAAAACGAGTGAGGACATATAGAATTCATTCCGGTCTTTTTTTAAAATTATTTTTCTACCAAATCCTCGTAAGAAGACTTTCGGGTATGTTTGAAACGGTTAGATTATTAATTTGCGATTCCTTTTTGCCATTATCATAGTGTTTTGCTGTAAGCTGGAAGAAAGGTACACACACACATTACATTTATATATATATACATATACATATGTGTGTGTGTGTGTGTGTGTGTGTGTGTATAGAGAGAGGGAAACAAGGGGAAGAGAGAGAGAGGGGGAAATTTGTATGGAATATAGGCAAACTGATTTGAGAACTTAAATATCAATAGCACTAACAATTTCATCAATCCACTCTCACCCATCTCTCATGGAAATATAGAACATAACTATACATTAGTACCCTACAGACGAGAAGTTTGCTGGTATAGTAATGTACAGACAAAGTGTACACTGGTATAGTACTTCACAGATTCTATCTACACTGGTATAGTACTGTACAGTCACTAAATATTTAAGGTAAAGACTCTCTTCGGTCACGAATGATCATGGGTTTCGCACCTTGAAGGTTCCCTCGAAGGCACAAATATTGGTTAGCTGATTTTGTGGAAGACCATGTATACCAGCCGCCTCTCTCCACGCCACAGTTGTTGTCCAAGGGTAAGGCAAATAGCGATACAGCTTGGCATATGTAACGTCACAACTGCTTTCTACAGCTGTGTAAACTGGAGCAACGTAAAATAAAGTGACTTGCTCCAGGATACAGCAACCCGCTTTCAGGGATTCGAACTGACAACCTCACGATTGTAAATCTAACGCTCTAACCACATAACTGAATTGCCAACCTGACAATAGATTGTTTTCATATAACATTAAAAAAAATTAGAAAAATAAGAAGTATTTTTCCATCTCCGACAATATATTTTACTGCAGTATGTTTGCGATAAGAGAAATATGGGATTGTTTAGTGATGTTTATTAACCATGTGAACCTTTTAATCTCTTCACATAAAATCCATCAGTTTTAGTTTAGTAGAGGAACCTACTATATAGTCTTTCTTCCGTTTGATACTTCAAACGATTTAGTTGATTTATTGTTGGGAAATTTCGCAACACTACATGGTGAATGATCATTTATACGTACTTTGAACAATATGTTTTTAGCTATATCATATTTGTTTAATGATGTATATTATTATAATGTATCCTTCAGTTTTATGACATGAGATAATGATGCCATACGTTTATGTATTTACGGTAATATCTTACAAAGTTGATATAATTATTTTGTATTTGTTTTGTTTTCTTTTAATTTTTTTATCGTTTTATAGTAGTGTGAATGAAAATGGGTAAAGAGAAACTGAAGTCAGTCTGCGTGATTGTAGCTATATTTCCTAGTTCTAAATTTAAGATACATACTACAGATTACATATAATTCTTTTGTGTTTATGGTACTAAATTTCTAGTTGGATATTAAAGCTGTATATATCTTTTTATCAACAGCGTATTATTAGTGAAATTTAATAGATGGAGACAGTGGAAAACCCGTCGTAATACATTGTAGAAATTGAGTGGGAAAACCAGTCACATTATAGTGTCCTGCTGCTTCGGTTTGGGGATTATATTATGGTTAAGTATGCACCTGACTTATGTTGAATGTATTTTTGCCCATATAAATTCGCATATCAGACGAGGTGCCGAGGTAGGGTCGGGGCCCGTTCATTATGATTGTACCCTCAGCTGATAGATATTGAAAATATTGTAATATGCCAATAAAGTTTATATATATGGTGTAGCATTGACTTCGATCCTGCTTACTTTATATATATATATATATATATATATATATATATATATATATATATATATATATATATATATATATATATACTAATTATATGTATATATATATACTATATATATGTATATATATATATATATATATATATATATATATATGTATATATATATATATATATATATACATATGTGTGTAAATATATATGTATATATATATATATATATATACTATATATATGTATATATATATGCTATATATATATATATATATATATATATATATATATATATATATATATATAAATAATATATATATGTATATATATATATACTATATATATGTAATATTAAGGATACTATTTATGGGTATGTATATACTAAAACTTTTTATAGTTATATATATTTTCAACTCTAAACAGTGAAGGTCAGTAATTGATTACTACCTTATTACCAGTAAGATAAATAGCTCAATGTAATAACATCAGTTGTTCTACAGAGCAATTATATAGAATTCACAAGAATCAAAGCTATGTTCAAAGCATTTATTAACTTACAATTGTTTCATCCAAACCTAGGCTTGGGGTCTTCGGAGCATTTTTCAATCTTTGTACACATGATTCACCTCCTTTCCAACGCAAGAGACATACAGATACATATGTATATATTAATGTACAGTGGAGTGACATATATTATATTATATTATTTCCGTATAGCAATTCAAATTCAAAGTCAATATCAATATCGAATTTACAACAAAATTAAAATTAAAACAAAACTAAAGTACATTCGTCAGTTAACATAGATAATGCAAGAGGATAGTTTGTTAGTCAGATGTAGTAGTTGTTGTATGCGCTATTTATGTGTGTCTCATTTATATATGATTATTGTGTGGCAGGGTGTTACATGTAATGCAAGCACTTTATGTGGGTAAGCAAGAGTATTATGGAGGTTGCAGTGGTAAGGTAGTTTTTGTATATGATAAAAAAGTATGTGCGCAGAAAAATAGAAATAGAAAGGAGAAGCAAAAGAGAGTTATGGTTTTCGTATCCACCACCATTTTCACATTCAGTAAATGTAATATATAGTTTATACATCCATCACATAATTAACGATGATTCCGTATTGCATGTTTGATGCATTAAATTAAATTATTTTAGCTTAATGCGGCTCAGTGTTCTTTTATCCAATTTTATAGGGTAGGTTGTTTCTGTTGCGAGAATTGACATCGATTTATTATCTGGAAGTATGTGTGTAATTAAGCGGGGTTAATGCGTAAGGGGAGGTAACTAGCTGATTTTCATTATTAAATTATTGTTCTA
>OZ024743.1:314758756-314763756 GCA_964016885.1 Eledone cirrhosa | reverse complement strand
TCTAATTGCATTTTCGATTTCATCTCTTTTTCTTTATACTTTCACTCGTGTAGGACACCTCGGTTATTTTTCATTTTGTAAAAAAAACCTCAGTTTCTAATATATATACATATATATATATATATATATATATATATATATATATATATATATATATATATATATATATATATATATATATATATATATATATATATATATATATATATGTCTATATGTATATACATGCACACAAAGATATATATATAGGGAAAAATTCAGGACCCCAATGGCGGAGCTCCGGCCGTTTCGACAGCGAGATCTGAGTTCAGATCTAGCTGTCGAAACGAAATGGCCAGTGCTCAGCTGTCGGAGGCCAGACTCTGTTCCTATTAACCACACTACTACCCCAAGTAATCGAGTAATCTGGTGTGTTATAGTGCATCTGGTTCCTTACCACACTTACTTCGCTATATATATATATATATATATATATATATATATATATATATATATATATATATATATATACTGAGTTTGAAACTCGAATTTGAATTAGATCTGAACACGTGGCTAGATGTCGGTTACATTCGAGTATGGTGAAACGACACCAACATTGGCTCAGATTAATAGCTGTTTCATGTCAAAGTTGTTTACTTCGTTTCATATATGTTGCACATTGTACCGTATTGTTAGAGCTTGGTGTTTGGTTAGAATTGATTGGCTTCCGGTTGGTAGGTTGCCAGATATTGCACTGAAGCTGACACCGAATAATGGCTTCTCTCTCTCTCTCTCTCTCTCTCTCTCTCTCTCTCTCTCTCTCTCTCTCTCTCTCTCTCTCTCCCTCTTTATATATATATATATATATATACATATACGTACGCACACACACACACATATCTCTCTCTCTCTCTCTCTCTCTCTCTCTCTCTCTCTATATATATATATATATATATATATATATATATATATATATATATATATATATATATAAATGCATATACGCACACATAATGAAACCCCTGTTACGATACACACATACATGTCGCAATTTATGAAACCTGGTAGAGTGATGTAAAAGTAAATATACAACACGGTTTAAATATTGCATACAAGAAAAAAGCCTGAAAGTAGTAAAAATTCAATATTGGGACATTTTCAATCCAGCGCTTTACAAGTACGGCTATTTACATAATTTTGTTTTAAAAATAATAATCACTAAAAAAAGAAATAAAGAGGAGACTCAATATACACAAGATATACATTGGTAGTGTATTCTACTGATGGTTTAAAGTTGCTATTAAAGTAAAAATTGACCTCCACAACAGGTAAATAGCCGGAAATATACATATGCCCGGTGGTTTAGCGACTCTGACAATCTATCACCCTCAAGCCAAAATTATTAATACAATTACATACCCACATATTTACACACACACACACACACACACACACACACACATATATATATATATATATATATATATATATATATATATATATATATATATATTATGAATGTATATATAGTGTATTTTGCAATACACTGTATGCTTAATTAAAAGCATTTCGAAGACCTTACGCTATGGTTTTAGAGTAGTGACAGTCTCACTTACTTTAATTTTCAGCAAACAGGAGAGATAAAGCTGACATAGCTCTGTTTCGCACTTTTTGGTGCTTATCAAAGCTAACTATTCTGCCTGTTTGCTGAAAATTAAAGTAAGTGAGACTGTCACTACTCTAAAACAATAGCGTAAGGTCTTCGAAATGCTATTAATTAAGCATACAGTGTATTGCAAAATACACTATATATACATTCAAATATATATCGCTATTTCAGAGCACACATTCTAATTTTCAATTTCTGGTTGACCGGCAACCGCTCTGTATAATCAGTTCCTGATTATTACTGGAATTCTATAATAGCAGCAATTCTAATTGTCAATATATATATAAAGAAAATAATGACTTTGCTTATAGTTGTAAACAATTTGATTTAATTTTATTTTATTTTATTATATTATGATTTGGCCGTCCTATTACATTCTTTGTTAACTGCAGTGGGAAGATATTTAAATATTCCTGGTTAACTTTCCGGGAGAACTCTCTCGCATTAGTCGGTGGCGATTGTCATATATATATGTATATATATTTATATACAAACAACTGTTACTAATAATGGTTTCTGATTAAAGCACAAGGCCAACAATCTTAAAGGGAAATTTGCTTAAATTGATCCCAGTATTTTACCTGTACTATATTTCATCGAAAGGCAAAGATAACCTCGTAGTGATTTGAACCGAAAATACTAGTACTACTACTAATAATGATAATTTGCAGGATTTTATACATCCTCTTATGACAATAATTCAAACACTTTGGATATAGTAAATCAATATAATTTATCTCTTTCCAAATTTGGAGATCCAATTTAGTGTAAACAAACATAGCAGGATAATTGGTGAGCGGAACTTCAAGTAAAATGAGAGAAGCTATACAATGAATTTAAAAATGCTATTCTAAAATGGAAATTGACTGATATTTTAAAATATATTTAGTAATATCGGGCTGAATTATTCACTAATATTCCGAAGAGCTCCTCTTAGTGTTAGAATAAGATAAAGTCTATTTGAGTGTGGCATTGCAGTAATCCAGTCATATTGAAGGATGAGCGTGATGCAACCATCTTCACAAACAGATTGCAACCATCTTCACAAACGCGGAAACGAGTGTCAGTTGACAATTTTCCACAGGGTTTGTAGATACGTCACACACCAGCTGATACGTCAGCTGATCCTTTCCCGTCATCCGCTGCTAACATGTTCAACTACCAATAATACTATTGTTTCAACATCGGGTGTCCCTAAAGTTTGGTCACGCAGATAAAATGCATAGTTTCAATAAAAAATGTTTCAACAACATAAAATTTGATTGAAATATTATAAATAACATCTTCAATATGATTTCCAACATTTTTAATGCAAATTTCGATGCGCTTTGTAAGATTCCCATGAACCCGATGCATTAAGCGCACACTACCCCCGGACTTTAGGTACACTCTCTACAATTCAGAATCGCTTTCAAGATGGTGTCATTATACCTTTCTAATTATGATTCCATTCATCTACCTATTTTTACACTGACACGCGTGTTATGTATTTTAATAACCCGGAGCTAAGATGCCATTTTCGGCCAAATTCCAACTCCCATTATAGAGATGCGAAGCTAAATATTAAGAATAACATCTTACACTTTGCTTTTCAAGCTCGTTTACGTCAATTGTAATATTGCTATTGAAATATTGATCTACATCGTAATTTGTATTTTTCATTTTACTTTAATGAGGTTGGAGAGAAAATACTTGCTTTAGGTGGTTTGTACGATTTTCGATTAAAGAGATTGTTTTATTTTCATTTATGTAAAGAACTGGAAATATTCAGTTGAAAACCAACTGAAAATTGTGAAATATCTTAATTACTAATGATGCTGCATTAAATGATATTTACTCTTGATTTTTGTTTTGTTTTTGTTTTACAATTGATAGCCTTCTAACAGAACGGATGCATTAAGTGAGTTTTAATATTGACAAAACCAATATCACGCATCAATTAGAACCAATCGTAGAATGATGAGTAGTGTTTCCTTAGCATACAGTCAGAGTTCCCGTAGTCTACGACATATAATGACCCGACCTGCCCAAAGCGACCTCAGCCGTGGTTAGATCTAGGGTTAATGTCTCGTTTTATAAACAGATCAACATATGGAGCATCAACCTGATACATTGTACATGCTAAAGTGGCACAATAAATTAATATATTATATTCTTTTATATTGTTTTCATAGTGCGCTCGTGAGAAGCAGCACATTGATATTATTCAATCCATCATATAGACTCCAGTACCTATTTGATTTCCAAGCCGTGCATTTATCCTATAAATATCATTCTGTTGAACCGATATTGAGCACATTAAACGCATGTAAATATAAACATAATAGAGTGAAAAACACAGACACACGCGCGTAAATCAATATCATACATACATAATCCACAAACTTTCCTCGTCAACACAAATTTCCTCAATCATACGGCTATGGGTGACGATACTTTCTCATGGTCTCTTACAAAACCTTGAACGTAAAATTTCACTGGCACACGTTCACGCATTAATTGAAGGAAAAATAGATACATATAACGATGATGCATTGAACAGATTCTGGATCGTATATTGAAACAATGATCTTTGTTGGTGTTTGAACATGTTAGCAGTTCAAAACACCACGGAAATATTCAACTGACTCTCGTTCGCGCATTAATTCAAATTTGTTTGTGGAGATGGCTGCATCAAGTTCATCTTTCAATATGTCTAGATTAACGTGAAGTCACACTCATCTAGTATTTCTCTTATTCTACCACTATGAGGAGCACCAAGGAATATTAGCGAGTTCAACCCGGGAAAGTCATTTTCACACAACTACAAACAGTACGTGTTAATTATTGCATTCAGAAAAGTTAAAATTCTTGTAGAAATATTAAACATGTATACATACAATTTTCGCATTTTCCTGTCAATTTCCATTTCAGTTTAAAATTATGACCCGTTGATCTATCCTTTTTTTTTCACTTTATATAACGTTCCTTTCATTAAATGGTTTGCATAGATTCAACAAAAATGTGACCAAGATGTTACTAATATTGATTGCATTTTGAACAACCACCAATTATTAAATTTGCTTTTTAGTTATGAAGTGCCGATTTTTGAAGATATGTCTCAGTAATTTATTGGAGGGTGAATGTGTTTGCACAAATAAAGAATGCTATTCGATTTGTCGGGTCGTTTTATGGAATCAACGCCAATTACCTGATATTTTCTGCTGAACTTGCAATAGGTAGTTTTTATTTTATTTTAATAAACCGACATACTTACTGATAAAAGCAATTATCTTTTATTTGATAATTATCTCGAATATTTCATCTATAGTAATTAGTTTAATTTGTCGTTATGACTGGAAACCGTTGTATA
>OZ024743.1:314726256-314751256 GCA_964016885.1 Eledone cirrhosa | reverse complement strand
TATATATATATATATATATATATATATATATACATATATATATATTTATATATATATATATGTTAGTTGAAGAGAAAGCCTGTTTAAATGATTAACTTAAGCATTGAAATTGGATACTTAATTGTATAGACAATATATCAATATGTTTGTATATAACAGAAAATGAAAATCATGGGGATGTTTTGAAAATAGATCTCTGCTTTTCTAATGTTGATCTGAAATATATATAATTATATATATAAATATATATAAATATATATATATATATATATATATATATATATATATATATATATATATATATATATATATATATATATGTACCATATATATATATATATATACAATATTAAATAAATGGAAAACTATATTTATAAAACCATATTTATTTCATTATATATATTTCGGGGATATCATATTAACAATATGCTATGCCTTCATCAGACAAAATACAATATAAACAGTTTTATAGATAAATATATTCGACATACCGTAATAAACATCAACTTCATTTGAAGAGGTCATTTTTATACCACATTGAGAATGTTTTCCGGTAACTTAGAATTTGCGGAGTGAATCAGTTGGATTCACATTGATGTTTGTAGCTGTCACATAGACATATGAATTTTTTAAAAACTAAACATAAGATAATGAATTTTCACGCATTGTGAATACTTGTTTCATTCAGGAATACTGATATTTACAATATAGTGTAAGTTTTATAAATACTAATACATTAAAACATAGGGTTTTCTACGCCTCGAATATGTCTGGCTATTTTTAAATTTTTTCTCTCTCTATATCTCTCTATATCTCTCTATATATCTCCCTTACATTAATACTTGAGCTAAATAAATAAATAAATTTATTTATTTATTTATTTAGCTCAAGTATTAATGTAAGGGAGATATATAGAGAGATATAGAGAGATATAGAGAGAGAAAAAATTTAAAAATAGCCAGACATATTCGAGGCGTAGAAAACCCTATGTTTTAATGTATTAGTATTTATAAAACTTACACTATATTGTAAATATCAGTATTCCTGAATGAAACAAGTATTCACAATGCGTGAAAATTCATTATCTTATGTTTAGTTTTTAAAAAATTCATATGTCTATGTGACAGCTACAAACATCAATGTGAATCCAACTGATTCACTCCGCAAATTCTAAGTTACCGGAAAACATTCTCAATGTGGTATAAAAATGACCTCTTCAAATGAAGTTGATGTTTATTACGGTATGTCGAATATATTTATCTATAAAACTGTTTATATTGTATTTTGTCTGATGAAGGCATAGCATATTGTTAATATGATATCCCCGAAATATATATAATGAAATAAATATGGTTTTATAAATATAGTTTTCCATTTATTTAATATTGTAAATATACTCCAAATATTTGTCGAGTGCTTTTATATCAGTTATAAATATTTACTAGTTGTAACCCAACAATTTTAAATATAACTTTACATATATATATATATATATATATATATATATATATATATATATACCATAACATATGTCCATAGAATCATTTCATAGTATATATATATATATACACCATTTCCTCTCCCAATTAGCATAATCAACCACATAAAAAATCGAATAGACCAGGCTATAAGATTAAAAGCCACCTATGATAACATATAAGACAAATAAACGACAGCAATCTCTTCGTGGTCGTCCGCCATAGAATATTTACCCAACATTTTAACAGCACGTGGAAATCGACTAAATATACCGTCAACCATACACAATTAGCTATAAAATTCAAGTTAGGAGAAATGCGTACACACTTACCAGGATTATGTCTCTACCTTCCGGTTTCGTTCGCATTTTCAGATATCCTATTAAGGATAAAATCTCGAGCTTCGAACTCGTCAGGAAACAAACTCTTGGGATAAGTAATTTTCTAAAATGATTCCCGCCAGAAACAAATTCAAAATGGCTAAAAATCGTGATGTGGCAGTGTTCAAGTCAGAAAGAATGTGATGTGGGCTGGTTGCTAGAAAGCGCAGCCCAATATATATATATATATATATATATATATATATATATATATATATATATAATATATATATATACATACATGCATAGAAACACACATACAAATTTATACCAGTGTTTCTAGCTTATGCGCACAATCCACACCCAGGCCAAAACATTTAGTTATAGTGTCACTGGTTTAACTTCAAATGTATAATACAATATGCACGACTCTACCCATGTATTCACATTTTTTCCATCTTTAAGCAAATTCAAGTATATATCTAAATTCACTCTCACACACACACACACACACACACACACACCTATTACGTAATTGTCCGCTGATTTCGCGTTATTTTCTGAGCATTGCAAAGTTATATCTGCATTTGTAAAATTATATTACACGGAAACGAGATGTTTACATCTATTGAGATAGTTATATTACAGGAATTGAGATATTTACATCTATCTTTACCTAAACACAGCCAGCCGTCTACAGTAAACTAAATGTGTACACTCTGAACAGGTAATTGCAGCTGCACTACTGCAATTCGCCAGATTCATTGAGTGAGCTATACGCTGGCCGTATGACGCTGTATTTATACCGGCGATCTTCCTCACTTTTGTCACACACACACACACACACACACACATATATATATATATATATATATATATATATATATATATATATATATATATATGTATATGTGTGTGTGTGTGTGTGTATATACATAATGCTATGTCATAGGAGAGATAATCTATCAATTGTTAGATGTAACAATCAAAAGAATTACAATGATGGTGAACATACCTTTCATAATTATGCAGAGTTTTGTTGTATTTTGTAGAGAAATATTGCATTTCATGCAGATATATTGTATGTAGTACAGGTATATTTCTCTCATTATTTTAAAACAAAGTGGATTGGCGGTGGATTGGCAGTATCGGTAGAGAGTCGGACGCCATGCTTTCCAGCATAGTTACGTCCCTTTACGATCTGAGTTCAAATCCCGCCGAGGTTGACTTTGCCTTTCATCCTTACGGGGTCGATAAAATAAAGTACCAGTAATGCACTAGGTAATTGCTGGCCTTGTGCCTAAAGTATAAACAATTATTTTGAAACAAAGTTTATGAAGGAATGTATTGATGTGTGTTTATGTTCATATATGCTAACTTTTGTATCTGTATATGTCTGTATGCGAATCTCTTTGTATATCAGTGCTCGCGTTCGTTTGTGCGGGTGTATGTGTCTGTGTGTCTTTACGTGTGAATGTCTGTATGTTTACTTCAAGTACATGTGTCAATCTGAATGTTATGCTTCATGCTAAACTACTAGCCACGTCAACTCATAAATATATATTTTAAATTGGGAATTGAAATCAAATTACCAGAAAATTTCTCAGATTTCTAATTACTAAACACTATTTGCATGAGCGTATCTTAATATATTGACTTTTGATTATACTAGGAAACGTTCTTTAAATTAAAAGAACAGGGAAATAGAAATTGTGGCGGCTCTATCTGGCTACTGGGGATTATCATGTCAGATTTTATATCGCTAAGGATTACACTTGTCTTTATTTGATATTTAGAAAGATTCTTCAGATTATTTTAATTTAGAATATCAGTGAAGATTGCATGTAAAATGTACAGTCTCCTCTGTGAACAACCACAACTTTGTTGAATTTAATGCGAAATGTTCAAACATTGATTTATGTCAATTTGCTACGTTAAATAGGAGGAATTTCGGACAAGGGTCTATCATCATTTGTTTATTCCGATTTTACTATTTCAATTATTACAGTCATAAATCAACATTGGTTGAGAAGACCAATGACACATAACTGTATAAAATGCCTAGTTGGTCTTTAGATGTCAAGATTTGTACCTGTTCATATTGGAAAATATACTGTATATCCCCAATGTGTTTAAGGCTTAGAATGGACGTCCAGATAGAACATAGGTTAATGGCGCTACCAGATCAGGCTTTGTAAGCATCAGTAGTTATGGCGGTCAATGCTGAAAGAAGTTAGTGTTTGGTGCCTAAAAAACAGACGTCCCTTTGCACTATTATTCATATTTCAAAACACGCACAGTATTCTCAGGTAAAATCTATTTCAATCCCGCTTGCATTTTAATGCATATACCTGAATATAAACTGGCTTGCAATGTGATAAAACATTGGCAGATACAGAGATAGAATAATACCGAAATCACGCAATTAACATTCTAGATCTAGGACGTATTTTGATATTTCCATATATTTCTATTTATATGTATTGACTATACACTTAACTTCATATTTATTTTCACAGTGAAAAAGGTGAGGGGGATAAAATGCACATATTTGATTGCCAGAAGATGACTGAGGGTACGGACTGTCCTATTTTTGCCGTTGTCTTTGTCTCTTGCTCCTATATTGCATTTCATATATATATATATATATATATATATATATAGTTATGTAATAAACAAGATAAGATTATTTTCTGATGAATGAAGACAGACATAAATATGTCTTCAAGAAACCACTGGTAAACGAAATAATTATCTGATGTTGTTTATTACATAACTAAAAGGCTATGTAGCCTACATAGAGCACACTCTTATCCTTTAGCTTTCCTTCGGAAATACTTCATTTATATATATAGATATAAGCTGGCCGAAACCTATCAAAGTTATATTTAAGATATATATATATAAGAGTAAAGATTAAAGACCCGCTTCGGTCGTCAATGACCATGGAATTTGCACCTAGAAAGGCAAGAAGCACAAGTCCGAGCAAGGTTGTTTGTAGAAGACCACTAGTCGCCCATGGATTCCAGTCGGCCCTCTCCATGCCACTAATGTTATCCAAGGGATAGACAAAGGCCGATAGAGGTTGGCAATGGTGACGACGCAAGTCATTTCTACAGTTGTGTGAAATGGAGCATCGTGAAATAAATTGTCCTACTCAAGAACACAACGCAAAGCCTGGTCTGAGAATCGTAATCACAACCTCACGATTGTAAAATCCGACTCCCTAACCATTAATCCATGCGTGTAAATATGACTATATATATATATATATATATATATATATATATATATGTGTGTGTGTGTTTGTGTGTGTGTATATATATATATATATATATATATATATATACATATATATATATATATATAAAGTGAGAGAGATAGATAGAGGGAGATAGAGATAGAGAGAGAGAAAGGGTTATACAAATACAGATATGACTATAAAAATAAGAAGCTGCTAAATGACAGAGGTAGTTCGATAGGATCCCTTGTGATATTTCCTAGAGATCATTGAATTCTCAGTACAAACACAACGGGGATCATTTTCCCCATCTTTTCATTATATCTTTCTTGTTTTCCTTTCCTTCATCCACACTTGTCAATAATCATGTATCGACGTGTCGGAAACAGCTAGGAAACTATGCAATATGACATTTGCAGGTTGAAAAAATTCGTTTCCCACATACTGGTTATTAGAGCGACCTGGAGGTTTCTTTACAGAATATGTGTCAAGAAATACTTGGTGTCTCAAAATAATGTATTCATACTTCAACAAAATTCTAATAAATATTGTCTGAACAGGTAATCAAACTGTGTATACATATTTTGGAACATGCTGTATGGATAGTGTTTAGACCTTATATAGTCATTTACTAAATATGTGGATTTGTTTTACTGAGGGTACTATTTCCCAGTTTCAAATTCTGTGGTCTTAACACATGGGGGTTTCGTTTATTGTTGCCTTCCTTTTTCTGAGTGTATTATTTGCCTGTTCTCAGGTTCGACGACTACTTTAAATATCTGCGTTCAGAGTTGAGTTTCTGACGGTCCTATTTGCTTATATACATTCATACCCCCCCCCCCCACCCACCCACAAACACACACACAAATATATATATATATATATATATATATATATATATATATATATATATATATATGTGTGTGTGTGTGTGTGTGTGTGTGTGTGTGTGTGTGTGTGTGTGTGTATATATATATATATATATATATATATTCACTCAACCTGGGAACGTAACATTCGATGCATGTTAATGTTAAAGCCTACATTATACGAATGATGTAGCTCTAATAATCAAAGACAGTATATTTTATGTCATTTACTTCTGTGGAGATGGACTTTTCTAAAAACCCAGGAATACATTCTGTGAGCCAAATAACTTTGTTCTTTATATTCATATATCAGGTTAAATTTTTATCTGCATTTATTTTATGGCAATCTGTGTCGTGGTATACCATGATATTAACGCCCCAGGAAAGAGAATTTGGTAACTTAAATACTTCTGAAAAGTAATATTTCTCAAAATCATTTACATTTGCTCATTCAATAACACAAAGCAAGTATGATTGACAGCATCCTCTGTAACCCATTTCTTTCAAGAAATTCTGCAGCCTGGAGTTATTTGCGAAATATTATTTTGTTGTTTTTGTTGGTGTAATTGGGCTCAACACAGAGCCTTGTTGGACACCACTAATGACTTTACTGAGCTTGATTCTACGACTTTGATCACAGCATAATGGTTTCTGTTCATTATGAATCACTCAATCTACTAAGGTTGCTTTCCACAAACTCCAATTTTTGATATTTCCACAACAGGATGCTGCAATCTACCGATTGAAATGCCTTGCGAAATTCAAGGCATATAACATATGTGCTGGAGTCCTCTTCCAAAGCCTTTATAATGTCAACAAGAGATACAGAAGCTATGTTAAACCACCCTTGCATTAGTGGAAACTCTCGATCGAAATTCAGATGATTGTTGTGTTCGAGTTAGTTATTCGTGATCTCCCCCCCCCCCCCTCCATATCAAAGAACTTGAGAATATGACAGATGTGTTAACGAATGAACGAAAGCACATAAACATGTACACGTGCATGCACAGACACATAGAAAAGAGATGTGTGTAACGAACAAGGGATAGATCGATATATTTGTAAATCTGTCCATCTCTATATAGGTGGCTTTGTGTTTTGTGTGAGCGTGTGCACTTCTTAATACTTGAGTAGTTTATTTTATGGTTATTCTTCAGTATTCAGTTAACATGACAGATATAGGGAAAATTTACATACATTTACAGAGGGGACACTCTAAAATTACATCATACATTGCTAATGCCTTCTCCAAAAAAAATTTGACCAAAGGCTAAATATTTATTGTGAAGTTCCCTGCATTAACGCATTTTATATATTCAATTTTGTGATTAGAGATTTAAGAAACACATTTTCATGAGCCATAAATAATTGCAAGTATTTGTGCTATTATCAGAAGGAGGGAGTTAGGTGTAAAAGCTAAACGCTCTATCTTTAATTCAGTGTTGATGCCAGTCTTTACATATGGACATGAATATTATGTAATGATCGAAAGAATACGATCTCTAATCAAATCGGCCGTAACTTGATTGGTAGAGTATCACGAGTATCAGAAAGTTACTCTCCTCTGAACTCAGATATCACAGCTCCGATCCTATAGAGATGTGGACAAATTAACTAAGTCAAAATTGCTGGACAGATTTCTCGAGCAAAAGCATCCGGCAAGAGACCCAGAGATAAAGCGAAGATGACTGGATAACATCCATGAGCTATGCTGCTCTCACTGGGGGGCCAAACCGGATCACTTGGAGATTGCTCCTGATAGGACTCCCTGGAAAGCGTGATTGGAGACTCTGCTCGAACGATCCTCACAGGAATATGCGGGCAAAGATGAAGCTGTGATGTATATTTACTTAGGGAGATGTGTTGGCTCCCATATTCGTACTCTTTGTGATGGTTCTTTGCGTTCTTGAAATAAACATCATCAACTTCAAGGAGGAAGTTTCCAATCGTTTGAGTGAGTAAATAGATTTCCTCGTGACGGTAATGCGCAATTGGCTGAGTATTTCACAGAAACATTAACTTTAACGCAATTTCCAGTGAACCTCAATGTAACAACACTCTGTGAGACAAGGCACAAACAACAACATTGATGCCAATCTTTTCCAAAGGAAATCATAACGCTAACGTGAGGAATGTGTATAGGTGGCGTAAAATGACACCTTCGAGAATACTACATATTGTAAGGGTAATGTGGAGTTATGGAACATTAATTCTTTTAGAAAGAAGCAAACGTACTCAAATTACATCACATGAGTTGATGAAGAAATTTGTAATAAGATAAATACATAATTACTGTTCGTTACTTGTTTGATTAGTGTACATACATTTGTTGGTTTATGCTGTTCGCCAGTATACAAAAAGTTACCTAGTTTGAATCGCTTTGTCGGTTTTATTACACCTTCTTGTCATATGTTCGCATGTACACTGTTTAACCGTTTATAACCCTAATGGTATATCAGATGGTTAAACTTAAATACGAAACTTCATTCCTGTAATATGATTGAAATTTTCTCTATCTAACAGGAGGGCCACAATCTTATTTACCATCTCATATTCACAAACAACAAATAATTCACTCTTAACGAATTATGTAATTCTCATAATGTGATTATTCTAAATTTCGCATATTCACAAATACATTTTGAAATACTTAAAATGACAACACAAATTTTTTGTCTAGTCCAGATATGAGAGACTGACGTTGTAGATGTTAATAACATTTATTGATGTTGGTGAGGTTTTGGGCTTTTGTTGATTTTGTACCCTTTTTGTTCTTCATAATCTTCGTTCGACTTTGCTTTTATTGTTTCTTTTATTTATTTTGCTGTTAATATGTAAATCTAAATGTCAACATACGTGCCCTTGTGTTTCGGATGCTGAGCTCAGTTTAGAATTTCGTTGATTCGATTCTAAGATCATGTTGTGTATCTGTTTCTCTATCTATCTACCGTCAATCTACCTTTCTATCTCCCTATCGAACTATTTATTTCTCTACGTATATTTCTCTCCATCCACCCATCTATACATTTATTTCTCTATATCCTTCTTAAAATATAGAAATTGGCTCTCATTCTAATAGAAATTGTCTCCCACTGCCACATACCATACTTGCAGTAGGTGACGTTATTCACGCGCCTAAGGTGATAGGAAGCTCTCGGTTTCGTAAATATAAAATCACAGGTCAACAGGTCTTGCTAATTGATTCACTTACACTAGCAGGACACAATTCTCTTGTTAATCTTTATTTATAAAACTTTCGCTTAATATAAAGATGTTTGTATTCAAGAATAGTTTGTTATACTTAATTAATGCAGACAACACCGCATAATTTCGAAATATTTCAGGGATCTAACTCTCTCAAAACACACACACACACACAAACTCCTTTTTCTCTCTTTGTATATATATATAAATTACTTGCAAACCGCCAGAGATTCGATTTTACTATTTTCCAATTATATATATATATATATATATGTAGATAAATCTACCAAGAGTTTACGGTAGTGTCCAATCCGTATGAAGAACTCAATGTATTCCGGATATCATGGAAAGAAGAGATGTAATGAAAATCCAATTTCGGTGAACGGCGTATATATGAGTTAGGTATGTATATTTAATCTTGATAATTTGTATAATTTTGTATAATTTTGTACATAGATCTGTTAAATATGCATACCAATTATAGCACATATATACCCTAGAAACGATCGTTAAATAGTGAACTTTTTTTGTTTAATATAAGGAATTGTTTGTTCATTATTTATTTAATATTTTATATATATATATATATATATATACTATAATTATTTCTACTTTTGGCACAAGGCAAGCAAAGACCCAGTGCATTACTGGTACTTTATTTCATCGACCACATAAGGATGAAAGGCTAAGTTAACCTAGGCAGGATTTGAACTCAGAACGTAAAGATAACTCTATGGTGTAAAGCATGGTGTCTGACAGGCCACCGATACTGCCAATTCAAATGATAATGAAGAAGGATTCAGTGTTGTATCATGCCATAGTTAATTACATGTTGCATATGTTTCTCTATCGATCAGCTCGAGGGAAGATCTATTATAGATAGAACCTTAATCTGTAATCGAAAGGTCGTCAGTTATGTTTAGTATATGAGTTCGTCTTCGATTACAGAGTCAGGTTCGATCTATATTAGATCTTGCCTCGAGCTGATCGATAGTGAAACATATATAATATGTTAGTAAATATGGTATGATTCAAAACTGAATCCTTGTTCATTATCATTATAGTATTCGAGTGCTCAACCGGCATACGGCCTACGGACGCATTTGTCTTGCAACATTACAACTAATATATATCCAGAATTAGCCGTCGAAACGGCTTGAGCTCAGCCGTCGGGGTCCTACCGTTCCTATATATATATATATATATAGGAGGGCAATCCCCAAAGGAAGGTCTCCTTCCGATATTGGATCTTTTCCCTTAAAATCCTGTGGATGGTGCTTCGGGAAACCTCAGGAACCAAAATGCAGAGAGAATCCAGAGTGATCCGCCGATCTTTACGCATGTTTTCATCGGACGGAGACCTTACATTTGGGATTGCCCTCTATATAATAACTGCGCGAAATTCGCACTTGGCGGTAGCGTTCAACGGGAGCTCCATTCTCAACAAAGTATAATACTATAAGCAGAGTGTAATACTATAATGATAATGAACAAGGATTCAGTGTTGCATCAACCAAGCCAAGATTGAGCATCCCAGCGAAGCGTGCGCATGCTTGTTTTAGAGTGAATGAAGCACCTATCACAACAGTGTTGCCAACAGCCGTACGAACAGTTTCTCTGCGTCCCTATCGCTTTGGAGACTTTACTTTCGAGATTGCCCTCGGATATATATATATATAGTTGCAGAAGTGTGTTGTTTATCTTAGTTGCTACGTTGTAACTTCTTGCGGATAAGGAGGTCCTATCGATTCAAAGCACTTCACGTGAGTAGGTTATCCCAGATAGGTTATTATGAGAGACGGAGTATTCATTTATCAAATAATGGTATTTGATAAATATATCTATAAGTCGTTCTTTCTCTATCCCTCTCCATCTTCCTCTTTCTCAATAATATATGTATGTATTTGCATGTGTATTTAAGTATTTATAAAGGAAAATATACTTAATCCGAGTGGGATGTGGTTTATGATGCATGTATATATATTATATATATATATATATTATATATATATATATATATATATATATATATATATATATATATATATATATATATATATATACATACATATATGTCTAGGCTAGTCATACATGCATATATCATCCTACAATTTCGCTGCGTTTGTATTTCTTAACAAATATTGAACCTTATTTTTGCATTTCTTTTCTCCTGGCTTCTGATATCTTGTACAGCAATATATTATTACCAAGAGCATGTTAAATACTTAAGATGCTCCAGAGACTTCATCACGTGGTACTTAATGCATTTCAGTTTTGTGTTTCCTTGAGGTCCTTATCGTATTTATTCACTTTCTAACGGCTGTCAACGGCAATTCATTTAAAATAATTCATGTTTATATTGCACGATAATCTTATTGTTTCTGTATTTCTATAGATATAAATTGATGAGAATGAATTCTGCTGAAAGCAGCCTCGCTTATAGCTGAAGCTGAGCTGAAATATAATTTTAAATTCGCAAATAAAATGTGCACAATTTTTATATAGCAGCTAACATCTATTTCTAATCTCCGAATATTTGAAGAAATAACTGTCGGACTCGTGAAGTTATGATTTCAAAGCGAAATTCTTAATGCCTTGGTCATGATGCGACTACGTAATATATAATAATTTAGTAAAAAGAGAGTATTGTTGCTGCTGTCTGGGGTATGGTGGCCCATACAGCGACAGACCTATCGTCCAAGGTCACTCAAAATTACAATGAAACCATATTATATCTGAAATAAAGATCTGCGAAGGCAAATTTGACTTGGGCTAAATTTGAACTCAAGGACGTGGAACCAATAACGGGAAACATACTATCCAATGTTCCAGCAACATTACCTATATGTAGCTTATTTAAATTATTTTTAATATGGTTCATCTTCAGGGATGTGGTTTCAGATTTTCATAAATTTTATTTGTAACTGAGTATTCCCTAGACACGTTTAACCTTAAAGAAATCCCGAAAACGAATCAGTGGCAGTCTCTGCGATGAGATTGGACCTTTGAATTACTTTTACAGATGACTACACAAATTTCTTCATAATTATTTCCACACGTTTCTTGTCATCCCAAGTCTATGATAAATGCAATCGCCCAAGGATTCACCAGTGGAAACAAACCTAGGTGCTGATAATTATGAAACAAAATGTTCAAATTTACCAGCTATCACTGCATATTATTTCAAAATGTAGAGTCAAACTTTCTATTTCACAAGATTGCCTATATTGCTTTAGAGTATGACCTGAACAGATAATACGTTTTGAACGTTCATTTATGCTATATGTGTTATTATATATTTTGACCGAAACCTTGTGTATTTAATATGATGTAAAAAAAACCTCATTTTAATCTCCCTAATTCTGTTGGATTAAACAGTTTTATGTCAAACTAACTAATTTGCTACTGACAGCATCTAAAAAACCTTCCATCATAAATTTTGTTGAAGAATCTTTGTTAATATATGTTCCAAATTGCAGTTTAATAATAGGAAAACTATTTATTCAACTAAATCCCTGCACATTCTCGTTTATATTTTAAATGGCTTGATGGCTTAGTTTTTCATTCGAAATATCGTATTGAAAATATTAAAGTTGCTAAAATCATCATGTAAATGTAGTTTGAAACTGAAATACAGATATATTGAGTTCATATATGCTGCAGATGTTTTGTAATGTATTTGTGCATTATATTTAATTTTCCATGCCTTGTGTCACAGATCTGTGGGGAACATGTACCAGTTTATATGGAAACGTATCCTTGATAGAGTAGTATTATGTATGTGCAAGATGTTAAATGATAAAACATTAGTTTTCCTATTAAATTCGAATTCTGGTTAATATTTAACGTGTTTCGTACATAAGAAATATGATATTGAAAGGCGTATTAATGAGAACGTTAATTTTATTGGTTCTACTTTTGACACGAGACGAGAAATTTAAAGGGAAAGGAAAGGTCGATTCAATCAACTCCAGTGCAGAACTGCTACCTTATTTTATCGGCCCCATACAGGATGAAAGGCAAAACTAACCTAGGAGAGATTTGAACACAGAACGTGAAGGCGTTAAAACTATGCCACTACGCATGTTGTCTGACGATCTACCTATACATCCAATTCACGTTGTAGAGAGTTAATTATATTACCAAATCTCTTCAAAATCTTGGTTGTTTGAAAAGCATAGATAAAACCATTCATCCGAAGGTTGGGAACGAGAGAGTTCAGGTATGAAAACAGAATATATTTCATAATGTATGGAATAGTGTGATAATAAATTATTTTCCAATCAGCAATTGCATGTATGAGATGTGTGTAGTGAAATAACTCCAAACTAGAACGGAAGCCACAGTATAGAGTCAGTTGGCCTTCGAGGAGCTTATATAACCTTGCGTTACTTTTTGACGTGACAACTGTCTCCGTGATAGGGCAGTAGGAAAAGGAACTTCTCATATTTATGAGTTAGCCTGTCTTATTCAATTTAAATGGCTGCTTTCAGTTGGCAAATGAAATCTCGTTACAGTTTCGCTTTCCCGGAAGCTTACCCCCTGCTGTACAACATGTCTCACGTTCCTTAGAGATATTGATTTATTAATGAGCTGAGATTGTTCAAAGATTGTATTTATATAAAGGAAATGGGAACGAGTATGTCATTCAGTTTTAAAGCTGCCTCTAGCTGTAAACAGCTTGTAGTAGTATATAAACTGTAATTGTCCTATATACGTGCATAAATATGTTTGTGTGTGTCCACATAAACACACAGATGTATATATACAAGTGTGTGTGTATCAACGTGTATATACACATATGTGTGTATATGTGCGTGCGCTTGGATCTATCTATCTCTCTCTCTATATATATATATATATGTGTGTGTGTATATAAATATATATATATATATATATATATATATATATATTGTTATACTTGGGGAGGGTCATATTTGTGTAATATTGCCAGAATTAATAACAGAACACACTCACCGTTTGGTTGGTTTTCGCTTCTCGCTTCTGTGTCTTTTATATCGGTAATCTAACTTACTCGGTCCTCAATGTTGCCATTGACTGACCGACGATCAAAAATAATGCAGATACAATATAGACACAAACACATATATATAGTTTATCATAAATCTTTCGTTGCACATCTGCAACATCGTCAGTGGTGCTATCGTTTCCTCCTGTTGTATTGTATGTCTACGCCATTTTTATTCAGTCTGTCTATATATTTATTTATTTATTTACTTGTTTGTTTATTTTATTTTGTCTTCTTTGCGCAGGCGTTTGCGTGTGTGTATAGTGTTTTGTTTGCTGTGTGATGGGTGACTAGTGTATGTTTATGTGCTTGTTGTTATTGTGCTTGTGTATGTATTTATTTATTTATTAATTTATTTTATTTTATTTACTTATTTATACCTCTCTTTGGTCAGTGTTGTTTGTTTGGGTGTTGTTGTTATTCCATTCAATCTTTCTGTTTAGTCTTGGTCTTCTAATTTCTATTTCACTGGCCTCTCTGATTTGCCTCTCTGCTGGGACATTTCTATGTTTAGATATTATTCTAATTTCTATGTTGTCTATGTTACTGTCATGTTGTTGTCTAGCATGTTCGTATAGTACTGACCCGTTTTTTCGTCATTTTAGTTCCCACCAGTGTTGGTCTATCCATTCACCTATGCTACGAGCTGTCTCACCTATGTATGTTGTTGTCATGTTTCTGCAAGTACCCTCTGTACATCTTATGCTATAGACTACGTTTCTAGTTTTACAGTTTATCCGGGGGTTTACCTTACATATGATACATTTCCTATTGGTACAGTGGGTTTTCTTAAAAGGGTAGGTTTTGCTGATCAGGGATTTTATGGTGGTTCCTGGCTTTTCTACCACCTTAATTTTTAAGTGGGTCTTTCTCGGGGCCTTTTTACACTGGTTAGCTAATTTCCCTCCAGGGGTAGCGTCCACAAACATGACACTCTGGTATCTCTGGTTATCGTACCATGAGGTGGCTTTCCCTATCTTATGTCTAGCCCTATCTAAGCTATTCCATGATTTGCCCCTGTATAATGGGCAAATTCCTTTCATGTCCAGTTCTATGAGGGTCTTATACTTCTCCATGGCTCCTAAGAAATGTATAACCTGTAAAATAAGCCCCCATATTAACTGTAAAACTAGAAATGTAGTGTATAGCATAAGATGTACTGAAGGACAATGTAGAGACAAACATATAGTGTACATAGGTGAGACAGCTCGTAGTGTAGGGGAACGGATAAATGAACACTGGCGAGACCTTCAAGATAATAAAGAATCATCTGTACTCTACCAACATGCTAAAATAGAACACAAGGGTAAATTAGAGAACATAGAAATAAAAATAGAATCTACACACAGAAAAGACGCAATGTTTAGACAAATTACAGAGGCAATAAACATAAAAGAATTACAACCCAAATTAAATAGAAAATATGAGTGGAACAGCAACATCACAACTTACAATTAAGGACAAAATGAAAACACACACACACATAGAACAAACAACCAACCAGTAACATGTAAATAAACAAATAAATAAATGAACATAAACACACACAGACACCCGGATGTGGTGCATGCGCAGACTGAGCATACAACACACACACAGAAACAAAATGGCGTAGGACAGAACACAGGAGAGGCACAGAAACAAAGAAAGGAATCCCCAGTCACTGAAGAGGTCACAGAGCGTGTGACGAAAGAACTATGACTATATATAAACAACTATCTGGTTGTGGAACCAACCAACCACCAGAAATTTATAAATTTATAAATTTATAAATATATAATAAATTGAAGTGAAAGCAACTGGTGCGTGTGTTTCTTATTGGCAACATGACCCTCCCAAAGTATAACAATATATATATATATATATATATATATATATATATATATATATATATATATATATATAGATATATAACATGAGTGTATAATAATAACAAACTTAGGATAATTGATAAAAAGAAGACATCGAACGAAAAGAAAGCAAAATGGACAAATTTTTTTTAAAGGGGAATCATTAAATTGCTTTTTTTTAAATAAAAAGACACGAAAGACACACAACTCCAAGATCTTCAGCCGTCGAGAAAGACTTTGTCAGTTTCGACTCCTAGCAGCCGTACTGCGTGTCTACGTGAAGTCAGTCTGACAGTATATATACATATATATATATATATATATATATATATATATGTGTGTGTGTGTGTGTGTGTGTGTGTGTGTGTGTGTGTGTGTGTGTGTGTGTGTGTGTGAAGATGGAGTAAGATTCAATACAAAACAGTGGTTATAGAGAAAAAGTGAAATTGGAAATAGCACGGAAGCTATATTTAAGGATCTGTTTTCTTTTCTTTTTTTTCTTTCTTTGAGTCGTCAAAATGACATTATTGAAAAAATGAGAGGGACGATTCTTTAGAAAAAGACTTTAATAATATATATGAATTATAACCGGTTTCGGTGTATTAGTAAAATCCATCTCATCTAATTGTTGAGTATTACAATTAAAAAGAATTAAAAGAAATGAAAAATTTAAAATTAAAGATTTAAAATTAAGTGTTAAGTTTATTCATATTTCTTGTTGAGAAGAGGACTGGAAAAATGGAATCTTGTGTGTAGAGAGATGTGGTATATTTTACATATTACGGACATTAGCTGATAACATTCGTCTACACGTAGGTAATATATTTCTTATCCATGAGTTCCTGTTATTGGCACTACACATTTCCCCTAGATCACAACAATAGTAGGGAAACAACGTCTGTAAAGTTAGACACGAGACATAAGTGTCACCTCGATTCTTATTGAGAGTTACGTAAAGAGGACAGCTACCTATAACACACCAAATAGGCTACGCGGTAATACAAAATTTGCACGTTCAATTGATCCAGAGTTTCAGTATTTATCGTCAAAATTGACGGAAAATCCACCATCTCAAATACAAAATCTGTTTACATATAAATTCAATTAATCATCATTATTTGCTTATCTATCAAATCCCGCCGAGGTTAACTTTGCCTTTCATCCTTACGGGGTTGATAAAATAAAGCAACAGTAATGTACTGGGTAATTGCTGGCCTTGTGCCAAAAGTAGAAACAATTATTAGGTTAACTATCCATAGAATTGGGGGGGGGGGGGGAAATAAACGTTTCTGAAAATAGTCACACGATAGAATGATGAGAGAGAGAATTGAGAATGTTTGGGAGAGAGAAAACCATAATGAAGCAAAAAAATAAATAAAGAAGCAGAAGAGAAGAGAGGTCACGGTTAATAGGAGGGTAATGACGTGTTGTCGTTAGTTGGCTATTTATATACATATACGAAAGGTAAACAGATATCAAGAAAGCAAATAACACAGTACAGTAAAGATATATATTAGTTTAACGTTTACCCTTTCAGAAGCAATTCCTTCATTAGAAGATAGGATGAGAAATAGAAGAAGAAATAGCGATAATGAGAAAAGGAATAAACGAAATAATGTATTTGACATAAATATTTTTAGATGTATTTCATAGTACCTCATAGCATTGAAAACATCTACATAATCTATATATAGCTGAAGTTATTACTTCATCTCATGTCATATTGTGCAGTTGAAGAGATATTATACTGCGCACGGTCATGCTATCTTCGGATAGTTTTTCAGGAAGCTAATAAATATATTGTAAAAAACAAACTTAAATAATTACTAAGTTTTCAAATTGTTGCCATGTAACTTGTGATTCATTTCTTATCACATATCAAGAACGACAGCATTATCAAACACGAAGGGAATACGAATGCTTGTATATATATATATATATATATATATATATATATATATATATATGTGTGTGTGTGTAGGAGGTGAGTTTTATTGTAGTACAATAAAGCAATGCAGATATCGGATAAGAAGCACTCTACAGTTTGTGGGACTGGAGTATACATAATATATAAGAACAGAAGATGGTTAAAGGAGTTCCATGTATTTTATTATGCGCATTTCAAAAACAAATATCATCATGCAATAATATTTGAAGAAAACCTGAAGATAGTTAATTTTCTAGATGTTACAGTTAACCTCAATTCAGGACTCCCCCAACCCTTCTACAAACCCAACGATAATTTAAATTATGTCAACGCAAAATCTAACCACCCTAGAATAGACACTAATGGTATTACCAAAAGCGTATCTAGTAGAATTTCAGGACTATCTTCCAATGAATATACATTTGATAGAATCTCGAATTACTATACTAGCGCCCTGGGACGCGCAAAGCATAGCGAGGTAGTCTCATTCAAACGTCCATTAAATAGTAGCAACATTGCCTGCGATAGCTTAGGCCAAAATAGTGACACTTTACCTAACAACAAGCACGATGCGAGGGAGGATCAATATAGACTACATGTTTTATTGCCTCCTAGTCCCAATGTCGATGGCACCAATGGAAACAATCACCAAGGTACAAACAAGGAGTCTGAGCACTGTAATGCCAGCGGAAACTCTAATTGTAACCTTAATTGTAGAACTGATAAAACAACCGTTGAACGTAAAATGGAACGAGGTTCGGGTAGAGGGAATAGGGATAAATGTAGCAAGCACATAGTGGATATAACCCCGGCTACCGAGGGTAATCCCAATAGCTACACTGGGAGACTTGGGACGATTCCGAACACAATCGAGATAGCCCAGGGCACCATCGACCCACAGGCAGTTTTCAATTATAATAGACCAGTAGCAACTAAGGAGACAGGTAACTCTAGTATAGACAGTAAGAACAAGAGACATTGGACCAGAAAAATCCTGTGGTATAAGCCCACTTACTCCACTGGCCTGACCACTAGTATAGCTAAGCTTTTCTTTAGAGCCTTGGACGAATGCTTCCCTAAATCACACAGAAGCTATAAAATATTCAATAGGAATACCATCAAGCTGTCCTACTCCACAACCAGTAACATAGCTCAGAATATAGCTAAGATGAATTATAGTAGACTTCGGACAGCCCAAGGGGGGATGAGACATAGCAGAACTAACGGCAGCTCTATGGATGAACGGACTCATAGACTTGTGGATAGTTCAGTTTTAGATCAACATATGTTGATCTAAAACTGAACTATCCACAAGTGTTTTTTAGCCTTCATATCATGTCCTCCTGTTTTATCTGATGAAAACACAAATATTATTGCATGATAATATTTGTTTTTGAAATGCGCAAAATAAAATACATGGAACTCCTTTAACCATCTTCTGTTCTTATATTATATATATATATATATATATATATATATATATATATACAGAGAGAGAGAGAGAGAGAGAGAGAGAGAGAGAGAGAGAGAGAGAGAGAGAGAGAGAGAGAGAGTTTACAATTGACCCTGTGATAAACAGGCGAAATATATCAAGTATATATAATACACACTGCTCCTTCAGCATAGCACTTCATTTTTCATGTGGCTTCTCCCTAATCGGCTGGCCCTTATGTCTTGTACCTGCAATTCAAGGACTAGTCTTTTCAAACATTGGGGAATGCTCAGGTACTTGTACATTATTTACACGAACATTCATCAAAGGAAGCGATGCTGGGAATAACAACACACACACTCTCTCTCACACACACACACACACACACATATATATATATATATATCATAACACATGTCTATAGAATCACAAGATAAAATATATACCATTTCCTCTCCCAATTACCATAATTAACTATATAAAAAATCGAATAGACCAGGCTATAAGAATGAGGCTTCTATGAAGAAATCTCCGACAAATAACCGAAACTAGCCCTTCGCGTCGGCCGCAGCGGAATATTTATCGAATATTTCGACAGCGTAATCGCCCAGATACAGTCAACTAAACAGAATTAGGTGTAAAATAAACTAGGAGAAAATAGAATACATTTAAATACCTCTACCATGGTTTCATCCGTATTTTGAGTTTTCCAATAATTATGTATTAATTATATAAACTCGAGAACCGGATTCAGCAGGAAGTTTGCTCTTATTTATTAATTTTTCATTGAGCCACAAAGTGACCAGTTGCAAAACACGTATATGTATATATATGTATATATATATGTAAACTTTTATATGTAATAATCTCCCATTAGGTTGAGATACAAATTTGGCTGTATTGTGCTGTGCTTTCTAGCAAAAATGCCACCAGTCGTAAGCAACTACCACACCCCTTCCAACCTGACCGCGACTACGTCACGATTTTTAGCCATTTTGAATGAATTCTTGGTGCGACCACTTTGGAAAATTTAGTGTCTAAATAAGAGCAAACTTCCTGATGAATCCGGTGCTCGAGTTTATATAATTATTACATAATTATTGGAAAACTCAAAATACGGAGGAAACCATGGTAGAGGTATTTAAATGTATTCTATTTTCTCCTAGTTCATTTTACACCTAATTCTGTTTAGTTGACTGTATCTGGGCGATTACGCTGTCGAAATATGCGATAAATATTCCGCTGCGGCCGACACGAAGGGCTAGTTTCGGTTATTTGTCGGAGATTTCTTCATAGAAGCCTCATTCTTATAGCCTGGTCTATTCGATTTTTTATATAGTTAATTATGCTAATTGGGAGGGGAAATGGTATATATTTTATCTTGTGATTCTATAGACATATTTTATGATATATAGCTCTGATTATTTAATTTATTAATTTTTCATTGAGCCATAAAGTGACCAGTTGCAAAACACGTATCTGTATATATATGTATATATATATGTAAACTTTTATATATATATATATATATATATATATATATATATATATATATATATGGAGGCACGTGGCCTAGTGGTAATCTCGTGGGTTCGTTTCCTGGGTTGCGTGTTGTGTTCTTGAGCAACATACTTCATTTCACATAGCTCCAGTATACTTAGCTGGAAATGAGTACCAACAATAGCTGGAGGTTTAATCCTTCACGCCATGAAACTGGTATAAGCACCGGCCAAATGAGCCTTCTGGCTTAAGACAGACTTTAGACTTTAGATATATATATATTCGTTTTGATATGTAACTCGGAGTGTGTTACAAAGATCACTCTCTGTTGCTCCACTGAATATAGAGGATAGGCACTGATAGGGACGACAATATTAGGCCCTCCCGGGACACTGGGCTCTTCAGGTTTAGTGTAACGTACAATATCCACACACAGAAACACACATACACATGCACGTCTGTGTGTTTATATATGCATGTGTGTGTTTGTGTATGTATTTGTGTGTATGCGTGTGTGTGTGTAAATATATAAGCATGAAAGGCAACGGGAAAGGTGGGCTTGTTTGATGAGGGAGCCCCAGGGCACTCACCAACACCACTCGCCGAAATATCCGGCCCTGCTGATATGTGTATTTTGTGTGATTGTCTGCGTGAATGTATTTATCTAACTACTCTCTCCTCTCAATTCATATATATATATATATATATATATATATATATATATATATATATATATATGTGTGTGTGTGCGTGTGTGTGTGTGTCAGTCTGTCTCTCTATCTCTTTCTGTATGTGTGTATTTACAGTAAGACTTATATTTCACAAGCGTTACTTAAGTTTCACCGTATTTTGATAAGACAAAACAAATTTACATAGGCTTTACATTATCCACGCATTCAAAATTCTAATGAAAATTTACTTAGTAATTCGTAATTACTGTGGAAACGTTCATTATACGGCTTAATAAAGAAAACTATAAAACTAAATGTGCCTGTATCAGTGTGCAATAGAATTAACATAAATTTTAATTAGAAATATCTGGAACTCTGTCTAACCTGATGTACTGCTCTGTACTTAAGTCAAATTAATTAATTTAAATTCGAAATACTAAATTAAATTCCTTTTTATTATTCATTTAAGTTCTTTCCTGCACTGGTACAAAGACACATTACTAAATTAATTAAGTTTGAATTTAACAAATGATATTTGAGAAAACTCGGATGCAAAACCGCACACGCACACGCACAGACAGATACGCGCGCGCAGTGTTAGTAATACAAAATAAACAGATAAGCAAAAGTTGTTTGTCTTCAATCTTTCAGTTTCACTTTAACATTATATTTCTTCTATTGCGAAACATTCCTCTCTCTACTCCTTTTCACTTACTTACTCCCTCTCCTTCACTCTTATTTCTCTGATGACAAGATATCTGCGTGTTGAAACTAATAAAACAAAAGATCATATATTTGTGTACACACACACACACATATATATATATATATATATATATATATATATATATATATATATATATATATGTGAAGGAAAAAATGGCGTGCTCGTTGTTGCGAATGTGATACATATGAATGAAAATTTTCTCTTTGTCTATTTTTATTCATATATATATATATATATATATATAAGCATTTGCCTGACTTCTTTTCTCTCTCTTATTATTCTTCCTATAGACACACACTCTCTCACACTTATATATATAACGTTTGTGACTGTAACTTTTCCCAACTCTCATTTATTAAACTCAAACACAATTTTAGAAATACTTCTTTTATGATCCATCATTGTAAAGTCTTTAAATGTATCATTAAAGGAATTTAATTCAGTATTTCGGAATGCTAGCTCATAAATATGCAATATATAAATATATGTATTCGTTAAATGCATCACACGGCAGATGGTCAAAGATCTCGGTGTACAAGGATAGATTATCTAAATAAACGATTCTAAAATGTATAATAAGTTACAGAATAGCGTGTACTCTTTATTTTGGACTTCCATCTGTTTCGACAAGGAATGTCTCATTTGTTAGATTAAAGTAACTGACTCTCTGGGTCAATTAACCTGCAAGTCAGTGATAATTTCATAGGCACGTATACTCATAGCGTAATACTCTGTGAAATTCAGATGGGACACATCGTGTAATATAACTAACAATTTGATTTACGAGGAAATACAATGTATTGTTCAAGGAAACAATACATCACCGGTGTCCGGGATGGAACTCACAATCGTAAAATCATGAGTAAAATACCATAAATTATAAGTACAGTGTCTACACGCTTTGTAGTATTCTGTACTCTCATTGAACCCAGTGATTTCCAATATGGGCAAACCCAACCTCATGGGACTCATGAGCTGCTTGGAAATCCAATGAATGACCGGGGGGAGGGGGTATAAAAGAGAAATTGAGGGGGGGGGGGTGTAAATGGTAGATAATTGTTTCTACATATGGTAGGCAATTTGAAGGGAAGAGCAATGTCGATTATATCGACTCGAGTATGTTACTCGTGCTTTATTTTATCGAACACTTAAGGATGAAAGGCAAAGCTAACCTCGACAGGCTTTGAACGCCGAACTTAAAGAGCCGTAACTATAAGCCACAACGTATATTGACCGAGCCTCTACCGATATAGCCAATCCGTAGATAATAAATACAATTTAGCAGTTTCACATAAACCTGCCACCTATGATTACGCAATGCTTGCTCAAATAGCCTATTGATCCTGTACACTAAAATTGTAAGATATTGTGGCAGTGTCAAATGTATGTAAGAACATTAACAATTTTAGATATACAGGTGATTCTACCTTAATTAATTATAATAGATATGATCTACATATCCATGAAACTACAGTAAATAACACAAGAATGTTACAATCGAAATGAATATATACCAAAAAACAAGATCATTGCTAAATATCAGGACAACGCACACACGCACTTGATGAGACAACGATAAATGATATATACAGTAAACCACCCATACTCTCGTCAAACTGGTGGAAATATATTCTTTCAATCTGACAGCTGCCTATAACGATTGAGGAGAACACAGTAAATAAATACTCTAGCGACACGTGCATTTACAAAACATGAAAGGTACGGAGACTTAATAGCAGGATGTCTTGCTCTGACAATACGTATTATATTTAATATATATTCTCATGTACTGTAACCCTATCCGCACTCACACACCATCAAAGACAACTTATTTTACAATTTCAATGTACAGAATTGGGAATGCATTACCCAAAAGGCTATCGAACGAGATGCGTTGAAAGAACAGCTTATGGAGTGTGTTCGTGTCAATTGTCATCTTCCCCATCACAGTACTAAGAGAGGTGATTCAAGGGCCAAGGGCGCCAATAGTTTCTATAAGTATAGGTTCGACAAGACATCACTCCATCTCCGTGGGCGTGGGTCAGTTTTGAAGATGTCCATTAACATCTCGATAACCGTAAGGTTGACAGTAAACTCATAAGCAAAGCGTCAGTACATTGAAACATTGGTCATTCGAATATGTAGAACGTTTTATTTTCTTCTTCTAGTGGAATAATTGAAGAAAAATGATCAACCGAAAATAAACTCACATTTCTCTATAGATGATAATATTCCAAATTGATTAAACGTACACGCTCCATGCGCCATACAAGATATGCTTTTATGAAGCAAATACCAGAGGATTGGAGCGACATGAAGTTATACAAGCGTAAATTTATGTGAAATAACATTTTTCCAATGGACTCCAATCGGATTTGAAGTCTGGTGTTGCTGCCAGATCACATGGATATACTGAGTGAACGGATTACAACTTAGGGTACAAGGTTATGTAAATCAATTTCTATTTAAGCTGAATCAAAGTAAGTTTGAGAATTCCTGGCTTTAAACCGTAATCTTTGTACTAACGGAATAGTTGAAATGATTTCAGATTCCTTGAGAATGCCAGTAGAAATTCTGTACAATATTTCTTGCAATCGTACATTCAGTACAATATTTCTTGCAATTCGGATCCTATATTTGTAATGGTAGATCTTTCGTCGGTTTCAACGTTTAATATTCATTCGATCTATCAGCTTGACCTCTATCTAGTATTTGAAGTGTTTTTGGTGCTACAACGTAGCCGTAACACAGT
>OZ024743.1:314708756-314721256 GCA_964016885.1 Eledone cirrhosa | reverse complement strand
TTACATAACAATTAACTAACACATACAAAAAGGGCAGACTCCTCTACTTTCAACAATCTTAACACCGAAGTTAAATTCCTCGCCGAAAACTTAACGTAGATAAACTAGAATGTATATTAAAACCGGTTGTTGCTGGCAATTTTAAAGACCATAGTCCAGATTCACCTGCAGGCTTCTTAAACAAACCAGAAAAGTGTTACGATATGGTGTTAATAGGGGCCACTGAAATAGTATCTCAATGACAGATCTGAAACAGATGGATAGCGATGCAATTGCACCGTAGTCCCAAACTTGAATATTCCTTAACAAACAACACTACACTTTACATGTTCATAGACGGCGCACACACATTCACACACAAACACGCACGCACGAACAGAGGTACACACTATAACATATTCGAGAGACGTACTTGCTTCGTATCTGTATATGAAATAATTCAGTCAATTATTAACATGAACATTTTAAAGAATAAGCACCTTTTTCACAATTTAACGTCACTGCCTCTTTCTATCATATATGTTTGTAAATATTTCAATAAAATCCTGCTTAAATCCTGAGTATAATTAAACAAACGCCTCAAGTATTCATAAATTCAGATAAAACGTGCGTGTGATGTAATGATTCTCCATCAATTACTCCAAGATTAATGTTCTGCATAAATCTTATCTTCTAGGTTTTCCAAGAATGGTTCTGTTATTTCTTTCATGTGAATTTGCCAGGCCCGTGGGGGTGTTTCACCAGTCTTACATCCAGACTAGCAACTAAGAGAGAACAAAGACCACAATAGAAATAAAACAAGGAATTTCAGGCTACGTGCCTTCTTTAGATTTTACCATTAACTGAAGAAGGGCCAGTGGCCCGGAACGCCCAGTTTTTGCTTTTTTGTACTCTTTGTTTTCACTTAATTCTTCAGTCCACAAACCAGTGGACGATGGTGTGTAAGCTGTGCCCTGACGCATGGAGCTGCTGGTCTGAACATTCCTTCAGTGTTCCAATATAGCTATTCGAAGATTTCCTGCTGTGTTATATCTTTATCATAAGACACTCAAAATTATTGGTTGGTGGAGGATTCGGCAGAGTTATATTCCTTTCCATTCTGTGTAGAGATCCTTGTATTTTGAGTCAAATGTATGTTTTATATCCAATGGCACTAACACTCTCTACTTGACAAACATGGATTTAAATCTAATTGACAACTCGCTCAGGCATTTACCCCCTCTCTTTCTCTTTCTGCTTACCCAATGTCTGCTCATCTATACACTAGAGATCATTATAGCACATATTTATCTGCTTTCGATATAAGTTAAGTGAAAGAACGTATTGTAAATATAAGTGATGAACCTGACACTTCAGAACATTTAACGATTAGTCAATTTCATTTGTTGTGTATATGTTGTGTATTGATTTCAAGCGGGGATTGAAATTCAGATACTATCTCGACATATTCTCCTTATATCATGTCTATTAACCTGAACACATGTCTCCATATAAATGTTTTTTTGTTTTTTTTATACATTGTTTCTTAGAATGCCAGTTAAATAGGTAAACTGAATTAACAATGTTAATCTTCCTTCACCGAATATCAGCTAGGAAAGAAAAGAAAATTAAAATTATACGAATGAGAACTGTGTTACCTTTTTCACTATTTATCAACTTTTATCATCGTGACATTCGCCGATTAAGTACAAAATATGCTGTAATCCAAATAGATCAAACAGTGGAATACATTTTTATATCAGGCAGAATAGGATGAAAAAAAGAATTGTAGCAAAACACTTCTGTTGGAAAATTGGTTGCTGTTTATAAATATTATTAGTTAACGCAGACAATCATTAATTTTATCAGATTATTTCTTTCACTATATCGAAATCCTTTCTACTGAATATAATGGACAAGTGATTGTATGAGAAATACCTGCTCCAATACAAATACGGATAGTGTACGCAATAATACATAATTAATGGAAAGAGTTATAAATCAACTATATAAAGTTTTACTGAACAACTTTCTATATAAAGGGCGAAGGGAGAGATGGCATAAAGACAAAAAGAGAGGATACCCGTGCATGTATTGTTTATTTACCAAGGAGGGCTTCATCTTTCTGGCTACATTTTACTAAATGTGTTATTATATGTATGTTCTCTCTTACTCAGCTCATTCTCTCCCTCTCTTTAAATCACTCACTCGGGATTTTGCTTTTCTTCTCTACAAGTCCTATATTCTCATATTTCTCGCTATGTTTCGCTGTCAATGTATACATGTGTAAACTCACACAAACTTGCTCAAAGGTATGTGAATATATATATATATATATATATATATATATATATATATATATATATATATATATCAGACCAGACAACACGGACACTCTATCTCAAAATTATTTTTGAAAAGCATTTAGAAATGCGCAACCGGTGAAAACTTAAAAACTTAAAACCACAACTGAATACTAACCCATACAATCACTAATACTCTTTTATTCCTAATTAAACCATTTTTCAACTGTGAACAATTTGTCAGCATTTTCTATTCCGTTTACCAATATATAACAACTTGTGTGTTACACCTCTATTCTTTTAACTATATATATATATATATATATATATACATTAATCAGTAAACACTGAGGATGAAAACCTCAGAGCTGTATGGGAGCATCCCAAAAGTCAGCTCAAAAGTGACACAGAGGAGACTGAGGTTAGCTGGATATGCTCACTGACATCCAGAGTTGACATTGCACTCAGTGCTCCTTTGGGAGCCTCTACATGGACACACTAGAAGAGGAAGACCAAGGTTAACGTATGTTGATGCCCTAAGGACAGACACTGGTCTGTTGGAGACGCAGGACATGGCAGCGATAATGAGGGACAGAGACCGCTGGAGAGAACGCGTCCATGGATCTCGGGAATTTTACCCGCCTTAGAATCTTAGAATATATATGAATATATATATATATATATATATATATATATATATATATATATATATATATATATATATATATATATATATATATATATATATATATATATATATATATATATATATATATATATATATATATATATATATATATATATATATATATATATATATATATTTTTTTTTTTTTTGCACCAGCTCTAAAGATTATCAATTATATTATGTACTTGATAACTTCCATATCATATATTACTTTATTATTATCATTATCATTGGGTTGGCAGTATCGGTAGCGGGTCAGACACCTTGCTTTGATACATAGAGTTACGGCCCTTTCCATTCTGAGTTCAAATCCCGCCGAGGTCAACATTGCCTTTCATCCTTACGGGGTCGATAAAATAAAGTACCAGTAACGTACTGGATAATTGCTGGCCTTGTGCCAAATGTAGAAACAATTATCATCATTATCCTTATCGAAACTTTCACAGAATCACAAATGCTCAAAACATTTTCCCTTAATCTAATCAATTTATCATGACGATGTTGATATTTCTTTGGCTTCAAAACATAATATAAATCAATAGCAATTGTTAAGACGTTCCTTATTCCTCTATCTTCTGTATTCGATATTCAAGTCGAACTTCACAGTATTGTCCCTGGAACATCGTGTCACTTCATTTAGTCCGCGATCGCATATCCACCAAAGAATCGCACTCTGTGGTCCACACACTTTCGTATTGACCCTGTCTCTCTCCATTCCCACCTCCCTGAGTCTTTCCATCGCCCTCTCCTCATGTCTCTTTCGCTACACCCCTTCACCATTGTTTAACTTCTATCTCTGTCTACCCCACTCTTGTTCTCATTGTTTTCTGTTCCTGTGTTGTACTGTATCCCATCTATTAATTTAATTGACTATCCAATCGTACAAACAGCTCTGTTTTCGGTTTATTTAATTATATATATTGTTATACTTTGGGAGGGTCATGTTGCCAATAAGAAAGACACGCACCAGATGCTTTCACTTCAACTTAATTTATTATATATTTATAAATTTACAAATTTATAAATTTCTGGTTGGTTGGTTGGTTCCACAACCAGATAGTTGTTTATATATATATAGTCATAGTTCTTTCGTCACACACTCTGTGACCTCTTCAGTGACTGGGGATTTCTTTCTTCGTTTCTGTGCTTTCCTTTCTTCTATCCTACGCAAAATGGCGTAGGATAGAAGAAAGGAAAGGCACAGAAACGAAGAAAGAAATCCCCAGTCACTGAAGAGGTCACAGAGTGTGTGACGAAAGAACTATGACTATATATATATAAACAACTATCTGGTTGTGGAACCAACCAACCAACCAACCAGAAATTTATAAATTTGTAAATTTATAAATATATAATAAATTAAGTTGAAGTGAAAGCAACTGGTGCGTGTGTTTCTTATTGGCAACATGACCCTCCCAAAGTATAACAATATCGGTTTCAACACACGATTTCAGATAAAGAATCTTGCTAAACAAATTCAGAAACGAAATAATTATATATACTTTTTTTTTCTGCCATAAATTCATATCCCACAATCTTCTAACAGCTTTACAACTATCCTATCAATTTATCTATTCATTCACAATCCCTCTCTCTGCTGCTTATCTAATTATCTATCTATATCTATAGACACACATGTACGTATATATATATATATATGTGTGTGTCTGTGTGTGTGTGTATGAATATATGCCTCGATTCACGTTGTGCATATATACAAATATATGTGTTTGTGTGTGTGTGTATTTATGTATCGAATCATTTCAACATGATATTGTTCGCTCTGTGTGCCTTGTCTTCTTTTCTTCGCATCAAAAGTCACAGGCGAAGCTTCAACTACCGTTATCAATAAGGTCACTATCTCTATATATCGTCTCTTTAAACAAGACAACCAATAAATTAACTTCTATTTATTAAAGACCAATCGCTACTAACATACATCTCAATAGCCAATAATTATTCGGTAATAAATGAGTTGACCAAGTAAAAATGTCACTTAGAATCCAACGTTGAAAAGAAAAACAAAATTCTCAAGTAGATTTATATGAAATTACTTTTAAATTGCTTGAATAATTAGAAGAGAGAAATATGTAAGAATGGATACAGAACAGATAGATAGTTGAAAAGGAAAGAGTTGGTGTGAGAGTGATGTTGGTGTAGCTGGAAAGAAGAAATGATGTATTAAGGAAAGCAACTTCTGAGAACATGAGTTCGTCCCCTGTCAGCGGCAAGGTATATTGTCTATGGCCACGAAGAAAATAACGTGCAGCAGCTTATTGAGAAATGTTCAAGTATAGGTCGATATTTCTCCCAGTCGCAGGTCTGATCCAGACAAAATAGAATTGTCTATTGAATCACGCTTGATAGCCAAATATATGTATACGTGTATGTTCGTAGGCAGATAGAAATTGTGAATATAGTTAACACTTTGGTATCGAATCTTAAAAGTTTCACAACAACATTTCTTAATACAAAAATTCCTTATCATATCAATTGAAATACGTGTATTCGGGGACAGACAATTCATTCCCAAATCTTAACCGAAAATGTACACCCATATGAGTACTTTGAACTAAAATATTATGTGTCCCGTATGTGAATGAGAACCCGCGACATTCATGTTATTACGACAAATCTACGTCCAAATGAATTAATGATACTACCTAGTTTAAAATAAAATTTTGAAAATTAAACGTTGAATTAAATGTTAGATAGGAATCCAAAACTATGTTTAACAAACTGTTTGTATAATTGAATAACCTGTCAGAGGCAAAATGTGAAGTCCTAGTTAACACCTTCCGTATAATACATTTGTCACTACTATAAGTATCGATATATTTCCTGAGTACATGTGGGTGGTCATTTAAAACCCTATAACTTAACCACGAAACACACACACGTCTCTCTTTCTCATTCTCTCTCTAAATATATATATATATATATATATATATATATATATATATATGTGTGTGTGTGTGTGTGTGTGTGTGTGTATGATCACACACACACATATATATATATGCACACTTTATCTTGTAAATCTGTTGACTACGATAATGTATTCTAGTCAAATGACATACTGACACTTTTGTATTTAATCTCAACACAAGTAATTCAAAGGATTAAAGGATTGATTTACATGAGAAACAAGCGATTGATATGAAGGTAGGGGGATATATTACAGTAGCTATCGATGTTGATGTTAGGAATAATAATGAGTAGGAGCAGAAACGTACAAAGAGGGATATATTATTTTAAATAGGAAACGATGTTGATAAGGCATATCGTTCAACTGCTGGTAAGTTACAAATAATTTAGTATGTTGGCCTGTGTCTGATACGTAGCAGGCGGTTTCGTTGTTGCTGTTGTTAAATCTCCCCTTACTCTCTTCTCTTGTATCCCCCCCCCGTCTCCCTCTCTTCTCATCTATTTCCTCCTCTTTCCTTCTCTACTTCGTCTCTTTCCCCTTCACTCCCCCTCTCTTCCCTCTCTCTCTCCCCATATTTCTGTCTCCCCCTCCCCATATTTCGCGCAGGAAGCATTGTTGTATCTGTGGTTAGAGATAAATATGTCTCAAAATCGAGGCTGTGGCATATGAATCCAAAGTAAAATAAAGATGGTTGTGAAGATGTTAGCCACACAATAATTTTTTCTACATTTGGCACAAGGCCAGCATTCCTCAGTGTATTACTGGTACTTTATTTTATCGACTCTGTAAGGATGAAAGGCAAAGTTAACCTCGGCGGGATTTTATATTGTTATATCTTCATTAGTCTTGCCATTGTGCACTTTTACTCGACCTTATTGTAAACCCCCACTGTCCCTGTCTTTGTATTGTCCCTTACATTTCGGCCCTTGTGGCTAATAAATGAAATCATTATTATTATTATTATTATTTTTATTAGTCTTATTTCTTATTGTGTATCGTGAATATATTACGCCTTGGGTGTGTACACTGTAATTGTTTATAGTGTCATTTCTGTTGTGTTAAGAGTATTCTTCGTAATAGATGTGCAGAACCTAGTAGTACTATTTGTGTATGCTCTATATATCCACGATTTATTTTGTTGTTGTTGGGTCTTTTTCAATCATTCCCAGCGCTAATATTATCGTAGTTATTGTTTCTCTTTTCACCATCCACATTTCAGTTATTTCTATCTCTAGATATTTATATTTGAAACGCTTTTCCATATTCTTGATAGATATATCATCGTCTGTGGGGATTAATACACTAATTAGAAGAATTTTTTAATTGTAATATCGGGTTAGTTGACTTTAATCGCCCGGTTTGTGAGTATTGGCTTATCCCAGAATGTAGTTGCTTTGACATTCTCTGACAGCTTTTCTGGTGTGTGTCTTTCGGGTGGTATTTCATTATGTTGGCATAACCTGCATTGTAACTAAATCCCAACTTTTGGCTAAGCCTTGACAGCCAGAGATAATGTGATTAATTTTCTCCTCCAGATATTCTGCAGAAACCATTATTATTATGGCGGATTCGTAGTATCGGTAGAGCATCGAATAATAAGCTTCGTGACCTAGAGTTATGGCCCTTCACGTTCTGAGTTTAGATGCCGCCGGGGTTAGTTTTGCCTTTCAACCTTACGGGGCCGATAAAATAAAGCGTCAGTAATAAACTGGGGTGTATTTTTATTGACGTTTCCCTTCCCTAAAATTGTTGGGCTTTTGCCTAAATTGGGAACCGTTATTATTTTTATTATTATCGTTTTCAAATTCATTATTATTTTAAATTAGCACGTGTGAAGTATTATATCGATAAAAGTTGTGTAACAATGTCAAGAATACGTTCCCAGAATTATAAAAAAAATCCCTTCGGCGGGGTTTGAAAGCAAAAGAAGCATTTACATAGTCTAAATTATTTCCGTAATGTCTTCTGTAAACGCGTCATCGTACTCAATCTGTTTTCATTTCAATGTAGCTACTGATTTAAATTAATACAGACCATTCACGTATATAAATTATGAAACATTATGCAAGGAACTTACAAAGATATGTGAGAATGTTTAAAAGAAAAAATATATATATTTACAGACATAGGATATAAGCAAAACGTTATGCAACTGTTACGGGGATAAGTTCATCATTTTAAGATATACATACAAATAACTTTGCAGATTCGAAATAAATGTTTACAGATCAAACACATTTAGAATGTATATTGTGTAGATTTTGAGATAGATGTTTTGATTGATATCACCATGAATCGCTTCTTACCACGGAATGACATAGTTTCAGAACTAGGCTTTTACAAAATATATGTAATAACATACTTAATCTGCATATCTGCTTGTAATTAAAATATGGTAAAATCTAACCATGAATTTGCAAATGGATAAATCGAACATTTTCTCATATCTAATGGTGTTGTCGTTCGATATGTATCTGTCCTCGTAGGCAATAATTTGAATGATTTCGTTTTATCATTTACATTATGTTTCTGAATATTTTTTCCATCACCGCATTCAGTATCCAATGTTCTTTATATCCTTCTCGTGTTTATTCTACTTATATCGATGATTATAGACAATAAAGTGATAGATTTCGAACTAATGTCTAATAAAATGCAAGAAGGCTGAATTAACAAATTGTTTGAGAATATCAGAGATAAAGATAGAATGAATATTATAGCTAAAATGTAACAGAATATGAGTAAATAATATATTAAAGGAAATTTAATGTCTCGTAAAATCATTAACGGGAAAATAAATCTCCCAGCATGATTTCTCTCCCTTGCCAAAAAAATGTAAAACAATCTAATAAGAATAAATCGAATGTTCATTTTCAAATCATTAACTTCTAAATTTACTATATTTTTGTCAAGCCTCGTTTTCAGATTCCTCGGCTGTCTAAATTTTTGCAACTGAGGTGCAACTGAAAGATTTTACAACTGTTGCAAAGATCATCCACCGCATCCTCGTTAATAACCATCCTATTAAAATAATCAAAAGAATCCTCAGTGAAAATATATTTATGAGAGGCAGTTTAAAGGGACGTATGTAGATACGTTTGATGAAACGGAAAACTTTCTCGTTTGCCAATATTTATAAATGAACGCAATTTCCTGTATTGTTATAAACGTTATACTTTCAAGTGGCCCTCACACGTCACCCACCTCCGCAGGTAAATTGCTGTTATACCAATTTTTACTATTATTTCTGCTGCTGTTGCTGCTGCTGTTGGCAGAATCATTAGGACGTTGGAAACAATAACTTGGGGTATTCAGAAATGGTTATTTAATGTTTGTGTTTAAATCCTGCCGAGATCAAATTCATTTATTGACGCCAACGCAATAGTGGTGGCTGAAGGACTGTAGCTAACCCTTTGAGATATACTTGCTGTGATGTAGTGTGTTCCTCCTCATCTCCCTTTCTTTCGTTGCTTGATTAATTTTACTTTTTCTTTTCATTTCCCTTTTTAGCTCACTTTAATAATGTCTCGTTTTTCTATAAACAGCTTTCTAATATAAAATTAACCCCCCCCCCCCCCCAAAAAAAAAAAAAATTATAAAGTATACTGACAAGGAAATAATAAAAACATCAATACATCAAGCTGAAACTATTATTTGGTAACAGTCCCTTTAATAGCCAGAGTAAATGACCAAAGAAGGAACCGCCTGACCTCCCTTAGTACACTGACCTATTTCTACCAGCCACAACCACAAGCACAGTAGCTCCCACTCCTCCACACTGGCCTGCCAGCATGCCTTTCATCCTTACGGGGTCGATAAAATAAAGTAGCAGTAATGTACTGTGGTAATTGCTGGCCTTGTGCCAAAAGTAGAAACAATTATATGCCCGCTAGGAATTGAAATGTCTCTATCTCTGATACAAGATTATCAAAAATCAAAATAAAGCATTGTTTACATTTAAACACTTGTCTGATGACAGCTCATTGGATAACTATTACATGTTTCTACTTTTGGAACAAGGCCAGCAATTATTTCAGTATATTACTGGTACTTTATTTTATCGACCCCGTAAGGATGAATGGCAAAGTGAACCTCGGTGGGATTTGAATTCAGACCATATGCAGCAAAGCGTCCGACGTTCTACCGATACTGCCAATCCACCGCCCTTACATAATGCCATTTAGATGCCTTTAAAATATACATAATGTTGAATACGTGAAAAAGTCTGGCATTTTAATATTGATTCTCCCACTGATACCATATGCGTAATAATATCGCATGGAGTTCTTCCTTTTGATTACGTCAGTAGTTCGATGCTTGGATAAACCTACACTTGTTATTGAAACACACACGCATACACATGTATGTGGATATTCTCAGAGTTTCTGAAATAAAACTTTATATTCATTTTAAATGTATAATAATTTATCTACGCAGCGTAGTTCGGTGTCATATAGTTACTTCACAATCAACAGCAGCAACTCAGATTATGGATTATTGCAATATTAAACAACACAATGCAGTTAATCGACCAAGGTTCGATTCCCGATTCTAGCTATTGCAAGAACTCCACTAATGCTTTCGGGAAATATGTAGAAACTCTTACCTCTTTAATTCATCTCCACTCCATACGTACTCCTCGCCCTCTAGGCAGTTTGTTTGAACTATTGTTAGATGAATTCCATTCACAGAAAAGCTGTTGTAAGTGAAATCCAGTTATCGAATTATCGTAAAATGATGCTGAATTAACACCGTATACAAAAAATAATGGGAAATAAGTAATAATGAAACTAACGACGGGTCCTCTAGAAATTCATTTACGTTGTTAGAAATAATAGCAAAATCTGCCTCAGATTACACTTAGAAATAAGTGATGAGAAAACTAACGAAGTATCCTCTCTTTGGAAATATCATTAAATTCTCCTTGAAATAAGAATGAAAAATATGTGAGGAAGAGACTAAGGAGGGAGCCATCTACCTATCCACTTAATCCAGATAGAAGTAGTAGAAAACTCCCGCATAAATGATATCTTAACAAAATATGGAAGCATTGTCAATTATGATCTTTTGTTTCGTCGGGCCTCGACATTCAATATGATATCCACTATTGAATGGGTTTGATCATAGGGGAGATGATCAAGTCTAGCCTTAGGCTGAATAACAACACAGCAAGAGCGGATACGGCTGCCACCATACATATATTTTAATGTGTGTGTATATATATATATATATATTATATTATATTATAAAGCTGATGGCCGTATATATGTAACAACTTTTCGCCAAACCGCTACACCAAACAGCTCCAAATTTGCACCACAGATGTAACTTTCTCCAAGTAAGAAAGTGAGGGTATAGTCTACTAAATTTAGTTAAAAGATTAAAGATATTTTATTGTTTATTTAAATATTCACTTTAAAATTTTCAAATGTCAACTCTTCCGGTTAGCGATCTCTCTCTTTCTTAGTCTTTCTTTTTAGATAGATACATAGCTATAACATCGCGCGCTTATAGTATCTGTCTGTATGTCTGGCAGTCTGCATTACGAAAACCATTCTGTACACTGACTTCGTTATCTGTGTGTGTGTATATATGTATATATAGTGTGTGTATATATATGTATATAGTGTATATAAATATATATATATATATATATATATATATATATATATATATATATATATATATATATATATATATATTTATATACACTATATACATATATACATACATATATAGTGTTAGTATCATAAATAAGAGACAGTTTAATTTGTAAATTGTATTACACCATTCCTTTATACGTATATATACATACATAAACATGTTATTTACAGTTGTATAAAAAAGAAGTATAATTGTTTCTACTTTTGGCACAAAGCCAGCAATTATTCCAGTACATTACTGGTACTTTATTATATATAATATATATAATACGACATTCCTCTCTCTTTCTTACACTGTCTCATTAATACTATACTAAACTATACTATATATTTTCAAGAGTAATATTATGCTATACTATATATTTTCAACATTAGTACTATACTATACTATATATTTTCGTCAGTAATACTATACTATACTCTATATTTTCAACAGTAATACTATACTACACAGACGGCTTATCATCTGTTTATCGAAGGGAAGCTAGGTACCCCAGCTATATATATATATATATATATATATATATATATATATATATATATATATATATATATATATATATATATATATATATATATATATATATATATATGGATACCGAAGAACACGCCAATGGTAGCCGGGTACCAGCTGGACGGGCCAGCTAGTATATATATATATATATATATATATCTGTGTGTCATTTCAGATTTTCTCTAACTACAGACACACACACGCAATATAAATATATATTGTTGTAATGCATTTAAAAACTCTATTAAAATAACATAACATTAGATGATACGGTAATGTGAGGATTTGTGAATAAAAGAAGAAAAAACATGCCAAGATGTGTGAGGCAGCTAGTATATATAGTAATGTGCCACATGCAGATATGTGTTGCTGCAACGCGTTTAAAAGCCGAATGAACAAATATATCCCATAACAGTACGTGATA
>OZ024743.1:314693333-314696056 GCA_964016885.1 Eledone cirrhosa | reverse complement strand
TCTACCTTACACTTCCCACTATCTCTCTTTCTCCCCTCCACAGCGAAATGGACTGCATACAGGAAAAAGGTGAAATTAGGAGTCAGCGAAACTGGTCAAAGATGGAACTAGCGGTTTTGATCAAGGGGTGGACCATGGCTGATGGGTCTCCACCAAACAAAATGATGGCGGAGAACCTGAAAAGCCATGGGTTTCTGAGGACCCTGGCACAGATAGAGAGAAAGAGAAAAGAAATTGAGAAGGCGTATGTCCTCATAGTGCCACATATGGCGATGCTAAGCCGTGTCCTCGGGGAGGAGAAAACCGAAGAGAAGGGAGAGGAGATACTCTCTGCCACAATCAGGGAGGGCAGGCCGGGCAACCAACAAGCAAAAGGTAAAGGTGAAAAGCGAAATCACCTTCCGAAGGAGAACCAAGCGCAGAGGGACCAGTGGACAACTGTTCTAAGGAAGAACAGAAAGCACCAAGACACTGGGAGCAAAAAAACCCAAATAATGTGCAAGTTTTTCAAGAACAGAACCTGCTGGCATGGAGAGTCAGGGATGGGATGCAGATTCGCCCACCCCAGGTCTCAAACGAACTATGCCCATCCTACTCGCGCTACATGCCCCAGCCAAAGCCGAAATAAGCCGCTCCAGAAGTATGCTGATGCCGCGCGTGCCGCACCAACAAGGAGAAGGCACGCACATGCCGACGAAATACAGATGGCAGCAGCAGAGCAGAAACATTTTTTAGTGATGGCGGAGAAGATTTTGGGACAGCTGATCTGGCTGCATCGTTTCCAGAGCCAGGTTCACCCACACCAGCACTCGAGACCACCACAGCTAAGGGACCCAGAGTGGCCGCCGCTGACGCCAGACCAGGTGTCATACCGACAGCCATTACTGGCACCCCAAAAGTCACACCAGTGCTGCTGCTGAATGTCAGAGGCCTGGTGAATCTCAGTAACATGAGTAAAATGTCCTACCTGGGAGACTTAGCCATAAGCAATCAAGCATTATGCATGGCACTAACCGAAACGCACCTGATAAGCATTATAGCAGATACAGAAATACATATACCAAAATATACTGTATTTCGTTCGGACAGGAAGGAGAGAACTCACGGTGGGGTTGCTCTATATATCCGTGAAGATGTCACACCAATTGTACTGTTGACACATTCAAACTCAGTCTGTGACACACTGATAGTACATATGAAACAACTACAGACAGTAATATGTGTCACATATCGGCCGCCCGATGCCCCCAGTCATGAGGGTAAATTTGAGATTAGCCTAAGTAGGATAGAAGAGCTCCTTGACAAACTGGACCAGGGTCTCAACATTCTACTGTTGGGAGACTTCAACCTACCTCCCTGGAATGACGTCAATAGAACAGAGACAGACGGAATCCCTGCTGGCCCTCACATACAGGCTGTTCATGGAGCAAGCAATACTCCTCCCAACAAGAGGCGAAAATGTCCTGGACCTCTGTTTTACAAACAACGAAATGCTCATCCACAATGTAAAGGTGGCACCAACAATTCTCTCGGATCATAACTTAGTAGAGCTAATGATATGTGGTCCGAGAGAACCAACAGAGACAAAACCACCAAGAAGCTTTGGGACGTTATCCAGCCTTAACTTCTACAAGGCTAACTGGAAAAAGATTAAGAGAGAAATCCGGAAGCAAACATGGAGTGAAAACACTGCCACACCAGAGACTAACATACAATTTCAACACTTCATGACAACGATACACACTATATGCAAAAAGTTTGTCCCGGAGAAAAAAAAACAAACAGACACAAAAATCTTATTCCCAGAGATAGGAAAATCCTTATGAGATGTAGAACCAAGTTCTCAAACCAGTTGAATAGTCAACAAGAAAACAAAAGCAAGAAGGAATCCTATTTGAAATGTGCACTACTTGGCACCGAGATTGCACTCAAGCTTTCCCATGAGAATGAGAGGGCAAAGAAAGAGAACAGGGCCATAGAAAACATCAAAACAAACCCTAAGGCCTTCTTTAAATTTGAAAAAGAAACTGCCTCGGTACACTGCAAGATTGGGCCACTCTTCCATTAACCGAAAATTAACCGAAAACCCCCAAGAGATATGTGAAATACTGAACGAACAGTACAAAAGTGTGTTCATATGTCCACTGAGGCTCATGCAAATAACGAAGCCAGAGGAGTTATTTGATGCCACAACACTACATGAAGAAATGGCAACTATCAACCACATAGACATAAGGGAGGAGGATGTGGTGTACGCCATAGATGAAATTAGAAGAGACTCAGCTGCTGGAACTGAGGGATTCCTAGCAGTTCTCTTAAAAAATGTAAGCGGGCCTTAGCAACTCCACTGAAGATGCTCTTCAGAAGCTCCTTGGCTAGCGGTGTACTACCCAGGGAGCTGAAAGAAGGCACAATATGCCCTATCCATAAAGGAGGTAGCAGAGCGAAGGCCACAAATTATAGGCCTGTCTCCCTGACGTCGCATATCAGTAAGGTCATGGAGCGAGTCGATAGAAAGAAACTGATCACTTTCCTCGAGCAAAATGACGGCCTGACTAGCACGCAACATGGCTTCCGCCCAGGAGAAGCTGCCTTACACAGCTGCTACATCACTACGACTGGGTACTGAAACAACTAGTAGACAGCTCAGATGTGGACGTGATACATCTTGACTGTGCGAAGGCATTTGACAAGGTCGACAATGGAATGATATGTGACAAACT
>OZ024743.1:314673333-314683333 GCA_964016885.1 Eledone cirrhosa | reverse complement strand
CAATGAGTGTTAGAATTAATCTCATTCTATTTTTTGTTAACATGCAACAGCATGCTCAAACTTGTGTACGTGCATCCCCAAACATTTTGTATTACAGGTCATCAACAATACTGTAAAATAATTGTGAAAATACCACTTACCTATATTATGTACAAATCCACAACGTTTATACTATAGGTAAAATAACGCCACTACATTAAAGCAATCACCATCTATTCATGCACACATAAATCCTCTCACATTCACACGCATTCACTCATATGCACGCACTCATGTACAGATATGTGCATTACATACATATATACTTACATTTTCTTACAGACTACCATTCTCGCTTTCTCTCTCACATTTTCTCACTCTCACCGTCTCCACGTCACTTAATCGTTTGTGGATTGTATCCCATATATGTCTCGATAATTCTCTCTTTCTCCATTTCTCTCTTCATTTCTTCCTCCCTGCTTCATTCTCAATCAATCTCTCGTTATATATATATATATATATATATATATATATATATATATATATATATATATATATATATATATATATAGAGAGAGAGAGAGAGAGAGATAGATAGATAGATAGGTAGATAGGTAGATAGGGAGAGATATATTTCTTTATTTACCTTAAAGGCATAAAAAGAAGGGACAAATACAAAGGGGGAGTTTACATAAAACCGAGTAAAAAGGGTATAAAATGAAAATAATCGAAAACAACCTCAAAAGGGAGGGGACGTGATGTGGGTTGCACACACCCCCGAAAAAGTGTGCAATCCTTTGCCCGGGGAGGACATGGAGAAGGTGCTCCCCTCTCCTTCACTTCTTTACCTACAGGATGGTATACAGAGAAGGCCCATTTACACGAGCCATTCTCGCCACTATCACCCACCTTTCATAGAACTGCCTGTGGCCAAGCACCTCTCTCTCCATTCTTATCCTTCTTCCTAAGTTATATCGGAAGAAGTAGACCAGACTATGGTCAGAGAGGAAGTTGCCTGACCTCAGACCTTTCAATCGTGTCCACCAAACAACCTCTTTCAACATGGCTATTACGCACAGAAAAACCGCCTTTGCTTACATAGGGAGAGATAGATAGATAGATAGTTAGATAAATGAGTCTGTAATTAGGTGTCGAAACGGTGAGTGCTCAGTCGTTGGGACCCGACTCTTTCTAACACATACACATATATATATATAATTATATATGTGTATATTTCTATCAATCTCTCCAGTTCTCTCCTCCTTTTTTATAACAGACTTTTGTACAAACGTCTCTCTATGACTACCTCATTTTCTCTCTTTCATTCTAAAATTTCCTCTCACTTATTAATCCATACACACATCTTTCTCACTTTCATTGTGCAGGCAAAACGACACACGCGCACACACACACACACACACACACACACACACACACACACACGCAGTCATGCACATGCGTATATATGTGTGTGTGTGTGTGTGTATATGTGTGTGTGTTTGTGCGCGCGCGTGCGTGTGTGTGTGTGTGCACATGCATATGTGTGTGTGTGTGTCTGTGTGTGTGTGTTTCTGCGCGCGTGCGTGTGTGTGTGCGCATGCATATGTGTGTGTGTGTGTGTGTGTGTGTTTGTGCACGCGCGCGTGTGTGCGCGCATGCATATGTGTGTGTGTGTGTCTTCTACTTGACTAGAACTGTTTCATTTGTTTGAAATCATCAGGACATTCCCGGTGATTTCATACGTATGAAACAGTTCTAGTCAGGTAGAATTCATTACTATATGTAATAAAGCTGCCTATACTCTACCAACATAACTGGGTTTACCTCCCGACACAATTTGGGAACCTACAGATTATATATATATATATATTTATGTGTGTGTGTGTGTGTGTGTGTGTGTGTGTGTGTGTGTGTGTGTGTGTGTGTGTGTGTGTGTGTATGTGTGTGTGTGTGTGTGTGTGTGTGTATAATACCTCCCTCACCCTGTTTCTATTTGCCTTACTCCTCATTCATATTATGTATTTCTCTAATTCTTTATTTATTTACTCAGAATACATTTTTCTCCAGATTTATCTTTCCTTTCCAAAACCCCTCACAAATGCCCCTGTCTTATCTCTCTCCCTCAGGTTCAAACACAAACACTCTCTCTCTCTCTCCTGTATATAAACACAGCTGTTGAATTAAACTCTGGGATAATTTGAAATATGTGCATGCCAAGGCAAATGTCCATGTTGATAAACACTAGTTGGGAATCTCGGGTAAACTACTACTAAGGACGGCAGAGGTGGACAGAGGGTCTTGCGAACCTCACATCTCACAAATGCTGAGCGAGTGTGTTAACCGCTACGACAAAGAACCGCGGTCATTTTTACTCTTTTTCTTTTTTCTTTTCATATAATAGAAAAATGTAAGCAAGTAGCTAGTTGTCTAAACAAAGAGGTTGACTTAGGGTAATTTATGATCTACTATTACTACGGTCATTTTTGTAACCATTTAAATATCATACATATGCTAATTATAGTTGAATCGTATTTATCTTTTTTAGTAACCATTGAAAATACAAACCACATAGCCGATGGTAACTTATATGAATTGCATTATGAATCAACATCAATACATGCCTTGCACGTATTATATTAAGTATAAGGGCGGTGGATTGGCAGTATCAGTAGAGGGTCGGACGCCATGCTTTCCAGCATAGTTACGTCCCTTTACGATCTGAGTTCAAATCCCGCCGAGGTTGACTTTGCCTTTCATCCTTACGGGGTCGATAAAATAAAGTACCAGTAATGCACTGGGTAATTGCTGGCCTTGTGCCTAAAGTAGAAACAATTATATTAAGTATAAAGGACTGTGATTTTCCATAGTGGTGAGATCGTTTGACAAACACATAGTACTATTTGTTCCGATTCTACTCTCTGAGGTCAGCTTTGCATTCGATCCTTTCACGGACGATCAAATAAAGTAACAGTAATGTTTTGGCGTCAGTATAATCAGATATCCTCTTCCCAACAAAATGTTGGCCTTGTGCCTAAATTAGTAATCAGTATATCAAGTATAACGTCAAGCCAGAAGTAGACATCGGGCGCATAATTAACCCTCTCCTTACCATATGTGCTAATGAAAGGCGCTACTGTGATCGTCAAGTCATTTTGAAAGTATTCATGAATTTTTTAGAATTGTGTAATATATTAATTATTTTTCAATATAATTGAAACATAATTTAATAAACGTACATTCAGAAAATATATGGAGGGTGTTAATATATAAATAGATACGAAATCTTAAAGCAAATGTTGATGTATCGTATAACTAGGTACTGGTTGCAAGTAGTTTGGTATAACAAGAGTTAAATCAGAATGTTGAAATCAAAATTAAATGCCTTGGAGGCAGATTTAATGAGTCACCCGTTTTAGCTACCCCACAACGCATTTTAAATCATTTGGCAAAGTCATAAATTGTGCAAACTCTTGACCCAGTTCTACGGATGGAGGATACATTTTTCAGTCCATCCCGTCAGTCTCGGATGTCTTGGAAAGAGCTATGAACACTGACCTTATTCCTGATTAACCGGTATAAAGAAATCAACAATTTAAATCAACTAGGTTCCATCACTTCAACCAATCATTTTCAAGTGTTTTGTTCCATACAAGTACATGAACTTCTACGCACAAAACTATCAATATGTATAAATTATTTTGTCTGGAGAGTATATTTTTGTGTTTTTGAGAATACCATTCTCATTACTTTCCACTAATTGTAGTGTCTGCTGTGTTTCGGGTACTACTATTTCTATAAACAAATATATGCAATTTCGTTAATCCAGATACAACCACTTCTAAGAATACTCTACAATTTCGTGCCGGTTCTGAAAGTAAAAGTATTTCTATAAATAAATTTACTATGTACGGTTCATTATTTATAAGTGTTTAGGGCGGTGAATTGGCAGTATCGGTAGAGGGTTGGATTATGCTTTCCAGCATAGTTACGTCCCTTTACGATCTGAGTTCAATTCCCGCCGAGGTTAACTTTGCCTTTCATCCTTACGGGGTCGATAAAATAAAGTACCAGTAATGTACTGGAATAATTGCTGGCCTTGTGCCAAAAAGTAGAAACAGTTATTTATAAGTGTTTACTATAAGAGTTTAGGCTCTCTGAATGCCCTGCGTTCAAATCCTGCCAGGGCCAACTTTGCCTTCCATCCATTCAAGATCGATAAAAAGTACCAGTCAAGAATTTGGACCGATTCTTCTTCCTTCTTACTTCCTCCATATCACTCTCTATTCTTCTCTGGAAGAAAACTATTGTATTCAGACTTGAGAATACATGGATTCTGCTAGGCTTAAAATGCCTCACGATACGCTGTATGTCAATGTGGCGCCCCAACGACTCCATCTGGAAACACGGAATAAAAACAGAAATATTGTGTTTAAGTACACCATATCCTTGCCCTCTAACTAGTCTCTGGAAACAACAGATAAAGGAATGGCCAAGGATCTGCCTTTCGATTAATCTAGCAAAACACAATAATTTAAACAATCCAGATTACACTAGTTCTAGCATTCCTTTGCAAGTTTCTTTATTTTCTTAAGTAGAGATATTTTCACAAGAAATTACTAATGTTTATAAAACATGGTCGTAAGTGCTAATTATTTTGTTGAAAAATTAATAAATTATTCACAATATATCAATAATTATTAAGGGCAGGTGTTTTTAGGGAAATGTTTGAAAGCTAGTAATATTTATTATAAACATTAATGTATTCAAACATATATTCGAGTGGCATGATATATAAACACACATTCTCAAGCAAACACATAGACACACACATACAGTAGTTGAGACAGAAATATAGTCAAACATATACACAGGCATCCACACATATTTTCAAGCAAATACTTGCAAACATACACATATAGGAACTGCCACTTCCAAATTTGCACAAACATGCGCTAATACACAGTCACACATGTTCGCATGCAAACATATATAGGTACATATATATAAAAACAGATAACATCAAATATATACACACATACATATACATACACACACGCGCATGTATTCACGCACATACGCTTTTTACACCGACAAACGTACACAAACATACGCTCATTCACACATTCTCATACATACACACAGAGAGAATCTGACAACGGCAAACCTAGACAAATACACGCTAGGTCTCACATACAGTCAAAGACTTGTGCATGAGTTGTGCGTGCTTGTGTGTGTGTAATAAAATGGATGTAATTACATCTTATAAAACAGAATAATACCGAAAAAAGTTATTGACGGTGATAATGTTAATGACAATGGTAGTGACAGTGTGAGTGGGGTTGAAATTGATGATTATGGTAACGGCAATGATAAATGTAGTGAAAGTGGGGGGAAATAACGACAATGATGATGATGATGATAGTGATGATGTTGTTAATAAAGATGATATTGATATGGCAATGATAATGGTGGTGCTGGTAATGGTGATAATGGCATTGTTGGCGGTGGTGCTGATAATATCGAACATTATGGTGTTGGTGATAATGGTGATGATGATATTGGTGTTCACATCCGTGACGTCCATGTTAATAGAAGTGTATGCAACGGAGGGGGAGATGTTTACCAAGATGTTATATAATATTTTAGCTTCATTGATAATAGGAGACTTTCGATGTGATATTAGTGGGCGGTACACATTCATTATAACCAGGTACGTGTCACCAGAATCGATGCTCCGGTTGACGGAAATAATGCAGTTATACTCTCCCCCTCACTAGAACAAACTCTCCTGTTGAGAATGAGATTAGAGATACACCATGCCCCTGTCCATAAAATAGATGCTTCAGTTGCGTAAGGATAGAGTAACACTCAACCCGTTAGTAGAATCGACACGTCGGGTGTGTGTGATCATATTCCTACGCCCTCCTTCGGCTTCGTATGTGATTAGAACCCCATCAGTAGAACTGACTCCCCGCCATTACTGTAGAATCTCCCACTGGGTTTAGTAGAGCTAAATACTCCTCGTCACTAAAGTAAACTTATCCAGTAAGTGTTGTATTAAGGCTATGCCTTCCCCATCACCATTCCTCGTCGGTAGAATCAGCTCTTCTACTGTGAGTTGTAGTAGAGCAAAGTACTGATACATTAACAAACTGGGTATAAAAGTGTTGATTATGAAACGCACCGACAGAATAGTCGCTATATAAACCAGGTCAGCTGTTGAGCCCAGAGGACATCACCAGTTTTTCTCAGGAGAGTCAGGCCAAAAGAAGATTATCTGGAACACACCCAGGTGCTGCTAGGCGAGAGAAGAAAATTTATTTAAAATATATCCAGGAGATAGGAGGGACGATAAGATGTGGTTACACCAGAGAATATCACCGGCCTGACTCAGATTTATGCCAGGTAGATGGAAACTCTAAACATGTCTGAAGAGCAGCAGCCAAAAACTGATAGTTATAACGTCCCCTGACATAATGTGAGACCGGCTGAAGTGTAAAACTAGGATATAGAAACGAACCGGATTATCCTGAGGATATCGATATTCTGGTTCAGGATCGTGACAGGAGGAAAGAAGAAGTACTAAACGTCTGCGTAGTATTCTTAATATGATGTGACAAGAGCATAGAAGGAATATAGATCGTGTAGTAGACATTTAATGAAGAAACCTGGTTGATATTTGGTTTCAGTTACACATCATGACCATTTGAAAACACGTCAAATATGTATGACAGTTTATTTTGCACTAATAATATAATTCTATATGAAATATTAATTTCTCGTTGGCAGAGAATCAAATAATTCGGAGGAGCAACAAGATAATTTCTTTCATTGCTATCACTACTACTATTACTAGATTGAAATTAGTAGAGATAGAAACCAGGCTTAATTACTAACGTGTTAGTCAAAGAGAGAACAATTAACGCGACCGTGTTGCTTGCTATAATCTTGAACAAAACACTTCATTTCATATTAATCCAATGCATTCCGCTGAAACGAATGACTACCACCAGGGTTAACCCCTTATAACAGGACTGGATAACAGCCAATAAAACTCGAAAGTGGTAGTCTTATAGAAGATCATGATACATAGCGTGAGATGTAACAAGATAACTACTACAAAACTTGTAATCATCAAATGGAAATATATGTAGAGATGAACAGTGGCCGGGTATTTACACGTGAAAAGGGTGTAAAGAATGTAATTAAATACGCAATGTCATTTTTCTGAGCCACAAACTTTCTCGCGGCTCCTATTTCAGAAATGATTAGTATTTGAGTCAATGATACTGTTTCAACATGCACAATCAAACTGTTAAAATTAGCAGTCAAATAACTCTCCAATTCCACCCTATGGTTTTAAATGGATAATGTTAGGTAATGACCATCAGCCGTAATTGCATGTAGAAAAAGTTATGGGATAGTCATGGCCGCAATCTATTTGATCAAATAATTGTTTCAAATTTAGGCGCTAGGCCAACGATTTTGTGATAGGGGAATGTTGATTAAATCGAACCCAGTGCATGACTGGTACTTTATTTTATCGACTCCGTTAGGAGGATATGCAATGGTAACCACGGTGCGATTTGAACTCATAACACACAGGGACGTAACTATACACCACAGAGCATGTTGTGCGACACTCTACTGATTCTGTAAATTCAACACCTATACTTTGATCATGTAATAACACCTCGGCAGGATTTGAACTCACATTATAAATGGGAGTAACTCTATGCTGCAACGCATGGCGTCTGACCCTCTACCGATAGTGACAATCCACCGCCATGATAATAATACTTTATTGTGCATAGCACATAGTATATTCTATAGAATAGTACTCTTCATGCCAATTGCTAGAAAAACCAGCACACCCTCCCTATGAAAAATGACTTTGATGATAGGAACAAAACTCAAAGACATGTAATTTTAGATCTGCTTGATCTGGGCTTACATGAGGTTAAACATTAACAACAGCAATAACACAAGCCACACAACGATCTCTATGGAATCATTACTCTCCAACCTACATTGATTGGGATCTATATAATCGCCACTTAGTAAAATAATACATCTCACAGAGTAAATAATCTAATGAATCGCCACCTAATAGTATACCACAATTCACATATCAAATCGAACACAAATATGATATACTTCCCCACCCAATAATACCCATAGACTTAGCTAATACACACCCAATACTACAAGACACGCAACTCACTCACTACACACTTGCAGACCGACCAAAGGACAAAAGGATAAAAATACCACAAACAGCCCATACAGAACATAAAATTACAACCAAACGAAATGACACAACTCTACAACCAACAAACGACGCACTAAAATAAAACAAAGAACACCAATGCAAACCGCACAAAGATGAAACAGATGTAATACATAAATATAAAAAAGCACACTCCATATGAAACATTGAGTTACATACAGTGATATTGTAGAAATTAACACAATGGTTAAAATAACTTTAGGATTATAGGAATGTTAACAGTAATAAACATAATAATTTCCCCATGGAAAGACCTATTGTGGCTGCTGCTCATTACTACTGCTACTACTACTACTACTACTACTACTACTACTACTACTATTATTATTAATATTATTATCACATGATATCCTGAGCCACTGAGATCAGGGACTGATCTGAGGCAACTTGACACGCCTCGCCTAGCAACCGGTTGCTAGAGAAACCGTACAAAAGGAAAACATTATTATTATTATTATGGGCAGTGGATTAGCAGTATCCGTAGAGAGTCGGACGCCATGCTTTGCAGCTTAGAGTTACACCCCTTTACGGCCTGCGTTCAAATCCCGCCGAGGATAACTTTGACGTTCATCCTTACGAGATCGATAAAATAAAGCACAGGCAACGTACTGGGGTCGATTTAATCGAATTTCCCCTTCCCCTAAATTACTGGCTTTGTGCCTATACAAGAAATCAATATTATTATGGACGGTTAAATGGCAGTATCGGCAAAGCTTCGGTCAATATGCTCTATGCATATAGTTACGGCCCTTTACATTCTGAGATCCTATCTCGCCGAGGTTGGCTTAGGATTTCATCCTTACGGGGTCGATAAAATAAAGTACCTGTAACACACTGAGGTCGATTTAATCGACCTTCCCCTCACGTTCGAATTGCTGGCCTTGTGCTTAAAGAAGAAACAATTATTATTATTTTGAGTAAAAGGAGGGCGATTGTGAGATCATAAAAATGGTGTTTACAGCGCTGGTATTTAGGATGATTATGATGAGTAGTGTAATGAGAAAATATTAGTGAGGTTTGCGTTGATGATGCTCTTGGTAATAGTGATGGTTGTGATAATGGTGGTAATAACGTTTCTTAACGACAGAAGATGTTTATGAGAATGAAATGAACGATGTTGACGATGATAAAGGTGATGATGTTGATAAATGCGTCGATGACGTTATAACTTTGTCGTAAAGTGAGAATATTATTTCTATCCCCACATTATTATCTACATATTCTCATTTACGTCATTGATAACTGTACGTCACTAAGATTTTATGTGGAAGAGAGAAGCGGAGGAGAGAAGCCAATTCATGTATGTGTGTATGTATGTATATATATGTGAGAGAGAGTGTGTGTGTGTGTGTGTGTATAGTTCCTATATGTATGTATATATATAAATATAATTATATATATGCGTATGAGTGTGTGTAGTTATATTTTCAGTAATATATACTCCTAAATCACATTACAAACACACGTACAAACAGACACAAACATATTAATCTTAAGGTATAGTACTAACATTAAGCCCTTTCTTTTCCACTTGATGTTCTCAAGTTACATTAAATCGAAACGGAGAAGGCCCTCGATTGAGAATATACCATTTAAATCTACCTACCTTCCAACGCATTATTTACCTGTCAATTTCATTCCGCAAACAATGAACAGTATATATATATATATAAATATATGTATATATATATATATATATATATATATGTATTGATATTTGAAACTATATAT
>OZ024743.1:314660833-314663333 GCA_964016885.1 Eledone cirrhosa | reverse complement strand
ATCAACATAATAATATTCTCTTTTACGTAATGAAGAGGTATAAATGTCAATATGAAATTTGTTTATGTTTAATATACTTGTTAATGATTGTCATATATATATATATTGACCTGCTAGTATTCATTGGCAATAGCACTTAGACAGCGTGATTCACAATAGAGGCGTCTATAGATCCATATGCCATATGACTTTGTATAATGGGTATGCATTTTGTCTTGCTATGAGTTCAATCGGGGATTATGACACAGCTACCTTGTGTAAGAGTGCATATATGTCAGAACTATTATACATCACCAGCAACTTATGTGGAAATCCTAAGGTATCGAATACTTGAAAGTCTAATAGGTTTTGAAAAAAAACAAAACATTTCTTGTTAAAACGTATTTATATATAATGCCAGTTTAAGCGGTTATGTCATGGTGTCGTATCTCAAACGTCATCCTGATTAAACACTCCCATTTCTTAGAGATTCATCCTTCTCATTGATGAACTTTCTTCTATTCACTCAACTGACATTCCAGCCCTGGAATTAATTTTTTCCTGGTAATTTCGAAACCTAATAAACAAGTCAGTACATGAAATGGCTGACCCTTCGAAAATTACATGTACAACCTACCTGATTGGCTTCTAAGCAGTTTTTTTGACAATCGAATTTCACTCACAAGGCATGGGTTGAGGCGATGCTAAATAAAATACGCACGCACAAGATTTCATGCAGTGGGAACGAACTTGCATCTCATGACTGCGAAGTGGTATTCATTCCGAATCAGACATGCCAACTTATTATTTAAATAAAAAAATACAATAATACATTCAAATAATACATTGTTAACGGTTATATAATCTTGTCAGCAACATTGAGCCCTATGTAAATAAAAACATTGATACTCTTAATAAACGGTGTAGTGAACCAGGAAAATGTATCGATGGAAAATAGTTATCTTGTAAAATTTGTCGAAGATTATGACAACGCTCTGCAATACATGTTTTATTGCTTAATGGGGAAGAAAGGGTCGTGACACTTTTCAAAGTCATCGATACTAATGAGATGGAAGAAAGAAGGACTCATCAAATTGGATACTTTAAATCCTTGCCAGAATGTTTGCTTTTGCAACGAAGTCGAGACCTCTGAAAGGTTAGGTGGTGGTTGTATACTGAGTGACAGAATACTTCAGTTTACCAGTGAAGTAAACCACAGAAAGATTTAATTTGATACTGCTAAGACGATGTGAATGGTAGAAAAGATATATGCATAGTAAAACCTTATCTAGATCTGACTGAAAGTACAAAATAAAATAGGAGACAAGAAATTCATGGTCGTCTACGAGCGCACATATTCTAACAACGGACAACAACCGATATTAAATGCGAATGATATTTCACAATGTATATGTTTATTAATTTTATCATGAATAACTCAGTATAAAGCCCATGACGGCTTTAGTTTTCTTTTTAGAAATAGCACAACTAATCAAAGTCTTTTAATACATGATTTATGCAATTCAAACTTGTAAAATTCTTTGTTCAGATATCTGCTAAAAAACGATATTAGGAGGAAATGAGAGTTAGCAATTTTAACATTAAATTAATTAATTTTCATCCAGCTCTGTGGTGATATTGATGATGATGATGATGGGAAAGAGAAGGATGATACCTAATTCTCATGTTCACTAGAAGACATATCAACCTCTAATTTGTTGTAACAACAGAATTCACTACACTATTTTAATTAGTATTGTGCATGTTTAGCTGAAGTGTAACCCACCGTCAACAACCGCTGCACAGAAATTTGAGATATACAGCAATACACGAAAATGGGATAATAGAATTTCAAAAATGGGTAGGTTCCATCAGACAGAGTTCGATTTATCTAAAATTCCAGTGCCTTTAGAGTGTTAGAAATTACAATCTTGTTGCATTCCATATTCAACATAGACAAACATTATTAGTAAACTAATGGTTTCTGATTCAAGCAAAAGGCTAACAAAATTTAAGGGAGCGAAAATTCGATTAAATTGATCCCGTACGTTACTGGTACTTTACTTTATCGACCCCGAAAGGATGAAGGGCAAATATAACTGTAACGGGATTGGAACTCAGAATGTACAGGACCGTAACTATATGCCACAAAGTATGTTGTCCGACGCTCTGCCGATACTACCAATCTACTGCCCTAATATCAGTAAAATAATCCTGAACATAATATGGCATAATTTCAAGACTAAAGCAGCATAACTATAAAAGAAAAATGTTTTAAATTTTCTTATTTTCTTTATTGCTATAATCCGACTTTCTCACCGACTTATATATCGTTGATTTTATTGTCAGTGTATTTGTATGGAATCCACTTTGAATGTAGTCAACTTCCGGAATATCCCTTTACCAAGCTGTTATCAAATAGAAGCGTAGTTGTCAGACATCCTCTGTTTTATAGACTAGCTGTTTCCTCCCTCTGCAATTTCTACTACAATCGTTTCTGTTCTTCGCAGCTTTCTAAATT
>OZ024743.1:314630833-314653333 GCA_964016885.1 Eledone cirrhosa | reverse complement strand
TGTTGGAAATCATCCTTACCGCTTTTTAAACGATTCAGCTAATCTATAAGCGCAAGCCTGGTGCGTTATTTATCGACCTGGAAATGTTGAAAAATAAGGTTGACCACGACGGAATTTGAACCCAGAACACTGTGATCCAGAACAACTACAGTAATGATTCTGCTAATTGGCTGCCTCAGAGCAAGCAAATCTCCCTCTATGTATAGCAAACGGACTTCGGACGAATTTTCTTTATCGACTTTTAACGATGGGAGTCCCTGTATTTAAAACTGCGCCAAGTATGGTTATAATGATGCTGTTTAACCCTAAGCGATCCATGATTTTTATTAACTACGATCAAACCAGTGCCACTTATGGCTATCTTGTCATTCGCTCGAACGTATATAGAACCACAATAATTTGTGGCTTAACAACGACGACCATTGTACCATGAATATCTTAAGGAATGTAAAACTAGCGATAGTTTTAATATTTAAAGATTCTGCTACACCAACATTTAAAATACTGATAAATGAGTATTTGGTGACATATTTTTCTGAAAGTTTCTTGCCCAGGTATCCAGCCGAGTCAATTGAAGTTTTTTGCTTCTGACAGACAGGACCCTCTGAATGAAGTGTTTGAGGACTCTACTGCCACTACTCTCCCAGAGACAAGTGGAAGCTGACACCTAACGTCGGATCCTAGACAAAGAACATATCACATCAAATCTCATTATACTGAAGAGAAAAACTTCATATGACTGCCCAACCTGTTAGAAAAACAGATAAATCCCTCTTATATTACAGTCAAGTCAAATATCTTAAAAATAATTATCTTCACTAGAGAGCAGAGAGGGAAAACATGCTATATCGGAAAGGACAGAGTGGTTCCCGGTAGATTTTCGAATATACTATTTGTACTTGGCTGAGTCTCACTTGCCTCTATAAAAAGAGCACAATCCCAACTCGAGCCATAACTATTTTTCTAATTTATGAAGATTGGTTGACATAATATATCAAGGTTGCATACTTAATATGTGATTTGGTTTGAACCCTGCACCAACTGCCACACGGGTACCTTTAACGGTATCAACTGCTGCTGCAATAATCTAAGCTATATCTTCGGTTTAATGCCACATTTCTTTCTTCCGCGCCCTTCAAATAATTATGGACACTTTCTTCCCCTCTTTAACTAAACAGTAAGAATATAACCCTTAACCATATTTGTTATGGATATTATTACGCTCTGCATATCGAATGATATATCAACGACATTGAAATATGATATTCATATCCTCAATGACATCTTATGTGTTCTAAAACAGTGGCATACCGTTGGTGCTGTTTTCAATGTGATTCAAAACCGGGTCATATGAGAGCATTTACGTCAGTGATTCCAAAAGCGGTTTGGAACGATATATATTTTCCAAAAGAACGTTGATTTATCAATGTAATCAACTTAAACATCCGCATAGAACTAGTAAGCCATAGCAGACTCAGGAATTATGTAGTACTTCTAACAGTTGAGAAACAAAAATAAAACAAGATATACAGAGACATGTGAATATAAAAAATTTAGATAAAAATAAAATAACAGATTTATATAAGGAAGGCTAAACTTAAGGAAGGCATAATAAGCATGAAAAAGGAAAGAAAAATAAGAAGCAAGGGAAGATGTAAATCAGCTAGGAGGTTCTGTTATTGAATCGTTTCCTAACCTCCATGTACTGAAATATTTTGTTTATAGTTGGTAGATTTTTTATAATATCACCAAATGTTGGTACTTATACGGTGATAAGAAAAATAACTATTTATAGAATTGTAAATGGCGCGTTCTAAATATGATTCTGTAGAACAGTGTTTTCCTAAGTAAGCGATAATATCTCTTTGAGGAAGTATGGAGATTCAAGAGGAGAGAGAACTGAGAGCCAATATGGCCGTAAATAATAGTTGGAAATCAAGGAGTGTTGAGGGAGGAAGGTGACGAAAAATGAAAATTAGTAGTTGCTCTAAAATTTGATACCTTTTCTTTATTCAACATATGCTTAGATAAAACTATTTTCAAGGTATGAATTTGTATCAAATTTCAACGGAAGATGCTGATGGAATATAATCTCTAAGAAAAGGGGCTGTAGTCCAAACACGTTTTCGGAAACTCTGATCTACCTGATCAGCAGATCTGTTAATTATAGCGACTATATCCACACTAAATTTTATTCGGTTGTCTTGAAAAAAGGAGCGACACATTAGATAATATGATTTGGAAAATAAATTTAATTCCTTCTGTCAATATATGACGTACTTCTCATAAAGTCGTCTAGTTGACTGAATGAACAATAAAGCATAACTGGTGCCTTTTTCATTAATGAACGGCAAGTTTCATCAAAACGTGACTTGAACTAAAAAGTCTAAGAGTGCTGAACTAACTCGAACACTCTCTACTTTCTCACACTAAATCGCCTGAATGTAAGGATTTGATTCGAAACTTGTTGTCAAATCGACCGTGTCCTCGTAGCTACATAAGTACGCGTTATAAATTAGAGTTCAATTCGTTTTTGGCAGGATTTGAAACGTGAACGCTAAATACTAAATCGTTGTATGTATTTTTGACCTCGGCAAAATTCGAACTCAGAAGGTAAATGGAATATTTTCGATATTCTACTGATTGTCTCACATAATGTTTTATTAATAATTTTTTCTGCTTTTTACACAAGGCCAGCAATTATCCAATTGTATTACTGGTCCTTTATTTTATCGATTCCAGAAGGATGAAAGGCAAAATTAACCTCGGCGGGATTTGAACTGAGACCGTAAAGGAGTGCAACTCTATGATACAAAGCATGGCGTCCGATCCTCTACCGATACTGCCAATCTACTACCCTTTCTGTCAATCCACATGATTCTAATTTAGGTACAAGGTGAACAATTGGTGTGTATGTGTGTGTTTAGGAGGACGAAATCGATTATATTGACTTAACTCGTATCTTATTTTATCGACCCGGGAAGAAAGAAAACAAATTTGATCTTGGTGTGATTTCAACTCAGAATGTAAAAAGCCAGAACAATACTGCGAAGTATTTTTCCGACGTTCTTTTAAGTCTGACAATCCATAATAATTACTACCTGTAATAATAATTTCTTATATTGACATAATATGACGAACATTTTTACTACATGGATTTAATACATCGCATTGACCCGAGAAATTACTGGTACACATATAGACAACGCCGAGAATAACATAAAGAAAAATAATGTTGTTCTGGATAATAATAATGTTTCAACTATAGATTTTGAAAATCGAGTACAATATCAATATATTTATATATCGATTTCAGACATCGATATCATGTCTCACGTTGAAAATGTGTATAAGAGATCAAATGAAACACAGTACTTGACCAGTAATATAGGTTATCGAACGCAATACAATGACTAATACATTTAGTGTCGGTGAAGTTCGAAATTTGAAAGTAAATTTAATGTAACCGGCATTCTACCGATTATTTCACAAGACCAGCAACAATAATAATGATAATAATATATAATGTAGGCACAAAATCAGATACTGCCTTTTTCTTGTTTTTTTCTTTTTGTTTTTTTTTCTTTTGAAGAGTGACATTATACCGGCTCCAATAATAAACTAGTATTTTCCTGCCGACTACTGAACGATAAAAGTCAAAATTGATTTCGATGAGATTTGAACTCAGATCGTAAAGAGCTTCATCAAGTAGTGTAAAGCAATTTCACCACTCTCAGCCAATGGTTTCATATATAGGCACAAGGTCAGCAATTTTGGGGGAGGGGAAAGTCGATTAAATCGAGCCAGTGCGTGACTGGTACTTTATTTTATCGACCCTTTCAGGATGAAAGGCAAAGCTAACCACGCCTGGGTGTGAGCTCAGATTCTAAAGAGCTTGATTAAATATGGTAACGGATTTTCAAACTCTCTGCCAATATACCATCTTAATAATTGTTTCTACTTTTGGCACAAGGCCAGCAATTACACAGTAGATTACTGGTACTTTATTTTATCGACCCCGTAAGGATGAAAGGCAAAGTTATGATTTCTAGTATAGGGCACAAGGCTAGTAATTTTTTTTTTGGGGGGGGGGGGGGGGGTTTATTAAATCGACCACAGTACGTTACTGGTGCTTTTTTTTATCGACCCTGTAAGGATGAAAGGCAAAGTTGACCTTGGCGTGATTTGAACTCAGACTGTAAAGGGCCGTAACTCTAAGCTGCAAACCATGGTGTCCGACTCTTTACCGATACTGCCAACCCACCGCCCTATACCATCTTAAAATTAAGAATAGGACTAATAATAATAAATTCTAATATAGGCACAAGGCCAGCAATTTTGGGGTTAGGAGTAATCGAAAAAATCAGCCTCGGTGTTTGATTGGTAATTTATATTTTTACGCTGAATTATAAAATGCAAAGTAGGTCGGGTGGGGGTGGGGGTTCTATCTGATGCTCTAACGATTCTGCCAATCTACAACTTTGGTAATAAGAATATCATGCGTCTTCACAGAGTTAGACGTGTGTGGTCAAAAAGCTGTAGTTGACTGAATAAATGCCATATATGGTAGACGCTGTTATCTATTGTATCTATGCCAAAACCTGCTCCCTACCTGTCTTATAGTCAATTGACGTATGAACGTTGTCTTCAGCGCGATATGAACCCACAAATCAATAATATGATAATGTAACAGAAAATATTTTAATTTTGTTTGGTAGAATTGGATGATTTAAAACTGTGCCAAGTATGGTTATAATGATGCTGTTTAACCCTAAGCGATCCAGGATTTTTATTAACTACGATCAAACCAGTGCCACTTATGGCTATCTTGTCATTCACTCGAACGTATATAGAACCACAATAATTTGTGGCTTAACAACGACGACCATTGTACCATGAATATCTTAAGGAATGTAAAACTAGCGATAGTTTTAATATTTAAAGATTCTGCTACACCAACATTTAAAATACTGATAAATGAGTATTTGGTGACATATTTTTCTGAAAGTTTCTTGCCCATCGCCCAGTTTAACTTCTCTATCGGATCGTTTAACAGTGTGCATTCCCTCGAAAGCATTTGGATTTTCTCTCACTATGTCACATTATCGAAGACAATAAAAAGTGTTGCGAAATCTGCCTATCTGTGCCTTGACTAAATAGTAAAAACAACAAAATCTGTTTAGTGGACTTAATTGGTGAGAGATATTATATTACCGAATTTAAGACCACCAATCGTCCTTCGGGCGCATTGAGTGGACCTCCTTCGGCCGTAAGCAATTTAAACCAAGTCTCCGCCCTGAATATACGCCCCTCCACCAGTCACTGAGACCCTGAGAAGTGTCAGAAAATGGGCTGAGAACCTTAGTTTCAGTAATATATACAATTTTATTGCTAGATTAATGTCACACGGTTTTAAACCAGAAACTCACCCATGAGTGCTAATACCGGCTTTCAATCTTTCACGGAAATTTGGCTCAAGTCTCTGGTATATATATATATATATATATATATATATATATATATATATACATATATATATATACTTAATCACACACACATACGTACGTATATATATATATATATATATATATATATATAAATATACACAGGAAAATAGCTTGCTTAACTTTCGAACGATTCAACTCTTATTCAAATACCGCTTCCATGTATCTCATCAATAGGTAGGTGAAATGAAAACTGCTGAGAAATAAAACTACTTGTTAATCTGGGCTTTCTAAGAGAGACTCTCCTCAATATTAGGCTGCGAATCAATATAGTGTAATAAAAACTACAGTGAGAGAAGTAAGCACACTGTGAACCACTGTGAACTGTCAGCGCGAACAGGTTTCGATCAATAGTCAGTGAGTTTTCACTTTACACACATACTCATATATATATATATATATATATATATATATATATATATATATATATATATATATATATATATATATATATATATATATATATATCGTAATCTAATTGTAAGATATGTACTGGTATATGTTTTACAGACTTCAAACATAATCTGATAACACATATTTATACGTAGCATAAAGAGATTATTTTATTTCATACCAATAAGTGACAGTTACCTGAAATACATGTTTCACCCTATTGTTTATCAGAACTACTGGTCAACTGTTACTGCCATCTATTTATATAATCTCTCTCTCTCTCTCTCTCTCTCTCTCTCATTATATATATATATATATATATATATAATATGTATATATAATATATATTGAGATAACGAGGAGATTTTTATTTGGTTGGTTAAACTTTGTAGGCCCATGCCAATGTAGTAATCCAATTAATAAGATATAAGACTTCATAAAACTGTGTTTATTACATTGTCAAAATAATTCAGATATATAGAGCGTCAACACATTATTTCTTAACAATCCTGAATTTCAAAAGAAAAAGTATTGATGCTATAAAAAAGTTAAATGATATGAATCTTCTAAAGTAGCCATCGTGTTCACCACGAGACATTCGATTCCTCAAAGTTGCTTGCATTATGTGATGCATGTTAATGTACCTCACACAAAAGTAAATTATAGTATACGAAGCAAAATCTTGGTTGGTAGTCTTAAATTAATGCCGAGTTTAACACCAACGCCTTGGTTCATGGGTATATTTTACGGAGATCACCCTGTTGTATATATTTTAACCGGTCTTTGCTGTGTGAATACTTTATTTCCTTGCTCACATTTGTTAATGATGCCCTGTGTAGGGGACATGGGTGCATCATCTCCTCCTTTCATTTACCCTTTATAAATAAAACAGATTAATTAGCACGAATTAAGACACGTTATTGATGAGCAGGCTAAACTATTGCTAAGTCGATAGTGTTATGTGAAGTATTCGGTGGTATATTAATGTTAAGTAATTATTGTCTATAACATAAATCGACCCAGTAATTGAGTTGTAAGTACTCTATAACCCAGAATTTTGGAACACAAAATTGATCATGACAGGATTTGAACTCAGAACGTAACGGACAGCAAACTTATACTACATAATACAATAGTGATTTCTTATTTCAATTGAAAATTGATTCTTTGTGAGTGTGTGTGTGTGTTTTATTGTAACAAGCTCGAAATAAAGTTAGCGAATATTAATGGTTTTAGTTTCACTGTACTCTTCGTTAAAACATGGAATAAAATATATATAATTTAATGTATTTAGATCTTTTAATTTACTTCATTATTATAAACTCTCCACATGGATCTATTATATTTTACAAGTAAGCACAAGGATTTATATTTATTTATATGCGAACAGTAAATCCTTAAGTGTGCTTAACAGTCTATGTTAATTTTTAAGTACGCACAAGCACAATATTTATTCATAAGGGAATACGTGGCCCTATATATTTACACTGTGTCGGTTGACATTCCCAAGGGTATTTGTTGTAGAACAGTGATCTGATCTTGCATCAGGTCAGTTTTAGAAAAGAATCTCTGTTCCCACTTACCTGAAGAAATACATTTGATTTTATTGAACTCGACAATGCTAACTTTAATAATAAAGATGAAGAAAATGATTGTAACGCTCTCAATCTTATAGAAATATTACCAAAATCGAAGTCAAATCCCATTCCGACGTCTTAAAAGTGACATTAGATAGTCAAGTCCTAAATGCTCCTAAAAAAAACGAGTTTGTTTCGAATTTCTTTTGACCATAGAATTTTTTTATATCCAGTCTGACAAAGACTTAAACAGCGTAAAAGAAACCACCACCACAACAACAACAATAATAACAACAGTAATGAAAGCGAAGAAAAGGGACATTGATGTGAAATTAAGAAGAGTAAACTTACGCGCTTTGTCGAATGAGACGTCACCAATCCGTCTATGTGTAGCGTTAAAACCAGCTCTCTTTGGTTTTGTAACATGTATTTAGTCCTCTGTAATGGCAATTAGCTGAGTTTCGAATCTATGTTGTTCATTGTGGGTTTTACGTAAAATAAATATATATACACCACATACACGTATATATATATATATATATATATATATATATATATATATATATATATATAGATAGATAGATATAACTCACAGATGAAACGTTTGGTTCGCAAACGTTATTTGAAGTCTTTTCATACAAATATTAATTATTATACAAATAAGGTACGTTTGGGGATAGGGGCCATATAAATATTTAAATAAAACCCAACCCTTAGAAAATTTTGAAATGAATATTTTTTTGTTATCAATAAAATTTTTTAACGTTTAGAATTCTTTTTCTTATCATCATCATTATATATATATATGTATATCCTTTTTTTTTTTTACATTTTCGAAATATATATATTTGTTTTTGTTGCTCCCTTTTCTGTTTGACCACTTATCATTGATTGCGCATATGTGCATGGACGTGTGTATAAATACATAGTACTGTTGTTGACTAGCCAACATATACATACATATTAGCCAGTGTGTATATATGCATTTGTATAGGTAAATTTGTGCAAGTATATGTAACCAATGTATTTTTTAAAATATATACATGTATATATATACACATATATACAAATATATATCCATATATATATATATATATATATATATATATATATATATACTCACTTTCACTTTTGTGGAATTTTTCTACCTTTATAATAATAATGATAATCCTTTGAAATATATATGTCTGTTTGTGTCGGTGTGCGTGCGTGTGCGTATGCAGCAGGTAGTCTTTGGTGTGTGTGGGTGTGTGTGTGTGGTTTTATGAACTATTTCGAACAAACACACCTATTAAAGTGCGTGTGTTCGCCTGTTTTATATGAATACACTGGCGGTATCTTCTCGTTTTTCACACACACGCACACACGCACGCGTCGACATCCCTCGTAATCAAGATGACGACGATGATGATGGTAATGATGATGATGATGATGTGTATGTATCTGTGTGTCTATATGTGAAATCCCGTGGTTTTGCACATCATTTGGCTATATATATATATATATATCAATGTGTGAGCACCGTTACAAAAGCGAATGTAAGTATGTGTTTATGTGTCAATGTCTACGTTTTGGAAAATCTATTTGTAATTTTCAAGTTTTCGCGTTATCTAATCTTGCAGTAGTTAATTCCATCATCATCATCATCGTCATCATTGTCATCACCGTTCTATCATCATATCATTGTTGTTGCTGTCGTTATTGTTGTCATTTTTAAAAAAAATTTAGTTTCTTAAATAGAGTTTGTTTTCTCTTGCGCGCTTTCTTAATTGTTCATGTTAATGTGAAAAACCCTGCACCGGATTGGAGCAGTAGTAGTAATAGTAGTAATAGTATCATTAGTAGTAATAGTAGTACTATTAGTAGTGACAGTATTAGTAGTGACAGTATTAGTAGTGATACTGTAGTAATAGCAGCAGTTGTTGTACTGATGGTTCATTTCGTAATTGTTCCGTCGTATTTTTGTTATTCATACTGATGTTGACATATATACATATGTATATATATGTATATATATATACACACACACACATATATATATATATATTCACACCTTCACTCTCTCTTTAAATATCGATGCCATGCTCTATCAATACCATTTACTGTTGCTCCTGCGAACTTTTGCTGAAGGTTGAAGGGGTAAAATTTCCAACACGATCCTTCCCATTGCACATTGGAAAAATATACATGCATACAGACATACATACATATATATCTATATATAGTTTTTATATATATATATAGAGAGAGAGAGAGATAGATAGATATATTTGTGTTTATGTATATGCATGTATTTAGATATATACTTTTGTGTATATATATATATATATATATATATATATATATATTTAAATATGTAAGTAAATATATAAATATATATTATATATTAAAATATATAAAATATATATGTTATATACATATGTATATATTGATGTGTATATGTGTGTGTATGCTTATGTGTGTTTGTGTGTGTGCGTGTGTGCGTGTGTGTGTGTGTGTGTAAAGTAGCCGACACCCAGAACAGGTGGAAAATTTCTCCCTCAGTGTTGCATTTTCACATCTTTGTAGAAGACGAAGAGACGGCGTTACAACATGTTCTCATTTCGTGCCCACACACACACTTCTACATTTTGTTTCACAACTCAGCCCCTCACTCACTCTCTCACTCTCTCTCTCATTCCCTCTTTCCCATCATTCTCTCTCCTTTTGCATTAATCCCAACCACGACTGCTCTTACTCTCACTCACTCATTTCTCTCTCTCGTTCCCTCTCTTTCACTCTCTCATATATATATTCTCGATGTGCGCACACGCTGTCTGCCACTGTCGCCACCGCCACTGCTTCTGTTTTCAACCGGTTGCGGTGTTTGTTTTTTCAATGTTTGACGATGCATGCGTAAGTGATTATATATATATATATATATATATATATATATATTGTGTGTAGGTGTATTTATATATGTATGTATATATATTTATATATATATATATATATAGTGTGTGTGAGTGTGTAATTGTATGTATATATATATATATATATATATATATATATATATATACATATATATATATACACATATATATGTGTTTGTGTGTATGTGTATATTCTGGTAGGTGCTGCACTATAGTTGCTGCTTGTGCAGCAACGATCGACAGTTCCTACTGCAACTCCTACTGCCACCACTACTCTTGTTGTTATTGTTGTTGTTCCTCCTTAGTACAGCGGGATACGACTGCTCTCACATATCCTACTACTAACAACAACAACAACAACTACTACTACTACTACAACTAACAATAACAAACACGGCGCTGAGATCAACAACTAATACAATATCAACTCGTACACTAACATCAAAAATATCTGTTAATACATAAATAATTGTTTCTACTTTTGGCACAAGGCCAGCAAATACCCAGTGCATTACTGGTACTTTATTTTATCGACCCCGTAAGGATGAAAGGCAAAGTTAACCTTGGCGGGATTTGAACTCAGATCGTTAAGGGACGTAACTATGCTGGAAAGCATGGCATGCGACCCTCTACCGATACTGCCAAATAGACTAATAATTGTAGACTAATAATGCTACTGATATCTGAAGTGAACAACTACGACACCAGCATCAGCAAACACTACAACTAGAACTATTACTACAGCAACTTCTAGTAATACAACACTAACAACTAAAAGAACAATAACTAATACAACTACAACTACGTCTAACACAATACTGACAACTATAACACACTACTAGTACAACAATAATGACTACAGCCACAACTGCTATTACAACACTAAGAACCACAACAATTACTAATAGAACACTAAGAACTACAGATACAAAACTAACAACAACTACTATTGATACAACAACAATAACTACTACTAATACAACAAAACAACAACAACTACTAATACCACACTAAGAGCTACAAATACACAACTAACAACTACCATCGATACAACACTAACTACTACTAATCCAACAAAAACAACAACAACTACTAGTAATACAACTACTACTACTAATACAACCCATACAACTATTACTACTACTTATACAACACTAACACCTATAGCATACTGCTACTAGGAACATTCACTACAACATATTAGGCAACAACTTGCGTACAATTGCAACAAACACAACATAAAAACACCAGCACCACCCCCAATAATAATAATACTACTACTACTACTACCACCACTACCACAACTACTACTCTCATTTTAAATTCTATTTATTGAAGTCCCATCAGTTAAATCAAACAGCGTTCGATCTCTGATAAAATCGTTATCGATTATTATTTACAGGGCGCGTCGCGCGAATTGATTATTCGATATTTCTTCCTGCCATTGACATACTGAGTTCAAATATTGTCGAAGTCAAAGTTTACTTTCATCCATCTGGGGTCAATAAATTCAAGTACTGGGGTCGATGTAATCATATTTCTCCGCAGATTACTGGTCTTGTGTCTATGTCTTTTTTTTTATTATTTCAATTGTATATATTTCCAAGCAGATAGACAGAGCTAAGAAAAAGTAAAAGGGCAAATAGTGATTTCTGATTCCGCACAAGGCCAACAATTTGCAAGGGAGGGGAACGTCGATTAAATCGACCCAATGCATTACTGGTGCTATATTTATCGACCCCGTAAAGATGAAAGCAAAACTAACCTAGATGGGATTTGAAATCAGAACGTAGAGGGTTTTTACTTTTTTCTACTTTTTTTCGTTCTGAGTTCAAATACCGCAATGGTTAGCTTTGCCTTTTATCCATACGGGAGGAGCAAATAATGAAAAGTGTTATTATGTGGTTCTAACTTATTTAAATCCGTTAATCCTAAGTTTTTCTTTTTTTAATAATATATCTTTCTATCGTTGGCACATGGCCAACAATTAGATAGACGGTGGTGTATAAGATTTTTCGGTAGAGAGATTACGCGATGCACAAACTGGATGTTACTAATGACTTATATATACTTCTCCATGCTTCTGAGAGTATATATATATATATATATATATATATATATATACAAAGAGAAGGGCGGATAGATGTAGGCGGATTAATTTATATATTCCACTTTCTGCATATCTATTAATATATGTATCGATCTAGTTTTCCCCCTTTTTACTACCCTACATACATATCGATTTATATAATTCCCTTTACCAAACCTTGGCTTTCATTATGTCTCCCTCATATCTATCTATCTATGTATGCATTTCCCTCTCTCTCTCTACACACACACATATATATATACGGATTCATTCATACATACATGTTTAAATATTAATGTGTGGTTGTTTAGAAGTATCAATTTGCACTATAATTTATTGCACTATAATATCTGTTTAGATACATTAGATATATTTACTAACATGTTTCCCTCAGTTTATATATATGTTTATATATATATATATATATATATATATATATACAATACATAAACAGAGAAAGCCTTAAGCGATACTCCGACCAACTCCATCTCACTCAACAAACATTAGGATAAACCTAAGTATTTTCCCAATTTAGTGTTTGGGGTGCTAACTAATCAGTATTTCGTGGATAGCTGGTTGTACTATTTTATATGAGACATTATTAAATAAATATCTCTTTCCTTCCAGACGGCCGTTTCGTTATCAGATTTCTACAATTTGGGATAAATAATTTCCAGGTTATGTAGAAACTTGTATATAAACCATAGTTTTATACACAAGCGGGCTGTTATAAACTCATCAGTGGATGCCCAAATAAAGTCGATGTAAGAATTATATCGACATTAATAGAATGGTGATGGTCTCCCTCAGCGCTAAGAAGGGACTGGTAGATTAGAAAATCCAGCAGTCCTCCCAAAGATAAAATACACGCTGCTGTCCCCAAAAGGGCAAAGGGAGGTCATCTTAAAATAAAACAATATACACGCTGGTCATTTAAACCTGTGAGTTATTACCCACGTGTATAAGAACTCAATTGGATATTAAAAGAATAACCATATGTATACACAACCAATGCACACACAGAGATATTAAAACATAATAAATACATGTATGGATCACCCTTATACACATAACTATTCTCTAAGGCTAAATCAGACATGGGATACAAGGAAGATCAATCAGTATTTCATATAAAATATAATGACAATAATATATATATATATATATATATATATATATATATATATATATATATGGAGATATGTATATGATGGCTGCAAACTCTGCCAAGAGTATTGCATTCGCTGGTTAGATTCAGATGTGTGACGCTCGGATATGGCTTTTCAAGCCTGCTAGAGGCTTGCACTCATTGACACACTGACGACAACTATGGATCTCCCTGGCTTGAGGTCCTGTATGGTTGTCCGTGATCCCTCACAACACCGTGAAGATAATAGTTCACTGGTTCTCTTTGAACATGGCTGCGACTCTGGCTCCTGAGACCAGATTTGCTCAAGCAAACTTTTGGCGACACCGATCGTTTCGAGAGATACACCAGGGCATTGCTTAGGCACATCCCGTTTGATCTTCTCGTACTCTATGTGTCTGTCTTCAAAATTATGGACCCCATCATTCACCATTCCACGTCAAATTTCTCTTTCAAGAGCTTCTGTCTCCCAGTCAATCATCATCAAACCAGTTTTTTTCAATGTGTCCTTTACACAATCTTTGAATTGGAGCCTTAGCTTGTGAGGTGGTGTCTTACCCTCACAAAGCCGGCTATAGAAGAGTTGTTTTGGGATTCGATCATCCTCCATTCTGCACAGGTGTCCGATCCATCGCAAACGCTGTTGGTGGATGATACTCTCAATGCTCCGACACTCACATCTCTCAAGGAACTCAACACCATTCACATGCATCTGCCACTTGATACCGAGCATCTTTCTGAGACACTGAGGTGAAACCGTTCCAGTCTGTGGATATGCCGTTTGTAGGCAACCCATGTCTCACATGCATACAGCAAATCTGACAGTACACATGCAGCATACACTCTCACCTCGGTCCTCATTGTGATTCCTCGCCTGCACCAAAGACGGCCGTTGACCCTCCAAATGACTCACTTGCCTTACTAACACGTAGACCAACTTATGCATCCAGAGAGGAGGTAACACTCAGAGTACTCCCCAAATACACAAATGTGTCAGCAGCCTTCAGCTTTTGACCGTATACGTATATGGAGGGTTCATTGATAACTGTATCTGGAGCAGGTTGGTTCATGATGACAGTCTTCTTCAGACAGATTGTCAGTCCCAAAGAATTGGACGCATTGGAAAATTAATCCATAAGGTGTTGCATGTCACTCTGGGAGTGTGCATTGAGATCACAATCATCTGCATATAAAAATTCTCTGTTCAAGGTACTCAGTACCTTATTGTTGGCAGTGAGCCGCCTAAGGTTAAACAGCTTGCCGGAAGTGCGATATCTGAGATAGATACCGTGTTGACAATCCCCGAAGGCCATGAAGAACACCATTGCGAAATACAAGGCAAACAAAGTTGGTGGAGGTATATCACCCTGCTTGACACCATTTTCAACCGAGATTGGCTCAGACAGTTTACCTCCAGCATTCACCCATGCCTTTATGTCATCGTGGAAAAGTATCAGAATGTTTACAACTTCTTCAGGACAGCCCAATCACTCCAAAATAACCCACAAAGCTTTCCGATTAACGGTGTCAAATGCCTTGGTTAGATCGACAAAAACTTGGTATAAGTCCATGCGCTGCTCAATGCATTTCTCTTGAAGTTGTTTGGCCGAGAATATCATGTCAACAGTGCCTCTGGCATTCCTAAAGCCACATTGGGACTCAGGAAGTACCTCAACAGCAATGTGTTGTATCAATCTGTCCAACAAAATCCTGCACAAGATCTTCCCAGCCAGAGAAAGCAGCGAGATACCTCTGTAGTTGCCACAGTCATATTTGGCTCCCTTTCCTTTGTAAAGTACCACCATCAATGCATCTTTCCAGTCCTGTGGCACATCTTCTTCATTCCAAACATTCACAAAGAGATCAGTGAGGCGGTTTAAGAAGTTATCACCAGCACACTTGAAAATCTCGGCACTCAGTCCATCCATTCCAGGTTACTTGCCGCTGTTCAATTTGGCATTGACCTTCGCTACCTCATCAAATAAAGGTGGATCAGCCATTTCCAGCTTTGTAGGTCTGGATAGAATCGACCGGATGAACTCATCATCAATTTCTGATGGTCTGTTGAGAAGCTCATCAAAGTGGTCATGCCACCTGATCAGAATTTCCTTCGGATCTCTGAGCAATTCCTTGCCATCCCTGGAGCGAAGTGGTGATATCTGTGACCCGGTCGGACCATACACCTCCCCGAGAAGGCTATATAGGAGCTTTGTATCATGTCTGTCTGAGGCCTTCTGGATTTCATCAGCCTTTTGGTTGCACCAAGTATCCTACATGGCTCTCAATCGATGTTGCACACGTGCCTTGATCTGCCTTAGGGTCCGGTCACTCCTGTCAGAACGCGTCTCACACACAAATTGTCAGCACTTTTTGTTTGTCTTCAAGCAATGTTTGAGTAACTGCATCATTTTCATCGAACCAGTCTTTATTCTTTCTATTGTTATGACCCAAATCTCCAGCACTAACATCATAGATGGTTTTCTTCAAGATACCCAGGTGTTTTCACTTTCCATGGACTCAAGGGACCTCGACAACTCACCTCTAGTTTAGTTGTTTTGGAAGTGCAACCTTCTTCCCCCTTACTTTGGGCTTCACAACAAATTGAAATTTGGCGCGCACCAGACGATGATCAGTCCAACATTCCGCACCTCGCAATACACGAACCAATGTGATATCCTTGATATCACGTTTCCTCGTTAAAACAAAGTCAATAAGGTGCTACTTCTTGGAACCTGGATACATCCAAGTTGTCTTATATTTGTATTTCTGTTCCCAACAACAAGATCCATCTCAGTGCACATCTGCAACAGAAGTAGGCCTTTGTTATTGAACTTACTTACTCCAAGCTTGCCCATCACACTCCAAGCTTCCTAGTCATTACCAACACGTGCATTAAAATCAGCAAAGATGACAATCTTGTCTGCATAAGGTATACCATGGATGACCTCTCTCAAAGACATGTAAAAACTTAGATTTTCCTCATCACTAGCACACATAGTAGGAGCGTACTCACTGACCAGAGTCACAAAGCGGTTTTGAATCAGCGGGATTTTCATTGACATTATCCGATCATTGAATCCACAAGGAAGATTTTCCAGATTTGAGACGATTCCATTCCTGACAGCAAATGAGACCCCTGCTTTTCTCTTACAAGCCTCTGCTCTACCACTCCAATAGAAGGTATATCCTCCCTTCTGCTCTGTGAATAGACTCTCACCTGCCAATCTCGCTTCTGAAAGAGCAACGATGTCCATGCTATAGCGATCGACTTCCCTCGACACCAAAGCAGATATTATTTCAGGGCGAGTGTCACTTGTCTGGGAATCAAGTAAAGTAGTTACATTCCAGCATCCAATATTCAGAGATTTGAACCTCTTTGCAGTTGAAGGATGACGACCGGGCCCGCGCTGCGGTGACAAGGGACACCTGCCAGGCCAGACCCCTTCAAAATAAGTTCCAGAGCCCTTACTACCATTGACCTTAAGGTTATGCTCATCTGTCATCATAGAGTTTGGTGCACTTTTAGGCTACTGTGAGCCACACGCACCTGTAACAGATCCTGAACAATCGATGGCTGTGCTTTGAAGATTATTTAAGTGGGGAAAGGCCTTGCACGCGACCAATCCCACTCTCTGAGCATCGAAAACACTACCCGAAAAGGAGATGTGGTCAGCATCATCGGATGCTTCCGAAGCCGCAGGTTTTTTTTTCAGAGTTTCCCTCTCCTGGAAAGGTGTTGTGACAACAACTGGGGGTCCTTCACTCACAGGTAAAAAAAAGTACTATTTGGATGGCCGTTGACTCTGCTGAATTCCTCTGCCTTTTGCCGGGTCTTCTATTCCATCCCGCAGGGTGTCCAAATATCACCCTCCTCACCAAGCAGGCTTGGTGGGGTTGCCGGTTTATTCGCCGACGACCCGACCAAGAGACAGGTAGCACTGGGTTACATGTTACCAGTAGTTATGTATATATATATATAATGTATATATATATATATTGGTAAAAGGAAAAGAAAATGCCGACAAATTGTTCCCAGTGAAAAATAGTTTAATTAGGAATAAGTAAAAATTAGTAATAGTATTGGTTAGTATTCAGTTTTGATTTTAAGTTTTACCGGTTGCGCATTTCTAATGCTTTTCAACAAGAATTGTGAGATAGAGCGCCCGTGATGTTTGCTCTAATCTGATTAGTTTGGGAAATTCTACCTGTTTTATGTAAAAAAAGGTGGCTCCAGTTGTATAAAAAAATTCTTGTGGTCAAAACAATTTTGATTGGTCGATAGAGGTCATGTGAATGTTAAAAATTGATTTTGTGCCAAATGTAGGTTTGTCTCGGCTGATTGAGAAGTCATTGGAAAATAAGTCTCTCAAGACAAATATGTGTGTGTAGTAGTAGTAAAGAGGTTCGTTGTTGTGATAATGGTCAGCAGGGATGTGTGTGCGAACCGCAGCCTGCTGACAGTTCAAGTAACTATTAAGACAAGTGTGTGTGTGTGTGTGTGTAGCAGAGTAATTCGTGGTAGAGGGATGGTCAGTAGGAATGTGTCTGTACGTGTGTGCGGGATATTTTAACATGTTAAAAGATATTTTTCAGCTCTTGTCTTATACGGATAAGTGTGTGTGTGTGTGTGTGTGTGTGTGTGTGTGTGTGTGTGTGTGTGTGTGTGTGTGTGTGTGTGTGTGTGTCTCTTTGTATGTTAATGTACGCGTGTGTATGTGTGTGTGTATATGTGTGTATATATATGTGTGTGTGTGTGTGTGTGTGTGCGAGAATGTGTGTGGGTGGACTAGTATTTTTGTGATACTGGTAAAAATGGTGTACATTATTCGATATTTTCAGCAAAAAATATTCTCTCAATAGAACATCAAAAACCTTAATAATAAAAGCTGTGAAATGATATATAGTATTGGCATAATACCAAGGTGTGTGTGAGTGTCCAGATTGTACGTACTGCAAGGGGAATCCATTAGGCTTTGCCGTATTGCAATACTTGTGTACAAATATGTATGTGCCCATCAGTGTGCAATGCATGTGTGCGGATATGTATGTGTGTGTGTCGGCCGTTTATATCTATAGACATCAAAAGGTATGCAAATTTGTGTATATTTGTGTTGCACCATAGAACATTTGTGTTTACGTATGTCATTGTGTTTATATGTGGATAGAGATGTATGCTGATGTGGGTATGTATGTTGACGTGTGTATGTTGTGGGTTCGTCTTAGGGAGAAGTGTTTAGACGGGGTCCGTATTTGTTAATAAAGTGAGATTCCTTGCTGATGCGCTGGGTGTGGGTGGCATTATCTTTAAATTTGTAGAGGGGAAAGATTGATTTTGGGCGGCACAGGTATCTTGGGATCTATGGACAGTCATGCGTTGGCGGAGGCTGTTTTTGGTCTGGCCTATGTATTGTTCTCGACAACCTGAGCAAGTTAATACATATATTAGATTTCTGATGCGCAGGTGAAATTGTGTTCCAAATTTGTTTAGTACTTTAGAGTAGAGGGTACCACACAGCAACTGCGCGGGTCCACCGATTATCGGTGAACCGAGCGACATGTCCAGCCCATCTGAACTTGCTGCGCATATATTCCGTGATGACGTACCCCGGGCCGGATTTCTGTCTGATGACTTCGCTCCTGATGTGCTCTCTCAAAGATATTCCTAGCATTGAACTCTCCATGGCTCTTTGAACATTTACCAGCATTTGCTCTTCTCTCTTCGTTGTAGCTCAAGTTTCAATGCCATATAACATTGCAGGTAAAACTGTGCTATTTAAGTGGTTTGCGCGGGTGGTCTTGTCCAACCTCCCCTTGAGCACATCCCGTATGCCGTTGAACGCCTTCCATCTGGCTCTTACTCTGCGCGAGATCTCCCTTTCAATGTCTCGGCGCATGTTCACTTCTTGTCCTAGGTAGAGGTATTCCTCGACCTCCTCTATTTCATCACCGCCAACCACCATTCGACCTGTTGGTACGTTGTCGGACCGCATGAACTTTGTTTTCATGCGGTTCATCTTGAGGCCTACTGCAGAGCTTTCGATGTCGAGCTACGTCAGCATGGTCTGAAGCTGATCCGTGGTTTCAGCGATGAGTACGATGTCATCAGAGAAACGGATGTGGGTAAGTATCTCGCCGTTGGTGTTGACACCGCCTTGCCAGTCAATGCCTCTGATGATCTGCTCGAGAAACGCGTTGAAAACTTTTGGAGAGATCGTATCACCTTGCTTCACTCCCTTCTCGACCGGCACTCGTACGGGGGATGACAGAAGAGCTATGTCGGTGGTGCATGCGGAACTCGCCTCCCTGAGCAGTTGAACGTATGGCGCATCGACTCCTGGTCTCTGCAGCGAGTTCAGCACTGCGTTGATTTCGACGCTGTCGAAGCCTTCTCTTAGTCTACGAACGCGACGCGGAGAGGCATCTTGTACTCTTTCGCTCGCTTAAGCAGTTGTGTCAGAGTAAATATGTGGTCCATCGTGCTATAGTTTTTCCGGAAGCCGGCTTGTTGTCTCGGTTGCTGTTCGTCCAGATGACGTGATAATCTGATTGAGGATTATCTTCATGAACAGCTTGTAAACGTGAGACAGCAGGTATATAGGTCGGTAGATTTTCAGATCTTCTCTATCGCCCTTCTTGTATAGCAGGATGTTATTCGACTCTTTCCACCGCGAGGGTATTCTTCCATCGTCCACATAGTGTATGAATCGCTCGGCGAGGATTTTACAGAGGTGTTCTCCGCCTAACTTCAGCACCTCCGATATTATGCCGTCGTTCCATGGCGCCTTTCCGCTTTTAATCAAGCGTACGGCTCTTTCGACCTCACCGACAAGGATGGGTGGCACATTTTCTTCCTGTTAGAGTGACGGCAACGGCTGCACATTCCCGGCAGACTTGAAGAGCTTCGTGTAGAAGTCTTCGCAAACCTTTTCCACCTCACTCTTGTCGCCGACCGGTACCCCAGCTGTGTTCTTCAGTGTCGTTACCTCCGATCTGTACAAGTTTCAGACTGTTGGTCCTAGAGATGATTCATCATCTTCCAGAGTTCAAAAGCTAGCTAAACTGAAGAGGTACCGGCCTGCCCGCCCAGCTAGTGAGATGGCGTCATCTTATGGTTAAAACAGTACGAAGAAAAGGGCCTCAGAACCTTGCGTGTCAATCAGGCCACTCCACGACGGCGGAGTGCAACACGAGCGACGAATCACAGGTTCCCGAAGGGCGCCAAGCAACAGGACTAACCTTGCCATATGCACCTACAACTGCAGGTCTTTGGCAGGGGGGCAAGGACTAAAGCACCTAATGGAGGAGAAGAAGATCAGGTGCGACGTGTTAGAGCTGTGCGAGACCCTCCAGAAGAAGGAGCCGAGTTCGCGATGGCAAGATGTATGCGCCTTGAGACTCGGGAAAGAAGAGGATCCCAGATCACTCGGAGGTATAGGGTTTTTCGTAAGCAAGGAATGGGCTTCGAAGGTCGCTCCTTGCCAGTTCATATCGTCACGGATTGGTGTACTGAACGTGAACCTCTCAGGGAAGGCCACCCTCAAGATCCTCCAGACCTACGCACCCACAAAGGTCGGACAAGGACAGCAAGGGGAAGTGTATGTCGGAAGATGAGAGGAGAATGTCTGGTCTCCATGGCGGAGGCGAGACGGCTCTACATCGAAAACAGCCTATTCAGGAAGAAGAAGGATGAGAAGAGATGGACCTGGGCATCGCCAAATTCTGAGCACCGAAACGAGATCGACTACATCTTGGACTACAAGCGACGCATACTCCAGGACGTCTCCGTCATAACGCCATTCAACACTTCCAGTGATTATCGTCTGGTGAAGGCGAAGGTCGTCATTGAACGGACGAGGGAGAAGAAGGCTCTGCATTTGGTGTCGAAGGGAGAACGCGTCCGGGTCTTCAACGAGGTGCAGCTTCAGGAAGCCATCTTGCAGGAAAAACTGGCGACAAGGAGACGGCATAGACGCTGACTACGACTCACTGATAAGGAAACTGAAGGAGTACTTGAGGAAGGCGAAGGGTGTGTGCCCGAGGGATCGGAAGGGAAGAGACACGGAGCAAACTATGAAGTTGCTTGAGAAGAGGAAAAATATGAAGAGTACACCTGAAGATCACCTCGAGTATTCCCTTCTCAGCAGAGTGATATGTCAACAACTGAAGAGAGACTTCGAGGCATACCGGATGGAGAAGCTCCTGAAGGCCGCAAAGGAAAAGAACACGAATATATAATTATATGTATATATATATATTAAAACAACAGATTAAAGTTTAAGCAAAGAATCGCTGCTTTCACCCTTAACGGGATCTTCTGAAACTAAAAAAATCAATCTGTTAATGCAGAAGTAATTATTTCGAAAAACGTCACACACTATATATAAATATATACACTCTATATATATACATATACACGCACACACACATATATAGCGTCATAATGTCGTAATGCAGCCAGCCAGACATAGAGACGGATATTATAAGGGCGCAACGTTATATCTATGTATCTATCTAAAAAGAAAGTCTAAAAATTATAGAGAGAGATCGCTAAATCGCCTAATGCGGACCCTAGGGCATTGGAAATATGAAATATTCTTTGCTCCAAACACTCACAGGTCCATAAGCATTACATATGAACAGTCTGAAAACAATCGGTTGTGTGGTTCTCGAGTTTTGGGGAGATAGACAGACATTCTCTGTTAGATATATAGGTATGTAAATAATTGTTTCTACTTTTAGCACAAGGACAGAAATTATCGCAGTGCATTACTGGTACTTTATTTTATCGACCCCATAAGGATGAAAGGCAAAGCTAACCTCGGCGGGATTTGAACTCAGACCATAAAGGGCCGTAACTCTTTGCTGCAAAGCATGATGT
>OZ024743.1:314595833-314610833 GCA_964016885.1 Eledone cirrhosa | reverse complement strand
ATACAGACATATATATACATATAAAGTATATAGATATGAATCCAACAAAACTTGTTGCAGAGACATTTAGAAACACTTAACATCTAACATGACTTCAAGTTTCAAGTATAATCTGAGGAGTATTTCTTCCCTGCTGAGGACATGCATGACAGTTAAACTTTAGTTTTCTATTTTCCGAATTCAATGTAATACGTAGTAATCAAGCCCCATGGTCCATATTATCAACTTTACGTTCTACTATAAAAAGAATAGAGGAAAATGTATCTGGCATCAGTTTACATTCATTTGAAATATTTTAGAGTTGTAAAAACGTCGGATACCTTAACTTAGGGCACCAAAACCTGAAGAATTTATTTTCAGATTCTTACCTCCTTATTTCAAATCTCGTTGTTTTTAACTCTGCATTTCACCCTTCGGGAGTTGAATAAGTTTGTATATCAATTAACCATTATGGTCAATATAATCTATTGTACCTCTCAACCACCTAGAAGTGCTACGTTCTCATGAGATTTAATTCAAATCCCAAACTCGACTACTTTGAATTGTATTATTCCGCACTCGATGACCTAAAGTAACAGTTTGAGCGATTCCACAGTTTCCCTGTTTCTGGTCTTGTGTCAATGTTACATTATTTATTTTAGAGTGGTGTTTGGAGTCCAGAACTCCTGAGTCCCTTAACACCTGAGATTGTAGGGTAATCGTAAACCCAATGGAGCCCATCTCCTCTCCAGTTCTGACAACAGCAGATTTCTTCCAAAGGTTAGAAGGGATCTCAGAAAGAGATATTTATGAAGAATTGACCCCAGTACAACTCTAAATAGATGAATGTCAAAGTTGAATTCGAGGGATTTGAACTCAAAGAACAGAGTGCCGAAACGAATACTGCATTCTATGCCATGATCTAACGACGCTGCCGATTCACCGCCGACACAAAGTGTGTATAGTGTTTGAGGAACAAATGATCTGCGTCTCTTTAAAATCTGAGATCAAATCTAGCTGCTGTCAACGTTATTCCGTGTGTGAAGCGTGATGAAATAATTACCATTGAAATACCGTATTCAATTAAATCTCTGTAATCTGACAACAATATATGTACCAATTATTTACTATGGGTTGACAATTACGTTAGAGATACGGTTTGATAACAATAAACTCTCCATTTCCTTCCCTCTCGCCTCTATTCTACTTTCTCTTTCATGTATCAGGGATCGATAAAACAATTATCATTTCAATACTGGATCGATATATCTTCAAGAAACATTTAGCCGTGTGTTTAGTCAAAGGAAATCCTCATGATTATAGATTGATAGTGTTATTCTTCCATTTGCTCTACCATTATGGTCTACCATTATGCCACTGGAAAACACCTTAACCTCAACACTGCACTTGAATGAAACACTGGTTATTTCAAGTGTGGATATTGCCAATAGACGACAAGATTCACTTAACCGCACTCTGTGCTATTGTTATAGCCAATACCACAGTTCAGCATCATCATTATCGTCTTTTCTCTACTTTTCTATACTGGAATAGTTTTTGTAGAGAGTGTGGAGACAGTAAAATACGCTCGGACGCACTTCTTGACGCCAACATTATTTTTAACAAGGAACTGTGAGACGAAAGGTATAGGGAAACTCTATCAAACGCGAAGTATGCCCCAACACACACACACGCGCACATATACACAAACACATAGTGTCTTATTGTTTGGTAAGTAGAATATATCAGTGGGGGATTCCATCTATAGTATTACTTACGGAGAAGTGCATAGTACCAGAATGAATTAAAACAGCATACTTATACCTGCTTTTATATAGAATATGACACTAGAATCTTCAATGTGTGGGTACGCATCTTCTTGGCCAGACTCATGTGCGGTGGAATAGAAGTCGTGAATTATGAACTAAACGTTCTTTATTCATACCCAGTATGTTACAATGTACATATCCAGTAATGAGACAATTGATAACAGTTTTCCAGTAAGAAAAAATCGATAGAAACTCTATGTAGATGCAGATTCCTGTGTTTAAAACGAGGTTAATAGCCTTAAAAAGTATCATCTGTAGTGTTATTAACATTATTGGCGATACAGTATTATATTTCAGTCTTTCCCTTAATTCATAATATACTTGACTATTCAAAACTAAGGCAAAGTGTATTCTGGCGCCATTCTTTTCTCGCAGAAATAATTAGAAACCATCACCACTACTACTACTAGCAATAATAGTTTTATTTATTGGTCACAAGGGCCGATATATAGGGAACAATACAAAAGACAGGGACAGTGGGGGTTTACATATACAACGAGTAACCAATTTAAATAACAATAACAAAATAACAATAAAAATACATGAAGGAAAATTCCCCAATAGGGGGAATGACCACCCAGGGTTCACTCAGGTACCCCACAATTCCTGAATGACCCGACGCTCCGAGAGCATCCGGGAAGGGCACCCCTCTCCTCCCCAAATTCACCCACCTTTCAGCAAATGTACTGGGGATAGCACTTCTCTCTCCACCCTCACCTTCCTTTCCAAGTGAAACTTGAAAACGTTGATGAGGGATTGGCCGAATAGAAAAGTGTCTATCTTCAGTACTTTAAACTTGGTCCACCATACAACCTCTTTCGCTACTGCCACCAGACAGAGGAAAATTGCTTGCCCTTCCTGGCCAAAAGAAGGTGGCGGATCCATCTTCACTATGGACTCGGCCGATAGCCGGATCCGTTCTACAGGCGACAACAGCTGTCCGACAACAGCTGACCCCACAAGAAAGTAATTCACAGTCAATGAATGAGTGCATGCAGAACGGTTTCGTCGTTCTGCGCGCATCTCGGCAGGTCCGTCTGACAGCACTTCCATGCCTGTACAGTTTATCTCGAACCGGCAGTTCCCCCTGGTAACACTGCCAAATGAGGGATTTGGGGAAGTTTTCCATTATCTCCGGCTCGAAAGTCTTCCAGGACAGACTGGTTAGTTCGACTTGGTCGCCACCCAGAGCCTCTTCGAGTGCGTCGTCGCACTTGCCCACCACTAATCCTCTATAGAACGCGAGAGTGGAAGTTCCACTGACCGCATTCCAATCTGGTAGAGGGCGGTGAGTGCCTGGCAATATTCCAGATGCTAGTCATCCAGTTGCGGTCTCTTCTTGACCCAGGGCTGCAGCTCAGTCAAAGGGACTAGCTGCGGAAAAGCCCGTCTGACAAACGGCGACCACACCTGTTCACCGTTTAGGCAGAATATCTGGAGATGCCGCAGCCTCAGCGCATGTCTGCGCATCATTAGCCACAGCATGCCCAGCCCTCCACGTAGAGGGTGCTGGCACCAGATGGACTGCCTCACCAACGGAACCTGTTCCCTCCACAATAATTAGTAGAGGAGCTGTTCCACGTTGGCGAGGCTCGGATGGGGACAAAGGACGACGGTCAGGCGCTAGTAGATTACGGACGCAATGACGCGTTCGCCACCTCCACCGACCTTTCAGTGATAGCTACCTCGCAGTAGGTAGCTTCTGGGTGAGACTGGCTACCCTGCCTGTCACCTCGTCGCAATTATAATCCAGCTGGAGTTCTGGCTCGAACCAAAACTCCGAGCAACTTTACCGGTTCGTCCGTCCAGCGCCTAACGACCCTGTTGGACGGCATTGACTTGCCTCTCCAGGTAGTGAGCTGCAAGTCCACCTACTTTTCCGGTTTACGTTTAATTTCCGTCAACATTTCATATTCCTCTAAGGTGCTGACCACCTCTATTTCCGAGGTGTCCGACACCATCACGGTGATATTATCCGCATAAGCCGACAGAAACTTTCCGCATCCGGTTCGAGCAGGATGCCCTGCAACAGCTCCTGCAGTAGAGGCTCGAGTGTCAATGCGTACAGAAACGAAGAGAGAGGGCACCCTTGACGGACAAATCGGAAGATCTCAAACGGTTCAGATAGGTGGCCATTAACTTTGATCACCGATTAACTTTGCAGCGATCCAGCTTCTGGAGACGGGGCCGTCTTGAAGACAGCTTCAAGGTACCGATTGTCGCCCCCTATCGAATGCTTTCGATTGATCTAAATTGATCAGAGCCCCACCAAAGCCGAGTTTACACCCTACCCTCTCTATGATGTATCGCATAAGGTAGTGGTTGTCATTTATGGACCTGCTCGGGATCCACAAGTTTGCGCCTCCCCAAATAAATCTTCGACGACAAGCGCCAAACATTTCGCTAACACCTTGGCCAAAATCTTAAAGTCTGTGTTGAGCAGAGTTATGGGCCTGAAGTTATCTTATGTGTCCCTCTTGTCCTCGCATTTCATTATAAGCGTCACTACACCCTCGCAAACCGAACAGGGAACACTCACGTTCTACGGCCAGTTGCAGTAGAGTGCTTCGAGGAGATCGGAGAATATGTCAGGCATATTTACGTAAAGCACCATGCAAGCCGAGTGATTGACACCTCGTGCAGCCGCCAAGGGCATTCTGAATTTCGGCTGCAGTTATCGGCCTTTCGCAGCGCTCAGCGTCGACCGTCGAGAGGCGCGGAAAGCCGTCGAGGTAGGGCCTGAAGTCCGCTACCGTCTCTGACCCACCGCTCCCCCCGAACAACCGAGCAAAGTGCTGGCAAAAGGCCTCACACACCTGCCTGTAATCGCTCAGCTCCTGTCCGTCTCGGGGTGTCAGACACGGAATTGTGGTTTTATTACCCTCTGCCACACGGATCCTTTGAACAGCTTTGGTTCCCTTGTTTCTCAGAGCACATGCCTTAGCTCTGACAATGCAGCCTTCGTGTTTTGCATTGAAGAAATGGTCTAAGGCCATTCTCCACGCTAGCATGTCAGTTGAAATGCCACTACGAATAGCCTTGTCTACCTTAGCTACTCGCTGCCCCCCCCCCCCTCATCTATTTTTTTTCTAACGCTATTTCTTTGCTAAACCCTAACGAAGTTACTGTAATCTCTCTTTTGAGAGCCCCCACCATCTGTTGTTGACGACCCCCCCCCCCGCCCACAATCACCTTTTTATTAATTAAATTGTTCACCCGGTCCCTTTAGGCTTTATGTGCCGGAAACGATACGTTCAGCTTCCAGTAACCAGATCCTAACATATGCGTATCACAAACTTGTGATCTGAATAGGCGATCATTTTAAAACCGGGACAGCCTACACTATTTCTATCTATTTTCCTAATCTATATTCCTGTCTATATACGAGCTAGATGACCCTATGTGGTTGGTCCAGGTCCACACTTGCGCATAAGGAAAATCTAGCCGGCACTTGTCAAGAGAGTTGGAACTGGCTGATCAGGTACTCGAGGCTTTTGCAACAGCACCACTAACCCCCGCCGGTTCCTAAGAGCTACTCCAAAACAGTCACAGCGTACGTCTAAGATGCTGTTCTAGCTACCCGCTAACAGTAAAGAGCGAGACGTATCCATAAAGGCTTCCAGGCGTCTAAAGAAGTCCGGTCGTCCAGCCCCGGTAAGGACGTAGACGGCCACCAGTCTAAAAGCACCACAATAACTATTGTTCAAGTCCAGGATCACCAACTAACTGTCCGGGTCCCGGAAGATCGACCATACCTCAAGATCCAGGCATTTCCTAAACAGCACTGCCACCCCATTTCCATTCCCAGGCCAACTAACAGATGCAAAGATCTGATAGTCGTCGAAAATATGGGTTAGTGCGCCTGTGTCTGAAATCTTGGTCTCGCTAACGGCAATTAGATCCATTTCTAGAGACCTGAGGTCGTTGAGCTGGGCATCCAGGGCGACCCCAAGCCGCGAACATTTAAACTGCCCACTCTTAATATATCCATGTTTGCAGGCTAAAAGAGTGAGGAAAGGTTTACTCACCTCCCTGGGTCTTGTGAATGTCGGGTCGTTCGACTTCCATAGTTGGGGAGAGGGTTCTTTTAGAAACACCTTTAAAAGTCTCACTGTGTGTTTCACGTTCGGGGTTCGAATTCCTTTGTAAGAATCGAGCGACATTCGCACCAGGAACAAATCCTCTGGTACGCAAAATGTGCTCGATTCAAAAATCTCCGCCTCTGTTTGAATTTCTTTACTTTGTGCTACGGGGGTCATCATTTCCTTGTAGACTCTTCTGACAATCACGAAGTTTTGTATGTATCGTTGGTGCTGTTTTATTTGTTTTCCTGGCTGTTTAGTTAGTTTGCGTTGTTTTGGGACTCTGGTGATGGTGGTGTTGGTGTTGGTGTTGGTGTTGGTGTTGGTGTTGGTGTTGTTTGGAAGATGTTTGAGAGTGTGGTGTCCGCAATTTCACTACTGGAAGATGAGGAGTCTGTGGATGTAAGTGTGTCTGTGTCTGTATGTGGGTTTTATGTTTTTGTTCAAGTGTGCATTTTTTTTAGTTTGTGGGGTGGGGGAGCTTTCCTTGTTTTCCTCGGGGTGGCTAATGTTGCTGGTGCTGGTGTTGTTGGTGGTCCTCGCCCGGCGTCGACAGCAGTGGAGACCTTTGACCCCTTGCACTTTTCAGCAGTTGAGGGCAGAGGCTCGCAAATGTGTTGCTTCTCCGCAAACAAAACAATGCGGCCTTCTGCCCTCAGACATTATATATATACTATTCTGGAGACGAATGTGTTTCGGGATTTTTTACATCCTCGGGCCTGATCTGGAAAAATCCTCCCTGGCAGTTCTTGTGACCTCTATCGGGATGGTATCCGTCCCCTCCACTATCACGCATCCCAAGAACCACCATATGTCAAGTCCTGGTGGAATCCCGGGAATGCGGACACGGCCTGTTTGTTTTCCCATGTGGACGAGGTACATTATGACCATGCTGGTTTTGCAAGGGTTCATCATATGTTTCATAGCGAGGGCTTCTGACTAAAACATCACCGAAATGGTGCTGTATTGTCTGCCCATCCCTATGTTCTCAGTGTCATCCCTGATGCATCTCAGCACGGCATCGATATGTGCCGGGGCAATTAAAGACGCCCTCTTTGTCTCTGCTGAAATGCATCTGGAATGCAGCATTCTCTGCTCCACTGCTTCAATGGGTTCTGCCGGGATAGTTAAGTTGGTCTAGGTTTGCTCTTGTTTGGCCTGGGCCAACTTTTCATCTTTCTTCTTGAGTCCCATGCTGAAGCATGGCCTCCTTTTGGCTGCTGCCGCAGCGAAAGTGTTCTTGTTGGTGTTCGTGGTGTTGTTGGTGTTCTTGTTGGTGTTGTTGCTGTTGTCGCTGTTGCAGTTGGTTGTATCTTTGATGCCGCTGTTGTTGTTTTCGGTGCAGTTGGTGTTGGTGCTGTCGCTGTTCATGTTCTTGGTGGTGTTAATTTCGGTGTTTTTGTTGCCATTGTTTCTGTTGCCTGTCTTTTGGTTGTCGCTATCACTGCTGTGTTTGGTGTTGTCATTTCTATTTTTTTTAGGTTAGTCTTCTAAATGTTGCTGTTGTTGCTGTCGTTGTTCATGTTGTTTGTGTTGGTGTTTGTGGTATAAATATTTGCGTTCGCCGTATCCCTCCTCTCACCGTTCAAGTCATTGTCATACGACAGCTGACTTACCGTTGGGCGTGGCTCAGCCATGTTTCTTTTCTTTTTTGATTTTTTTATATATATACAAAAAGTTCAAATATTATAGCGTCTCCTCTTCACAGGGCAAAGACAGGTTTTACGACCCTGTTCCAAAAAATATAGCAACTAAAACCATTGAAAAGATCTTGAAATTCACTACCTTATCGAGCTCACAAAAGACACGTCTTCGCTGTCTGACACCCAATTTGAAGAAGAAGGGAAAGTCGATTAAATCGGCCCCGGTGTATTACTGGTTGTTTATGTTATCGACCCGGTAAGGATGAAAGGCAAAGCCAACCTCGCCGGTATTTGAACTCAGAACGTAAAGAGCCGAAATTCTATGATGCCCTACCGATACTGCCCATATTACTACTATCACTAATAATTGTGTCTACTTTACGCACAAGGCTAGCAATGTTGGGGGAGGGACAAGTCGATTAAATCGACCCCAGTGCATTACTACTGCTTTATTTTATCGACCCCGTAAGGATGAAAGGCAAAGCTAACCGTAGCTGGATTTGAACTCAGAACGCAAAGGGCCATAATTCTAAGCTGCAAAGCATGGTGTCTAACGCTCTGCCGATACTGCCAATCCGTCGCCCCACTACTACCACTAATAATAATTATAATTCTTTCTCTATTGGCCAAGCGTGCTGGAACATGTAGGGCAATACAAAAAAAAAAACAAAAAAAAACATGGACAGCGCGGATTTACAATAAGTGAAAGCATATGAACAAATACAACAGATAACAATATGCAATAAAGTTATAACAATATAACTACCCTTTAAGGGAGAGCACGACCCAAGGGTAAATTAGCAATCCCACACTTCATAAAAACCCCTAATCAACAAGAGCTCCATTAAAAATGTCGGTTTCTCTATACTTCTGGGCAAAGATTGCTACAATATGTCTTCTGTTTTAGCGGAAATAATCCTAAGAAAATGGGAGATATCAACAAATTTATGGGTTTACAATACCGCATATGTTAAAACTATGATAATGGTTACTTATATAGGCAAAACGCCAGCAATTTTGGAGGAGAGGAAAGTCGATGAAATCGACCTCAGTATTTTAACAACCCCAAAAGGATGACAAGCAAAGATAACCTTGATGGGATTTGAACTCAGAAGGTAAAGGGACGTAGCTCTATGCTGAGAAGCATGTTGTCCGACACTTTAAATAATTCCAACGTTCATTGACATTTTTCTGCCATGTCGATCATTATTTAGGTGTGCAACAGGAACTTGTGTGAATACTTCTTATCTAAAATATGGCGTGACGTATTTAAATTGCCGAAGTGCCATATTAGCAGTGTATGAGGCGGGGTATGATGATCAAGAGAGGCACACAATACCTCACAACCGTCTGAGGTTAACATTTAACAATGAAGTTAAATGAAAGAATGCAGATGTGAAGCCGTTTAATCACACACACACACACACACATACACACGCGCACACACACGCACACACACACACACACACACACACACAGACCATATATATATATATATATATAAGTTTTAATATAGATGAGATTCTACAGGACTAGAACTGTTTCATTCTTTAGAAATCATCAGGAATCTGGGTATCAAAAAATAAATATGGTATTTATAGGTCTCTACAAGTGGTAGGAGAGGGTGGAGAGTGGGATGGGTGTAGGTCATTGGTTGATAGAAAAGGGAATTCATTAAAAGCTAATTCTACAAAGCTATAGTTTATTTTTATTAATTTTTGTTTTTAGAGTAACAAAGGCAGACAGAATTCTATAAACAGGTTCCGGATGGCATACCATTCGTTGTCATTAAGTTTCTCTTAAGCTAACAGATGTCTATAAGATCAGTGGGGGGTCAGTCATGGTAGATAGAATTAAAGGAAAGGGAGATTCTTTAAAAGCTAAATTCATTAAGGTAATAAAAAATAAACTATAGCTTTGTAGAATTAGCTTTTAATGAATTCCCTTTTCTATCAACCAATGACCTACACCCATCCCACTCCCCACCCTCTCCTACCACTTGTAGAGACCTATAAATACCATATTTATTTTTTGATACCCAGATTCCTGATGATTTCTAAAGAATGAAACAGTTCTAGTCCTGTAGAATCTCATTTATATTAAAACTTTTATACTCTGCAATGTATTGAGTACCTTACTTACTGTGGTTACCTCCGATTCAACGTATATATATACAAATAAATGTAACAATCTATCTACCACCCTCTCTCTCTTTTTCTCTTTCTCTCTCTCTATATATTTATATGTATATATATATATATATATATATATATATATATATATAGAGAGAGAGAGAGAGAGAGAGAGAGAGATAGAGAGAGAGAAAGGGGGGAGGGGGAGAGACAATTTGTAAATCGATATCCACGCTCGAAACATTTGTTTTAGTCGCGTTCGAAAGATTTCAAAATTGTTCTTCAAATAACGATTTTCTAGAACATCTTATTAATTTTCGCTTGCTTTAATCGGCTCAAAACTACGTATTTTTTCCTTCTGTACGATATGAATGACAAAAGGAACATTTTGGATATAGAATATGGTATCTGAGTGAGATCTAAAGATTTACACTGGCTTCTATTACAAGATGAAACGACGGGTACTTATCAAGTTATTGTAAATTTCAGTTTCAATTAAATTTCTCTTTGAGCATGTGTATATGTTTAAATATCTTTCTTCTTCTTCTTCTTCTTGGTATTAAAGTAATAGTAGTAGTAGTGCCATTATAAATAAACTACATGCTTGGAAGTGCCATCAATAAGGCATCTACGAGATGCAAGCAAAGAGGAAGCCGTCCTGAATATCTACGTCCAGTGTGCGAGCATTGCTGATATATTGGTCATGTCGTACATCTAGTGTCACGTGTAGTAGTATTTCTGAGTCCGCCTTTCTTTAGCCAGGATGGGTAGACTGTTTTTTTTTTGTTTTTGTTTTTGTCTTGTGGTAAATAAAAGTTGGATGGGAGTGGCAAGCATGATTCCAGTGCACGGCACGCGTGAAGAACCTTGCTCTGGGTATGTACCAGTTGATCGGGGTTGTCAGAATTACCGTGGCTTTGTATGAGGCGTATCCACGATTAGTTCTCGGAGACCCCATTTGGGGAATTTACTTCGTCATATTTACATTGTCCTCTCTCTGTTTTATTGTTAGATGTTTATACAAAAGATAAAACACACACACACACATACACACACATACATACTGTATTGTCCTGTGCCATCCGCAGCTTTTCCTTTTTTTGTCAACTCTTCGAGATCAATAAAAAAACTATTATTAATATTGGATTGGCAGTATCGGTAGAGGGTCGGACGCCATGCTTTCCAGCATAGTTACGTCCCTTTACGATCTGAGTTCAATTCCCGCCGAGGTTAACTTTGCCTTTCATCCTTACGGGGTCGATAAAATAAAGTACCAGTAATGCACAGGGTAATTGCTGGCCTTGTGCCTAAAGTAGAAACAATTATTAATATTAATATTATTCCAAGTTTGTGAATCATTAGGACGTTTGATTTAATATGCCAGCTAACTACACTCTGATTTCAGATGTTTAATTTGCCTGTCCTTCTTCAGGGGTGGATGAGTTAAATTTCCTGTTAAGTACCGGAGTCGATATAATCTACTTTCCCCTTCCCCAAATTGCAGATCATGTGCCTACGTTAGAAAGAATTATTTCGCAAACCGAACTATATTGACATGCATCGAATGAAGGGTCCTGTAACTGAAAAGGCCTTCTCTGCCTAAGACTGTTACACTAATTCTCTTTCAGAATTCTCGTAAGGATGCATGTGTCTGTAGAAGTTTCAGTTAACAACACGTTAATTTCACAAGTAGATTAGTCCGTTAGTAGATCAACTGGAATATACATGGTCGAAATCAACGGAAATCAACGGAAATCAACGGAACTCCAGATCATCATATAATTCTATTATGAAGACGAGTCAAATTACAAAATTACAATATACTATCATGCTCTTAAGAACATGATAGTTTTTACATTTTACTGCTGGAAACCAAATACTAATGTATAAATGGGAAACAGTAAAAAGATTTGAGTTTCTGTCTGGCTCCTTATTCTACAATGTTATTAGTGTCTACATTTGTAATTAATGTTACAATGAGACGATAATATCAAGCAACAGGCATACGTTTCAATGACAGTCGGTATGAAATTATTCTCTGGAAAAGTGTGTACTAGCAGTATTGGTAGAGCTTCGAACGGCAGCAGTAGGAGGTTGGATGACGGCATGGACTTCAGTGGGTAATTCTACCACCTACCGTGGCTCTCGCCAACCTATCAAAACTTTGCAAAAAATCAATAGCCTCTGAAATACGGGATACAATAACTAGCTTCAGGACGGGCAAATTACCTGGTTTACATTTACAAGCCACACTTGTTTGGCCACGCCGTTGCAGAGGTCTACCACAACTGGCAGCATCACGGGACAATCCTCAGTTTTGTGAGCCTACTGGCATTGGTGCTACTGAGAAAGTACCAGAATAAGGGGGACCATTTTGATAATATCGTGACAGTAGATGTTCGGTATATACCCACAAGTCAGCAATCTTCGGACGAATGTTTGTTGGGGTGGTTTTGTCAATATCCGTGCATCTCTGACATGCCCTGTGGGGTTACAGCATAGAAGTGTCATTTAGGTCATTCAACTATACATAAAATCTATTAACTCCACTTTGTGCTTATGGAAAATTTCATCATAAAAAAATAAATATGATAAATATGAAGTAAACTTAACAGATTGTGTTTGATATTGGATGGCTAAAATGCCGTTTCCACGCTGTAATTGGTTCAGTTTCAACACACGGTTTCGGACGTAATCATTTGTCAGACAAGTACAACTCCGAAATATTAGTAGCTTAATAACATAACAACGTAATGGAGACTAATTGGATCGACAAGTAAAATGTCGTTGTTGACACAAGTGCGAAGTATCAAAGCACTTAATCTAAGACAGTTGCCATTAGTTACCTTAACATTTGATTTCTTTTTTCACCACACAAACACACTTCAGAGCTACTGTGGAGTGTGTGTGATAACAATCGCGGCTCTTTTTTCCTCCGCTAGTATATTTCTTCTTTTTTTAAATTTTGTTTTACAATAAAATATATAGAACTCGTTAATAAGTTGGAACCGTAGAAAATGGTCAGCAAATAAAGAGAAAATGATGCAAGAAATTTGGGCAGTTTGAGGTATTAACCAGTACCGCCTATCATCACATAAAGGTAGAGTATTTGAGAACAAGAAAATTAATGTACATCTATAATAAAAGTCATTTCGACTATAATAGTGTTGTTTAGACTAGCGGTAGTCCGAGAGAAAGCTTTGGTGGTCCGCAAAAAAATTTCAATGTATTTATCTTTTTTAAAATATTCATATTAGTGCCCGCGGGATTGAATATTATGAATTGACTGGGAAGAACTTTTATGGCTGCGGAGTTCCTCTTAATTGCTTTACTGCCACCCAGTTGGACAAAAAATAGTGCCCTTTGAAGGTAGTTTTAGAAAGAAAACTTTTACTGAATGTTCAAGGTTGGAATCACTTTGATCAAAGTCGGTCTAGCCATGGCCACCCTGCCATATACGCAGGCATATGTAGTACTGTGTTATGCACCCTGTACCTCAATTGGTTAGAATTGAGAGTAGATGCTGTTCCATTCCATAACAGATTTTGTTATTACGTATTCCAGGTTTTTCCAAGCTTTGGTAGAATACTGGCGACTCTTTAGAGAAGCTATTTCCTCACCCCCCGCCCCTTCATCAAAATGTTTCGTTGAAAGTATATTGGAATATTTCATTTTATTCAAACATTTATATAATAACTCAAGCTGAAAGTTCTACGAGATATTGCTATTTTTTATTCTGTTTCTCATTCCTCGCTTAAAAGTCCTTACTTATCATTGAGCGTTGACATCAGTGCTTTATTTCTAATGCTTCTCCTGAGTCCCACAGTGCCCCCAGAATGGAGTCGGAGGTGGTAGCACCCACTTTAGTAAGCATTGATTTAAATTAAATTAAATATTCCGGAGAGATGTATTCTGTCCTATTATAATTGTGAATTGACCTATTAAGTGAAATATATTACTTTCTGTATATGAATTAGAGAAATATACTAAGCTTTAAGACACTTATTATCTGCTCAAATAAGAATTTAAGAATTCAGTGTCGAAATGAAGAATACTTTTTTGATCTCATCCAGAAAACCGTGTTCTTACTATATATTATTAATCAGCTAAGTATTTTTATACTTGGAGCTTAATAGTTACAGGGTTCCAATTGAGTTGTAACTCTAATCTTCATATATATTTCTGCTCCCTCACAAGTTGAGCTTATTAAGTTGCGTGTGTTGGACTGTTGTTTCTGTTTAATACACGCTTACCACGTTTGGCTAGCGGAGCACGAGGTGACAAATTCATCTTTCTGTGTGAACGTTGGCAAATAGTGTTTGTTGCATTTAATCAGATTCTCTCGCTGATGAAGCCCAGGATTATCTGTTACAAACACACTCAGGGCGAAACAGATTAGGGATAATCTGTCCGAGAGATATAATGGTTATTGAGGCGGTTTGTATAAAAATATATTTTTATTTTATCATTCTGTCTGCTTCTTGGTTAAATATGTCAAACAAATGTGGTTTTTCAACCCTTGTAATTTTAGACACACGGTTTACTGTGTTTCTTACTATATATTATTAATCGGCGCAGTATTTTTATACTTGGAGCTTAATAGTTACAGGGCTCCAATTGAGTTTTAACTCTAATCTTCATATATATTTCTGCTCCCTCACAAGTTGAGCTTATTAAGTTGCGTGTGTTGGACTGTTGTTTCTGTTCAATACACGCTTACCACGTTTGGCTAGCGGAGCACGAGGTGACAAATTCATCTTTCTGTGTGAACGTTGGCAAATAGTGTTTGTTGCATTTAATCAGATTCTCTCGCTGATGAAGCCCAGGATTATCTGTTACAAACACACTCAGGGCGAAACAGATTAGGGATAATCTGTCCGAGAGATATAATGGTTATTGAGGCGGTTTGTATAAAAATATATTTTTATTTTATCATTCTGTCTGCTTCTTGGTTAAATATTTCAAACAAATGTGGTTTTTCAACCCTTGTAATTTTAGACACACGGTTTACTGTGTTTCTTACTATATATTATTAATCGGCGCAGTATTTTTATACTTGGAGCTTAATAGTTACAGGGCTCCAATTGAGTTTTAACTCTAATCTTCATATATATGTGTATATATATAAATGTATATATATATATATATATGTATGTATATATATATATATATATGTACGTGTATATATATATATATATATATATATATATATATATATATATATATATATATATAGATCTAGGGAGTGTAACTTGAAGTTACTGCATGTTCACCCGGGTGAGCACTCGATGTTTAGGTTCACTTCTGTTTTGATGTGTAGAGCTATACAGAGTGT
>OZ024743.1:314558333-314588333 GCA_964016885.1 Eledone cirrhosa | reverse complement strand
GTTCTGCCAATTCATCACATTTATTCTTGTGTTTATCAATGTCAAATATATCTGCTTTCATTAGGAATATTTTCTTCTCCATCATATGATAGTTAGATGGCATTTCAATGAAAAGAACAAAGGAATCCGGTATGATTGATATCTTCAATGGTTGTTTACAAATGATCGTATGTTTCATATTTCTAGTATCTCCATCATATATCTGTTATCATTCCTCAAAATGTATTTCTTTGTAATAGCTTTATTTTAAAATAAATTCTATATCGTTTATAAGTTAGTATACTCTAAATGTTTGATAATATCTATTCAATGTAGATATTTATGATTGCACAAATCTAGAAAAATGGCTCGCAGGAGGTCACGGTTTAGATTTAATATTTAATACATCAAAATGTATTTCTCCAACCGCAGAGAATTGACTCACATTTTCCGCAATTATATTCCGCTTGATACGCTCGATGATTGATCATTCAATGGGGTCTGTATGTGTGTGTATGTGTTTGTGTGTGTTTGTGTGTTTGTGTGATTGTGTGCGTATGTGCGTGCGTGTGAATGTATGTGTGTGTGGCTTGCATACTCACTTATAACTATCATGTCTATCCGTTAATTTGCTACCCCATCATTACATTAACTTAAACGCATGTATGAGGAAGTGACTTTAAAACTGAAAGAAAATCTAACAAGCTTCGAGCTGCAAGAATCAGCAAAACAATCTTTCTCAAACCCTACCAACGAACCAACATGTTGGATAATACAGTTTGAAAAAGGACGATATGATCACGGCTCGATAGCATTTTCTTAGAAGCCTGCTCGGTTAGTTTCGCACGAAATTAAAACAATAACAACAACAGCAATATATTCCTGAGTCACAAATTATTTCAGTCAGCTTTCTTTTCCTATAATCCCAAAATAGATATTTTCAATGTGTGAACAGTTGACATTCTTCGATGTTTATCATTCAACTGACCATTTTTCCCTTCATATTGCAATTAAATTCCGTGTCCGGAATATTGCTGCAGCTCTCGTTAAATGTTCGCAGTGTCCTTTTGATGTCATCACTAGCATTACTTGCCTAATTACAGCACACTTTGAAAATATAAATGCGTGTACGTGTGTTTTCGTATGGATATATTTGTCTCTGTATATCTATCTTTCTCACATTGTTTCCTCTCTTCATCACGTTCTCCCCCCTCTCTCTCTAGATATATATACATATATATCTATATATTAATTTCAACAATGTCAGTATTCCGTGTGTCATAATTCTCGATTATCATTGGTTTCAAACGACTCCGCCCACCTCAATGACGCCAAACTTAAATTAATATGCATAATGCCAATGAGGGAGTGAGAGGGGAGAGTAAGAAACAGAGAGGCGAAGTGAACGCTGTAACTATTACCATGTGTGCGTGTGTATGTACGTGCGCGTATGTTTATATGTGTGTGCGTGCGTGCGTGCAGCGTTCCACAGAAAGTAAAAGCAATTTGACTTTATCAAACAGTGAACTACAGCGGCGACAGCGTGCACCACGGAATGAAGAAAAACGGGCCGAACAGCGCCATCGGAACCCCGAAATTCAGAGGCGAAGATGTGCCGCCACGAATGAAGAGGAGCTGACTCAACAACACCAACGAAACACTGGAGCCAAGCAGCGACGTCGTGCTGCGATGTTTGAAGGCGAACTGGCTGAGCATCATCTTTTATATTAATCATCTATATCTACTTATAATATAAACGATTGGAACTTCCATCATTCTAATGAGAAACGTGGAACAACCACGTCTATGCAATGATACATGTTTTACAGTCAGGCAGAAGATGAACCATCTCCTAGAGATCACTATTCTAGGTGGAACCACCTAGAATTGTTCATATACTATGCACACACGGTACAACGAATAATCTGGTATATCTGGAAGATTTCTTTTACTGTTTTTTGTATCACACAGACACCACGGACTTGCCTCATACTGTAAGCAGACAAACGTCCAATACAGTCATTTTCTCTTTTACCTGTCTTCTCTTATCATCTGTTTACCCGGGCGAAGCTGGGTACATCAGCTAGTCTATATATTAATTTCAGCAACGTCAGTATTCCGTGTGTCATAATTCTCGAATATCATTGGTTCATAGGTTTCAAATACCCCCGCCCACCTCAACGAGGCCAAACTTAAATTAATATGCATAATGCCAATGAGGGAGTGAGAGGGGAGAGCGTGAACGCTGTGATCAATAACTATTAACATGTGTGCGTGTGTATGTACTTGCGCGTATGTTTATGTGTGTGTGTGTGCGTGCAGCGTTCCACAGAAAGTAAAAACTATCAACATATGTGAGTGTCTGCGTGTGTAAGTTTGCGTGCGTGTGCGCGTTTCCATGCGTGTATGTGTGTGGCGTTCCACAATCGCCACGCAGTTTATCTCTCTGTGTGCCTGTATCTCAGTCTAACATACAAAGAGTCGTGAAGGGAGTAAATAGGGACCTTTCTTTACATTGCCGAACATCTTTTATATTTATTATTGTGTCATTTTGTATACACTATGTATATGTGTCAGTGTAGAGACGTGTGTGTGTGTGATGTGTGTGGAAATAAGAGGGAAAGGAAAGCAATAACTATTAACATGTGTGCGTGTGTATGTACGTGCGCGTATGTTTATGTGTTTGTGCGTGCGTGCAGCGTTCCACAGAAAGTAAAAACTATCAAAATGTGTGAGTGTGTCCGTGTGTAAATTTGCGTGCGTGTGCGCGTTTCCATGCGTGTATGTGTGTGGCGTTCCACAATCGCCACGCAGTTTATCTGTCTATGTGCCTGTCTGTCACTCTAACATACACAGAGTTGTGAAGTGAGTAATTAGGGACCTTTCTTTACATTGACGGACATCTTTTATATTTATTATTGTGTCATTTGTGTCACAGCAATTCGACTTTATCAAACAGTGAACTACAGCGGCGACGGCGTGCAGCCAGCAATGAAGAAAAACGGGCCGAACAGCGCCATCGGAACGCCGAACTTCAGAGGCGAAGACGTACTGCCATGAATGAAGAGGAGCTGGCTGAACAACGCCAACGAAACACTGGAGCCAAGCAGCTTCGGCGTGCTGCGATAGTTGAAGACAAACTGGCTGAGCATCATCAGCAGATGGCCAGAATTCAGCAGTAACAGCGTGCAGCGATGGATGGAGAGAAGCTGGCTGAACAGCGCCAGCGCAATACAGAAGTTCAGAGAATTTGTCGCCAAAGTGCTCCTCATTCCAGTGAAGAGGCCATCAAGCGAACGAATGATATTAAAAATGGATCATGGCAACCGTGTCATTTTCAGATTGGTGGACGAGCAGAGTGTCCACATTGTGGAGCATTGCTTTTTAGGCACGAAAAGACGTGGACCACAATGTGCTGTCATAAAGGAGCAGGTCAGCGAGAACCCTTGCGAATGCCGGATGATGAGGAGTTTAAAATACTACGTATGTGGGGTGATCAAGGAGACCGAGGTAGATTACTGCGCAAATATTCGCGGCAAATTAACAATTCATTAGCTTTAGCATCGCAGAGAGTTAGTGAGATGTTTGAGAGTGGAGCATGGCAACCGAATGTAGTCATTCAAGGCCGTTTGTATCATTGTATCGGTAATTTAGAAGTTACCCCAGGAGAGAGGCCTCGATTCGCTCAAATTTACGTTAACGATCCAGGTTATAGTGAATCGGAGGAGAATATCAGGATCGGTTGGATGAATTTTCCGGGAAATATAACTGAACTTGAACGGCAAAGGTTAAGTGATTTGATCCGTGATTTGCAATCATGGCTTAGACAGTGTAATCCTTATGTTATGGATTTCATGTTGGTGGCTGAACTGCAAAATGTTCAGCAGCAAACATTAGTGATTAAGGATGACGCAGTGCCAAGGAATCAACACGAACAGCGATATAATGCCCCTGACGGATTTCGTGATGTTGCTGTGTTGATGGACGATAAGCCTGGATCGAGATATATCGTCCTCAATCGCAGAGATGATGGTCTCAAGACTATCAATGTGTCAAATAGGGCATACGATCCATTGCATTATGTTCTTTATTCCCAAAAGGTGAAAATGGATGGAACATGTCTGTTCATTTAGATGATCATGAGAATCAGCATCAACAGGGAGGTGGCAATAGACACAATAATTCGATTCGCGACTTTTACGCGTTCCATTTGAACGAGAGGAATCAACAGAGAAATGCGCTATTTCAAGCCAGTAGATTGTTCCAAGAATACTGTTGTATGGCATTCGCAAAGATCGAAAATCAAAGGCTAAATAATATAGCTACACATCAGCAACATATCAGAGCTGAATTGTATAATAATATACAGAATGCGATAACAGCCGATGATGCCAATTACAAGCAAATTGGTCGACGCATCATTTTGCCATCGTCGTTCATCGGCGGCCCGAGATATATAAACATTCGCTATCAGGATGCAATGACTATTGTCAGAAAGTTTGGAAAGCCAGATTTGTTTATAACGGTTACATGCAACCATGAATGAACTGATATTAAGGATGCACTTTTGCCAGGACAACAGCCAAAGGACTGTCCTGATATTGTGGCAAGAGTATTCAAAGGGTATCTGAAAAAGATAATGGATGATGTGGAAAAAGAGGGAATCTTTGGAGGTATAGTTGCTTTTACATACGTAATTGAATTCCAAAAAAGAGGATTGCCACATGCACTTTGCTGATCGTTTTAAATAGAGATTTCAAATTGAGATGTGCTGAGGATGTTGACAGCATTGTGTGTGCTGAACTGCCGGAGAATGAGGCACTACGCAACTTGGTGGCAAAGTCAATGGTGCACAACCAATGCGGAGTGGCAAATCGGAAAGCGCTATGCATGAAAAATGGCCAATACAATAAGCACTTTCCGAAATCTTTTGACACGAAGACTTCCTGGAAAGATGGGGATTCTCATCCCTCATACAGAATACGGTCGCCTGCCGATGGCGGTTTGGTCGGAAATATAAACGGTCGACAGGTTACAAATCAATGGGTTGTGCCATACAATCCATATTTGATTATGAAATATCGTTGTCATATTAATGTGGAAATTTGTAGCTCAGTGAAAGCTTGCAAATATCTATTCAAATATGTTTACAAAGGTCATGATCGGGCAATGATCAATGCCAGGAATGAGGAAGCGAACCAAGGAGATGAAGTTGGCAGGTTCCAGGATGTTCACTCGATTGGATCTAGCGAAGCTTGCTGGAGATTGTTCGATTTTGATCTCAATGAACGCAAACCAAGCGTTCAGAAACTGACGGTTAACTTAGAGGATAGGCAAATGGTCTGTTTTCAGGACACTAGAAGAGGTGTAGAAAGATTTACTAACGCACCATCTCCTAAGATGGAATTGACTGAGTGGTTCAAGCATAATAGGGAACATGCTTTGAACCCGGATCAAAAGCAACTCTACTGCGATTTCCCTTCACACTATATGTGGTTATAAGAAGGGAAAGAAATGGAATGATAGAAATCAAAAGTTGAGATTCATGACTAGTGGACGGGTTTGTAATGTCCATCCAGCATCTGGTGATGTGTTTTACCTCCGAATTCTGTTGCATAGTGATTTTAAGAAAGGTAAACAGAGCTTCGCTGATTTGAAAACAATCAATGGCGTGGAATATGAAACATACCAGGCTGTGTGTCAACATCTGGGACTCCTTCAGTATGACGATGAATGGAATAACGCCATGGAAGCTGCAGGAACAAGACAGATGCCAGCTCAAATAAGGCCGTTGTTTGTCACGATTCTAGGATTCTGCAATCCTGCCGATCCAAGAGAGTTATTTGAACGCCATTGGGGAATTATGGCTGATGATTTTAGGCATTATCTTCAGGTTGATGATAAACATTTGATGAAGGCTACTGTTTTGCTCAATATTGAGCAACTGCTTGAAGTTCAGTTGAAATGTTTAAGAGATTTCAATTTGCCAATTCTTGATGAAGAAATGTGGCAACGTGTCTTAGCATTGAATATGAGATTGCAGCTTAGACGGTTACCACTCGATCGGAGGGAACTATTCCAGTTTGATCCACTGGAACAACAAAGTATTGTGGATGAACGTATGCCAATGTTGACCCAATCTCAGAGAGAATTGGTCGATGGCGTTCTCCATTCGATTTCCACTAATGAGCAACTTTTTGCTTTCATAGATGCTCCAGGAGGCACCGGAAGGACATTCTGTTTCAACACTATGTTATCCGCAGTCAGAGCTCAGAGGAAGATTGCTATCCCTGTGGCCACCAGTGGGATCGCTGCCACTTTGCTGAGTGGTGGAAGGACCTTCTACTCATGCTTCAAGGCTCCATTGGCTCCGGATGAGTTGAGTGTCTGTAACATGCAAGACAAAGTGAAATCGCGGTCCTTATACTCAATACGTCTCTGATTATTTGGGACGAGCCTCTAATGGAACACATATATTTGCTGGAGGCATTGGACAGAACTTTGAGAGATATCTGCGGTAGTGACCTGCCATTCGGTGGTAAGACTATCGTTCTTGGTGGCGATTTCAGGCAGGTGCTACCAATTGTTACGAATGCTCAAAGAGCGCAAATTGTCGATGCATGTCTGAAAAAGTCCCCGTTGGGCGCCATTTCAGAGTTTTGCGATTACACGATAATATCCGAGTTCGTATGTTCGGGCAAAAGGAACAGGGTGAGACATACGGCCGATGGTTGATGCAGTTGGGAAACGATGAATTGCCACACGTTGGTGATAATCAGACTGTAAGAATCGCAGACCATTTGGTCATGCCATTGGACCGCCAAGCATTGATTTACTGGGTGTTCCCTAATTTGAATGCTTTTTGGCAGAATATCTCCTGGATATCGGAACGCGTTATTCTAACTCATACGAATGCAACGGTCGATGAAATAAATTCACAAGTAGCTGGAATGTTTCCTGGAGCGGAAAGGTTGACCGTCAGTGCGGATGCAATGGTGCCTAATCAGCAGAACAATATGGATGTTCCGACTGAGTATCTGAATTCACTTCAAATACCCGGATTTCCCCCCACATATTTTGAGGTTGAAAAAGGGTTGCCGATTATATTGCTTAGAAATATCAATCATAAAATGGGTCTTTGCAATGGTACCACATTGATTGTTAAGAGATGGATTAACGGTAGAGTTTTAGAAGCTAAACTCCCAGGCAAGAGGAATCGATTCTCATTCCGAGGATCATGCTGAGACCAAGTGAAGATCTGCTGCCATTCATTTGGCAAAGGAGACGGTTTCCCGTCAATTTGGCCTTCTCCATGACTGTCAACAAGGCACAGGGACAGACTTTCAAGCGAGTCGGTGTCTACTTGAATGATCCAACATTCAGCCATGGGCAACTGTATGTTGCTGCATCTCGAGTGTGCGATCCTGATGGTATAACATTTGCAATTGATACCACTAACAGAGGAACAACCCTGAATATTGTCTATAATGAAGCCTTGAGCTGATGTATGCATATCTTTAATGCTATCAATAATCAACGTAAATCATTCGGACATCGGTGTCCGTTGATCAGTATTGTGAGCTTTGACAGAGTTATCAGTTATGTTCAATGTCATTTAATGTCGTTATGATCAATAAAAACAAACAAGTATTGGTAGAAATTGCCTTCAAATTTATCGCTTCTGATTGGGTGGTAATAAAACTGAGTCTGGCAAAAAAGTTGGATCCTATGGTCGGCCAGGGCTAGGGTAATATTGAAAAACGATTCAATTTTCGAAGTAGAAGGATGCGCCATGTGGAGTTCAAACCAAGCCACCTCCCCGAATTGAACTCTGGGCAATATTGACTGTCTATTACTCAGTGGCAAAGAGCCTGGAAATTACTGAATCAATTTTTGAGTCTATATAATTTGTTGTTTTATTATTATAGCTGAGGGCGGTGGATTAGCAGTATTGGTAGAGGGTCGGGCGCCATGCTTTGACGTATAGAGTTACGGCCCCTGCCATTCTGAGTTCAAATCCTGCCGAGGTTAACTTTGCCTTTCATCCTTACGGGGTCAATAAAATAAAGTACCAGTAATGCACTGCGTAATTGCTGGCCTTGTGCCTAACGTAGAAACAATTATTATAGCTGACAACTTATAGATAAGCATGTTATCCATATCCATATTAATTTGGCATTTGTATAAACCATTTCAAGTAAATAGGGACCTTTTTTACATTGATGAACATCTTTTATATTAATTATATATATCTATATCTACACATAATATAAAAGATTGGAACTTCCATCATCCTTTTGAGAAACGTAGAACAACCACGTCTATACATGATACGCGTTTTACAGTCAAGCAGAAGATGAACCATCTCCTAGAGGTCACTATTCTAGGTGGGAGCACCTAGAATTGTCCATATACTAAGCACAAACCGTACCACGAAAAATCTAGTATATCTGGAAGATCTTTTTTACTGTTTTTGGTATCACACAGACACCACGGACTCGCCTCATACTATAACCAGACAAACATTCAATACAATCATTTTCTCTTTTACCAGTCTTCTCTTTTCATTTGTTTACCCGGGAGAAGCTGGGTACGTCAGCTAGTATCCATAATTTTATATGCATGCATATATCCACGCACCCACACGCACACAGGTACACGCGCGGATAGACACACATACATACACACTCATGTATGTAAATATATATGCATATATATATAGGGAAAATAATGACTTCTCTGGTAGTGTTACATAATTTGATTTAATTTTATAATATTCTAATATTATGAGTTGGTAGATCTAGTAAGTTCCTTGTTAACTTTGGTGGGAAGAATTTTAAAGATTCCTGGTTAACTTTGTTGGAGAACTTTCTCGCATTCGTCGATGGCGATTGTCAAACTGAGATCAGGTTGTGTTGAGTTGTGTGACTATATATAATATAGATTTGGATGTGTCTGGGTGTGGAGTGTGGTGTTAATGAGCTTTGATGAAGATTTGGAGGTATTAAAGCATACACACACACATAGACACACGCACACACAAACACACACACACACACACACACACACACACACACACACACACACACACACACACACACACATATATACACTCAGAAAATGGTGAGGTTGCAAGATAAGGGTGTTTGAGAGGTGGTTGTAAACATCCCCGCCTGCTGGTTTTATTTCATTAGCTGACATTTGATGAGTATATAATGGCAGGTTGATTTTCAAATTCGTTTCTTATAGCTGAATCAACTCTCTTAAATTTATAAAGAATATCTTCTGCAAATTTGTATATCAAAGATGAATTTCGGTGGGTGTCTGGGTTTTAATAAGGGGTAAGATACATGTCTTTAGATAACAATGGGATGACAGTAAAAAGAGAAAAGAATGATAGTTTTGGAACATTTGTCAAAAATGTGTTGCTGATATTGGTTTGGGAGAGAAAGTATGGGTGTGTGTGTGTGTGGGGGGGGGGACATGCTAGCTCACATATTCACTTCCCTATATGTAAATATATTTACAGTCCATATATATTACATATATACTCATCAAAGGTCAGCCAATGAAATAAAACCAGCAGGAGGGGATGTTTACAACTTTCTTCTCAAACACCCTTATCTTGCTAACTCGCCATTTTCTGAGTGTATATATGTGTGTGTGTGAGTGTATTTGTGTGTGTATGCTTTAATTCCTCCAAATCTTCATCAACACACATTAACACCACATGCCACACCCCAGGCGCATCCAAAACTCTCTTATATATATATGTCACACATCTCAACACAGTTTCACAATCGCCACGGACGAATCCGAGAAAGTTCTCCAACAAAGTTAACCAGGAATCTTTAAAATTCTTCCCACCGAAGTTAACAACGAACTTACTTGATCTACCGACTCATAATATTAGAATATTATAAAATTAAATCAAATTATTTAACACTACAAGTGAAGTCATTCTTTTCTCTTTTATTTCAAATATACCTAACTGTACCAAGGATTTCACACATTTTCCAATATATATAAATATATATATATTTATATATATATATATATATATATATACTTATATATATATATATATATATATATATATATATATATATATATATATACTTATATATATATATATATATATATATATATATATATATACTTATATATATATATATATATATATACTTATATATATATATATATATATATATATATATATATATATATATATATATATATATATATATATATATACACACACGAGACGTTAAGTGCAGTAATAATGTGACAAAACGCATTTCTTTTTCTTATGTCATTTTCTTATTCAAAATACTGGACTCATCCTACACCTTCTTATGGATGTTATCCAATCCTTTTATTCGGTGTCTACCTTGGTTTCCTATCGGTTGGTTTTGCCCTTAAAATTTGTCCAGCGATTCTTTCCTGAGACATTCTTACGACATTGAAGATAGTGAATTTGGCCTTTACACCAACCTCCAGCCTTCCATAACACGTGAAAACGGCACCGAGATGTTGAAGTTCTCCATTTAGCCCGGTAGATGTCTACTCACATATAGTGAGCCAGCTTCCTTCAGATGACGAGTGTCTCAGTCTTCACAGATCTCGGCAGCAGAACTATCAAGTACGTGTTGAAGATCACATTCTGACGAGTTAAGTAGTCAACCTTGAGTCAACCCTGAAAAGACCCAAGCCAGTAAGTTCCACCTACGGAACAAATAAGCTAACCGTCAGGTCAAAATAAACTGGTATTGAAAACGATTAGAGTATATTCCAAGCCTATCTAATTTAGGGTAACTCTGCAAATATCCCTTACATACAAGGGCCATATTGCAAAGACTAACACCAAGAACGTATCAAGGAACAATATTCCTAAAGAAGCTGCCTCACATCAAGTGGGGTTTCATGCTAGTAGAATCCACACCACAGCCCAAGTCTTGTGCTAATCCACAACAGGATATTCTGCACCAGTGTCATCCATTTCAAAAAAAATCGAGCCAGGCCTAAAAGATCCTTGCAGATCAATAACTGGGTTTCTCAAGCCACCTAAAGTGAATGAATGCTTAGTGGCATTGCTTCCCCCTCACATAAAAAGTACATCACCGCCCAACTTGAGAAGTTTAAGCAGGCACATGACCCGCATAATCCAATTCATGGCTGGGAACCAATGACAAAGAGGCGCAAGTCAAGACACAGCTCTCTACACCCAGTCGAACCATTGAACAACAGAGCTTCTAGTCAGCGCTTGTCCCTGTGGTGCAGGCACTTTACCAACATAGAACGTTGGCTCACTTTCAGTCTGACAGAATCCCTATTCCCAGCCTCAAGTGATTCCTGGCCCTTTTGGTCGTGCCTGAATCATCTCCGAACAGCTGTTAGTTGCTGTAGAGTTAAAATTCAGAAATGGGATTATGCTACGATGATGATTCACACTGCCAACGCAGGCAATCATAGACTATGGAGCACATTCAGTTTGCAACCATCTTGAAGATTCATGCACATTTAACTACCTTGACACTTTAACACCCCAGGCGAGATTACAGAACACGCATACACCTCTTTGCAATATTCTCACGTTTTCGCTTAATAATTGCCGCATTGTGAAAATTTGGTCAGCTGTGCTGTGACCGGGGCGGAATCCATATAATTCATCAACTAGCTAGGACACGACAATATCCCTACATACCCTTGCCAGATAATTAGCATATACTTCACCTGGAAGTTAACAAGCTCTATAATTGTAGCAATCTCTCTTGTCTCCCTTTTTTAAAATTCGTATTATCATTCGCGATTGTCATTCGTTAGATGCCGTTCCAGGCCAACCGGCACATATAAATTAGCCACAGTACACCTTCTCTATTTAAGGCTTCTCACGTTGAATATCATCCTCTCCGGAGGCATTGCTAAATTTGTGCTCTTTAATTGCACATGTGACCTCAGGTTACAGGAGGTTAGGCACCTCTCCCAAATGCACCTCATGTACATTCAAAGTTGTTGTGCACGAATTTACATAATTACTTTAAATGAATTATTTTTCTACTCACTAACTTTTCCAACATATATTGCAGTGATCGTTAGTTTTTAATATTCTTCTTGTTTTTCTCTGTCTGTAGCTGAAGCGAATATAAATTGCAAACATCAAATAGCTCAAGGTCTTAATGAAAACTGATTTACCATAGTGAAGTTTTAACTGCGTATGTGCAAAGCATTTGAGGAAATCTTTACAGATGCTTACATAGATTGAGATTTATATATCACGATTCAAATGTACCTACATACAGAGACATACATAGTTAGGCATATAGATACATACATACATATATACATACATGCATACATACATACGTACATACATATATATATATACATACAAAAATATCGCATGGGTATATTTCATGGAGACAGTCCCTCTGTGATATTATTCATCCTGTCATTAAACCCCTTGTCCGTTCTGCAAAAGAAATGTGAAGGATACATCATTGGCTCAAGGGAGGACAGAAATACGAACCTAACCCATTATTTCTTTGTGGGTGATCTGAAACTCTATGCCAAGAACATGGATGGGATGAAGAAAAATCTTGACCTGGTTACAACATTCTCAAAGGATATAGGAATGGAGTTGGACCAAGATAAATGCTCATATATGACTGTAAAATGGGGGAAAAAGAACAACCCAATCTAGCAACATTTGTATCAATGGCATAACTGTTTCCCCAATATCTGATGAGGACTGCTAGAGATACCTGGGGTTAGATGAGAACATATTCTATAATGGTATCTGTAATAAGGAACGTGTAACCAGGGAATACTACACCCGATTAAAAAAGATATTGTCATCGGAACTCTCTGTGCAAAACAAAACAGTGGCCCACAACGTGTTTCCTATGCCTGTCCTAACACCAATTTTTGGAATACTCAATTGGACGATAGACGAAATCCGAGCGTTTGATGTTAGAACTCGTAAAATACTAAACACCACCGGAAAATTCCACATCAACAGTGACATAGATCGCCTTTACTTGAAACGTAAACAGGGAGGCAGAGGCCTAACATTAGCCAGACAGCATTTGAATGTCGCATCATATCCCTCCGACAACATCTATGAACTTCAAATCGTAGGAGCCCGTCTCTCGAGCAAGTCAATCTGCATGGATAGAGAGGTTTTCCCTGTGTGATAATCAAAAGCTCACAACCAGGGAAGTCGCTCAGCAGTATCGCAGTGAATCTATGGGTGAAAAACTGCAGACTTATCAGCAAAAAATCATGCATGGATTTGTTGCCAGGGAGCTCCAGAGTGAAAGTAATATAGATAAAGAAAGTAGTCTATCTTGGACCAACAACCGCTATATTGGCTCCCGCTTTGAAGGATATGCTTTTGCAATCCAAGAACAGGAAATCAACACGAAATACCTGATTCACAAAAGAGATAGGGATGCAGACAAAATACCTAGATGTGATAACGAGTGCAAACTCTGCAGAATTAACATCGAAGATGTCACCCATGTCATAAGCAGCTGTCCAAAGATGTCATCGCGGTACTATCTACCTATGAGGCATGATATAGTGGCCAAAACACTGTACAATGCAATCCCTAGAAAAGATAGCCCCGATAATAAACACATTAAAAGCTACAGCAATGTGGAAGACAAACATATAGATAATATGAAAGAGTACTGGTGGAATGTTCCAGTAAAATCCACAATAAAATGCAGGCATAACTGACCAGATATGATATGGGACAGGGAAAAGAAGGCATGCACAGTAGTGGAAGTTAGCTGTCCAGCAGATGCCTATATAATATCAAAGATTAGCAAAAAGGAGAATATTTATGCAGAACTGATGAGAAATCTGCAGATACTCCACCCTGATTACACCTTCAGATTTATGCCTGTGATTATTGGGGCACTGGGGTATGTTAGTAACTCCCTCAATACAAATATTGAGAAGCTAGGTTTCACAGCAGCAGAAAGAACACAACTAGTTAGGAAATTACAAGTACAATCCATTAATGGAACAGTAAAAATATGTAAAACATTCCCAAAGTGTTGCATCTAATAACATGTACAGATACTAAGCATATACAAATGCACACATTCAACTCAAAACATACACATCCACACATACAATAACATCCACATCTACACATGCATGCATGCAGACATATCTACCTAGTTGATGTTGTGTAAATTCCAATGAGAGAGTCTTGTGTCTATTTTAGAAACCGACTCTCTTTCTATTGGCAAGCATTTGTGAAATTATAAAACCAGAAGAACATACATACATACACAAAATACATACCTGCATCCCTATAGATAAATACCTACATTCAGGTATATACATACGATAGCTAGATAGATTAGCAGAAAGGTAGTTTGGTATGTAGTTAGGCAAGGAAATAGATAGATAAATTGATAGGTAGGTAGATAATTAGACAGTCCGCATCATACAGATTTGTTGTTTTTCATCAGATGACATGAATGGAGGATTGAGCTGGTGCTATTTTCATTTGGCATTAAGTGACTAAAATTCAAAATCTCTCACCTAAACTGAACATTGGTACTCATATTTTGAAGTGGAGCAATGGGAAATGAATATAAGCAATCTACAATTGTGTACACAGGGTATTTATAATGTTTTTACTCTTAAGTTATCTTCCGATTATAATGCAGATACCTGCATGACAGATCTGGAATTAACTTTTATAACAATTTTATACAATATATAATTTTAGATATCGAGTTGTTTTATTGTACAGTCACGTTTTGAACACCATCACGTTAACCCTAAAGTCCATAAAGTTATGTTTGCTGAGGCATAGTCATCGTTATGACTGGGAATGGCACTTCTATCTATACCGTCACCTATGTAATCAAGTGATAAAAACACATATTCAAGTTAAATAACATTTTTAAAAATGTGATATATTCATATTATTTTCGAAAACCTCATCAAACCGAAACAGCGATGGTCGCCGCCAGGTTTTGTTTCCTGTAGGACATGCCGTATATATCAATGGCGCCAAAACGACTCAAATGGGAGATACAAGTTGATGTATCGGGTTATCAGATCAGTGAATATAGTCATAGATCAGGGTGGCTAAAAAGAAAAGAAAAGAGAATACAAAAATCACAATGAAATTGTCACGGCTCTAACGGTTTTGAACAGGGATTTCTCAATCAGGTTTACACAGTAACAAGATCGAAAATAGATATCTACGGATAACCTTGATTTGAATAAATGTATCATGTATATGGAACCGGAAAACTGTATAAAAGAAAGAATTATCCACAGGAAGAAAAAGAAGAATGGCCTTCATTTTAATAATATTCGACTGGTATTGATCGAGATGAAGTAGACAGAATCCTAAAATACATGTAAGAATAAAAACGAATGAAATGATGAAATACGTAACATATACAACCAGAAGCTTATTTTGACCCCTTCGTCGTTGCTATAGGCACAATACTGAATCTATATTACCAGCATCTACACTGAACAGGACAAACATTAGGAAGGAATTTTACTGAATATGAAGGCTCTTTTATTGTGTGTGTTTGCGTTTAACACATTTTCGCTCTCAAGGCCTCTATTCACACCATCTTTCTTTCGCCCGCTCTTTATCTCCCTCTTTCTAGCTATATATATATATATATATATATATATATATATATATATATATATATATATATATATACACACATTTGCATATATATATGTGTACATGCATGTACGTCTTTATATATATGTGTATATATGTGTGTGTGTATGAGGTGTGCATGTATGCCTATTACTACATATAATGATACCTATCCCTCCTATCCCTCTGCCTATCTATCTATCTCACTCGTTCTTCCTCTCTCGCTCTCTCTATCTCTCTCTCCCTCTCGCTCTCTCTCTCTGTATCTCTCTCTCTCTCTCTCTCTCTCTCTCTCTCTCTCTCTCTCTCTCTCTCTCTATATATATATATATATATATATATATATATATATATATATATATGGTGGCTGCCAACTCGTTTTCGAGTACGGCCACTACTTTATATCCATGTAGGAGAACCCCTACTGATGCGCTGAACGAGTGTGACTTTTTAGTCCAGCCAGCGACTTGAAAGCTCTGGTACAAACACTACACTTGTGACAATTATTGACACATAGTGCTGGGCCCATGGTACCATGTGACGACAAATGCAGAGAGATCTCCAGATATAAAGCAATGCCTGTGCCGTGAAGCTTTTATAGTGAGCAAAGGCACTGCACAAAGCCAGTCCCACTCTCTTAACCAAGATGATATTTACCAAAAAGAAGAACAAGTCAACATCATTGGATACCATCAGGGTTGCAGGTGTTATATCATTGTGTGGTGTTATATCATTGTGTCAACGGCATTGTGTGTGTATATATATATATATATATATATATATATATATATACACACACAATGCCGTTGCTCCAGCTTTACCTCAGCATGTCAGCTGAAAGAACACATAATAGAATATATACAGTATATAAATATACACAGAGAGAGATAGAGAGAATGTGTGTGTGTGTGTGTACGTGTGTGTATGTGTGTGTATGTGTGTGCACGTTCTTCTCATATTAGCAGAATAGATCTTCCAACCAGTAGTGGAATATTGTGAGAACCATCACAATGCATAGACATCTATGGAACATTTCTTTGGCTATATATAGATCTGTGGTTACTTTATCTTTTCTTACTGTAGGATACAAGAGCATCTAGATACAAGCTGACAGACAAGAGCACTCACTATACACCAAGAATATATAAATATATATATATGTGTGTGTGGGGTGTGTGTGTGTGTGTGATTGCCGTGTGTATTCATGTGTGTGTCTGTGTGTTCCTATCTATTTGTATATATATATATATATATATATATATATAGATAGATAGATAGATAGATAGATAGATAGATAGATATACGTGTGTGTGTCTGTGTATTAATGCTGATATAATGTTACACATATAGACATACACATATATACATGCAAATATGCCCACATCTACCCATATTATACGCAAATATACAAAGGCATATACCGAGAAGGACTAACACATATTTGTCTAAAATTATTTCAATCTAATATAATTCTCGAGTTGGTCAGTTGGTTTATATTATTGTTGCCAGTGTAAAGTTGATTATTGATGGTATAAGAACATAGTGGCAGACGTATTGAAGGGAAGATGTACCGAGGTTGCAGTTGAGGTTGCAGATAGGAGTAAAACGTCTGCAGCAATGGAGCTAGCAATGAATGTAGAAGCAGTGATAATATTAGCTGCTAGTGCTAATGTTCCACTGTTTAGTGGCTGTTTTATAATAAATGGTTGCCATATCAGAACTAAACGTCAGTTCCTTTGTACGTGTGCATTACATATGTATATATATGTATATATAAATATGTATATATATATATACATATACATATGTGTGTGTATATATATATTGCATATGTGTAGGTATGTTTGTATATATATATATCTATATGTATATATATATATATATATATATATATTTATTAAAATAACAGATTAAAGTTTAAGCAAAGAATCGATGCTTTCACCCTTAACGGGATCTTCTGAAACTAACAAAGTCAATCTGTAAACGCAGAAGTGGATATTTCAAAAAACGTTGCAACCGGAGGAAGACAGGAAGACGATGCTTTGGTTCGTGGAAACGTTCCCTGGCAAAGAACGGGAAAAAACGAATATAATACGTCATTAATAAGAGCGGTGAAAAACAATTACGCGCAAAGACAGAACCACGTTTATGGTATAAAAGAGGTCGTAGACTAATGTTCTCTTAGGTGGTTCATAGAGACGTTCTCTGGCAATGAACGAAAAAAAACGAAGATAAAACGTCAAATGTGGAGCGTGGAGAACAATTGCACGCAAAGACAAAACCACGTAAATGGTATAGCAGAAGTCGTAGACTAAAATTCTAACTAGGAGATCGAATGAATCTCCGCTACAGAGGTAAGAATAAAGTAAATAAATACAATACAGAGATTATAGAAATTAAATAAATACATACACGCATACAAATATACATACACAAGCATACGCGAAAACACTTACCATAGGTATACAAAACCACGCACATATAAATATGTGTGTGTGTGTGTGTGTATGCGTGTATACAAATACATAAATAATTAAATAAACGTATATAAATAAATAAATACGTATATAACAAGCGCACACACATGCCTACATGTAAATAAACAAATGTTCGGAGACGTAAGTCAACCAAAACATGAAGTACACATATACACACACCCTACATACGTACGAACCTGCATACTCACACAGACGCAAAAGACCCGTATACACATTACCAAACCATATGTACCAGAAAATAAAAAATTATACGCCATAACATATACAATCAAATATACGTACAAAAAGGTATACGTACCTTCACAAAACATACAGGTAATATATACTTACCTATGCAAATAAGTAATGGTATAAACAAAACATATACTTAGCTACCATATCAAGACGTAAAATATCCACGTATAGATCGTACTATCCGTTAGGGTATAACGTGGGGCTGTAATACAGGAAAGTGTTGTGCAATTTATGTTTACAAGCCGAAATTGCCTCAGATCTTTTGTTTAAGATGTAGTCTGTGGCATAGAGTATTTCCAGGGCCTCAGCGGCGCAGAGGTCACATGGTCTTTTATTTCCGTTATACGATCTAGCCCTAGCTAGGATCTCCCAGTGTAATTTTTATTGGGTGTGGTTGTCTTTTAGACTCCAGATATAAGCTGAAAGTGACGTCATATTCCTTCTTAGAGGGTAACGAAAAGAATGGGTATGCATGTAAAGGCGCTGCTTGAAACTATTGGCGGTTAACCCTATGTAGGCCCTACGGAACGTAGGTGTTTCAACCTTACAATTGTAGACAATGTTACTAAAGAGGCATTTCCCGGATAGGGAGCAATCAACCCGATTCCTACAATTACAGTTAGTACTAACTACAGGGTTGCACGTGTTCATACGGCTAGGTAGTTTAGCTAAATTTGAAGCTGTGATGTTATGTGCAGGGTTAGGAGTCGTAGATATGACATTTTAATAGTATTTCTATTAAACATTTTACTATATTTATGTGTAGGGGGAAAATGCTTCGTAATAAGGGAAATAAAGATCTTAGCTAATGGTGTGGCCACCTCCATATTATATGGTGGATTATACCAACAAATGCGACGTGATCTATATCTTTTAGGTCTATTTTCGTACTCTGTATATGCTACCTTATCAACAAATCCACTCCGAGCAAGAGCTTCATTGTAATAAGTGGAATGGTCATTGAAAATATGCTCGTTAGTAGATAGACAGGAAAGCCTCAACGAAACGTTTCTTACCAGGTTCTTGGTTATGCTGGCAGGATGGTTGGAATGCTTACTTATGTAATTAAGCGTATCATTCGGCTTTCTATACGGGTAATACAACCCATTTTATAAATTGAGGTTAACTTCGAGGTAATTAACGACCGAGAGATTGGCCTCAACCTGTATAGAGAGGTTGAAGCCTTTAAAGAAGGCTGTGAGTTCTTTTCTGAACCTGTCGCAAGCACGAGGTACGCACTTAGTCATGGTCAAAAGACCATCATCACGGTACAAACCACCGCCCGCGTTGGGGAATTCGTCCTTGATAGAGAAAAGAAGGAAAATGCCGATAAGATCAGTAACCTCCGCAGAATCGCTGGCGCCCATATTCACGTCGAATAGGGTACTATTGGATTTTTTTATCCAAATAGAGTCGTCGAAATTAATCACCGACTTACGGCCATTGAGGATGACATCAACTTCGAAATCCTTAACCACTGTGAGTGTTTTAGCGAAATTGATAGCTCTAAGGAGAAGTGGTAAAGTGATGGAGGAGTAGTAATTGTTGATGTCAAATTGGATAAAACGGCAATGTTCCTTGTTACATATGCTGTTGAACCAATCAATCACCGCGAAAGAATTGTTCCACAGTGCAAGAGGGGCCAAACTTCTAATTTCAGGTATAATTCTATCAAGAATCGTTTTACTAAGTCTACCTAAATCAGACTTCGTAGGGTTTACGGTTCTTATATATTTGATATATATTTATCCTTATCGAGCCCTCTTTGGATTTTAGTCTTCAAATTTATTATTATTACTATATATATATATATATATATATATATATATATATATATATGCATGTAAGTATATATATATATATATATATATATATATATATATATATATATATATATAGGCTCTGATTTAACCATCCACTCTGATTACAAAACCCGCCGTAGTCCTTTCAGGGATGTTAGTACCAGTCCGATACTAGGGTCAATTCCTATTGTATTCTCTCCCACTCTCGCTCTCTCTCTCTCTCTCTCTCTCTCTCTCTCTCTCTCTCTCTATATATATATATATATATATATATATATATATATATATGTGAATTATAAGAATCAAAGAACTGTTCAAAACATTTTTATGCTTACAACTGTTTCCTCCAAACCGAGGTTTGGTTTCTTCGGAGCAATTTATTATTGAATGAACACTTATATGACCTCCTTTTCACCCAAGAGACATACAGATACATATGCAAATATTGTGGGTCAACATTCCTTACAGCATTTAGTGTGGCAGTACATATTTAGAGATTACATTCATATTAAAAGATACAATCAAAAATACAGGTTAAAATACAACATGAAATTAAGCGGTTATAGAGTGCAATAGTTATACGTGTGAAAAGCACGTGCGTCATGTTTATATAGTGTGGCAGAGAGTTACGTGTAATAGAAGCACTTAATCAGGTAATCAAGAGTGTTAAGGGGTTTGATCTGGTAATGAGTTCTTTATATGATTGTTATAGTCTGTGCGTGGAGAAATATTATAAGCATTAAAAATAATGTAATCATTAAAAATATTGGAAATGCGTAGCGAAGCGATGATATGGATGTCATGCACTGCGACATTTTCATAGTCCGGGGAGCGTATTTTTCAGATTATATGCCCCTCACATACTCCACGACGATTCGATATTGGGCGTTTGACAATGCTGTTAGAGAATCGAAGTCTGATGTTCTTTAGCTCAACACCGCAGGTTGTTACGTTGCGAGAATCGACACAAAAGGTTTTTGTATTTGCATAACCATAAATAGTATACTTAATACTATATATATATATATATATATATATATATATATATATATATATATACATATATGCATACGTTTGATGATACTTATATTTATCATCGAATCTATCAGGGCGAAATCTGTAGCTTTCTTAATCATCTATTTTCATTAATCATCTATTAATATTTGTTGTTTTCTATTTTACGAATATATCCTCTATATTCCCTCCATACATCCACATCGTTACTCTATATGGATACGGATAGGTATGGTAACAGATTTCCTTTTTTAAACATTAGAATGCTGTTTGACTGAGCAACGTAGACAAATGTAATCTACTATAGACATAGAAATTAGATTATTACAATCGTGCGGGACTGATATAATCGTTAGAACGTTGTATGATATTTCTTCTGACACTTTACATTCTGAATCCAAATCCTACCGATGTCAACTTTGTCTGTCATTCTTCGGATTTTGTTAAAATGAAAGTGCTATGCTAGCACAGGGGTCGATTTATACCGCACGACCTCACCATATTGTTGGTATTGTGCCAAAGTTAGAAACCTTTATTATCGCGTCGATTCACACACGTTTTTTAATATGTTTAAACACCATTTACATGTAAAATTTTATGTAACAATTATTATGGAAATTGCTTGTGTTTTCAATAATCATATTTTGCATATTTCCATCCCCCTGTCTTCTTATTGTGTTATGCTCTTCAATATTTTCAGATCTATTTCACTTTGTCTGAAAGAATAGATAGATTGTAATGATCTATATAAATATACAGCAGGTATATTTGTTTTCATCTCTCTGTGATTTTGCTGATAACCTCTTCAGCTTTCTGTACATATACCAAAGGATAAATGCATAGCTTACTGATTAAAATGTCGCTTTACAATCGTGAGGCACTGGGTTTGTTTCTACTTCAGGCTATGCGGCAGGTCACTTCAAGTGACCTGCCGCATAGCCTGTGGTCGACCCAAAAATTGTGAATGAAATTGAAGAGAAGAACAATCTCAGGAAGATTGTCGGATGGAATGAACCTATAACTGATAAATTCAATCTTTGCACGTGTTCTGTCACTGATTCATTTTGTGCATGCTATTAAGAGCGCAACTCCATATATCAGTTATTATCATAACAGACAGAAATCCAAGCAATATCGGAACTATTTCTTTTGGTTTCGAATCTAGATTGCTTTTTACAAAAGTGTTATTGTGGATGATTTTGTCGAAACCGACGGAGTTCCATTTCACTTCTATACATCCCAATCAGTTTTCTTAACACATATTAAGCAAAAATAGGTCTAATTGATGATTTCCGTTACATATGTACCGTGAATCAATTTTATACCAATTTTATATCACCTATCTATTTCTCTCCCTCTCACCCAATCAACTGCCCTAAAACGTATTCCATTTTCTGGACAAACTGCTTATCCCTAATTATTCTTTACCTTTTCGATTCTAAACAGATTTTCTGTTATTTTCTTTTTAATCATTCTGTTTACACGCATACATTATCGATTTTGGGAGGTTAATATACAAAAATCCACGCTTCGTAACGCGTGAACTGTAGGACTATAATTTACAGGTGTTCTGATTATGGTATAATTGGTAGTCATTGTCTCTTTTTTTCATGATATATACGATATACTGATACTGGTCACGTATTTTGTTATGCCATTTTATGTTTCATATTTCATCTTTTAAGAACCTTTGCAAATTATATATCTCAATATAGCTGTTTATGTGTATCTTATCGCCTCGTTAATAACGTTTCTTCTGAGATGTTAATATATATCTTCTACTAAAGCTTTGTTTTTATTTTCCATCCGGTTCTCTACAATACCCTGTCACAGTAGCTAATATTTACATTCCGCATTGATATGCACTGACAACGTTGTTATATTTCCTGGCATGTGAGGCCCTGGTGTTTTGTGCAAGTGTCTTCACCAAAGCCGCAAGTCGATCTTGTCTTTGAAATTTTGAAGGTGCAAACTGTGTGAAACCCCTTCGGAAAAATTGTCTTTGTGAATCGAAGATCCATTCTTGTTTGTCACATTTTGCGGCAGGCTGATTCGTGGCACAGATTCTCACCGCATACATTGATAAGCCTCAAAATAAAAACACCAGATTTACATAGTAATAAGTATATCGTTTCGCTGTTTAAAATCTTACTTAGAATAGTATGGTATTAAATCATATAAGGGCGTAATCGATACAATGTATGATATATTATTATTGTTATTATTTCTTTGATATCACGTTCATTATTGTTATTTAACCGGAAAATGTGCCCTAATGAACATCAATTCGCTACCTGTAGCCTCAGATATTCAGGACATATCGGATGGTCCTTGCTGTTCCCAGTAGGCATGCCTTCTGGAGTGTTCCAAAAAAGGGGCAGGGCTAATATTTTTAACCAGCCTTGGAAACTCTTCGACATAGTACCTAGTGCTCCATGGAGGATGGGGACCACCTTGATCTCATGACAGTTCCAAATCCTTCTCAGTTCCAACCTTCTCAATTTCCTGCAAACGTGTGTCAAAGGGGCAGCTACATCTATAATCAAGCAAGAACTTTTTCCCTTGTCAAACATCACCCGATCAGGCCTATTGTGTTCTATTTCTTTATCCACTAGTGTACTGAAATCCCACAGCAACTTCACTCGGTCGTATTCTATCACCAACTCTAGCTTACGCTCATACCATTTCTCAGATTGATGTAATTCCTTCAGTTTTCATAAATACCAGTGACCCACCTTTCTTATGATATCATGCCTCCATCCTTTATATTGAGTCTGAGCTAGATGTTTACACTTGGATACGATGTGGGCCATAGTTTCCTCTCTGTCACAAAAGATATTACAGAATGGTCTAGCCCCCTATTTATCAATATAGTGTCTCATCCATTTCGTACTAAAGGTCTGCTCTTGTGCAGCCAGTAGCAGTCCCTTTGTGACTTTCTTAAGGTCCCTTTTCTATAACCAGTTCCATGTCTGCTGATCTCTTAATTCTGTTTCCTTCTGAATGCTATGTAGGGCCTTTTCATTCAGGTTTTTATTGTTATTATTGTTTCTTCGCTGAACTTGTAACGCTGGAGATGTTTTACAGTGAACTCGTGTAACACCCCCTTATATTTGTCGTACCCTCTGTTATATTTAAGCTGTACCAAGCAATGCTGTTTTTTTAAGTGTTTCACTTGTATTGCAATCCCTATTTGTTTAATGTACTTCTCAAGACTCCAACTAATATTGGTATAATCGCAACCTTTTTTAGACACAGCAACTCCGATGCTAACCTGTCATATTTATCATTTTGTTTCTTTATCGCATACTTCGTTATCAGCTGGACTGGCTATATCAATGATCCAACACTGTTTGCTTTCCATCTGAATTAATACAATATCTGGTCTTCTATGCTCAAGCTCATGTTCACACTGTATCACAAAGTCCCACGGTCTCCTTGCCACATCATTTTCGATACCACACTTAGGTATATGTTTGTGCCAATTTTCTGCTCTGTCAAGTGCATATTTGCCACAAAGTACCCAATGGACTATCGTTGCTATGTTGGCGTGAGGTCTCTTATTCTTAGTTTTGTAATTTGACTGGTAAAATGCCATAGAGTTTCTCCATTTATGCCACAAATTCTACACTTATCAGTCTCTGTTGTGTGTTCTACTCTATTCTTGATGTAGTTAGTTATTTATGCTTGTTTTTGACCAGCACAGATTATGGCTTCTCTTTCTGATTCTTCATGCTGTTATTGTTTGGACTACATATATACACACACAAACATACGCATATATACTACAAACTCATGCATACACACTTACGTTCACAAATACATGCATCTATACATGCATAAATACATACATACACACACACATACATAAATACATACATGCAGACATGCATACCTATCTACCTAGTTGATGTTGTTTAAATTGCAATGTGAGAGTGTTGTATCTATGTTAGAAGCCGACTCTCTCTCTCTCTATTGGTAAAAATTTATACAATTATAAAACGAGAATATACATAAATAAAGATATTATTATTTGACCTGGAAGATACTAAAAGTTGTTGTGGTTTGTGCTGAGTTGGTGTAATGTACCCCCCCCCCCAGACACACACACAATCACACACAGACACACACATACATATACCAAAGTATATTGTAAATGTGTGACAAACGTTTCCCTTTTATCATAAATCTTTGGACATATTCCCTTTCAATTAAAGGACATCAAATCATCGATTTCGAAATTCAATAGGATTATCTTTCTTATTGATGTCATAATGTTGTAGTTCGAATTTATTTCTGTATTTGTGTTTATTGCATTTGTTACATTATTACTTTCACTTAAAGCTATTTTGAAATGAACTTCAAACAACAATATTTTTTTAATGTATAATTGGAAATCAAATCGATATCTAATTGTATTGATAAGTTTCGTCATCACTACTATATATTTTTATAATCGAATACTTGAACAATGATTCTGATTCCAGTACATAGTACAATGTAAAACGTTTAATTAGTTAAAAATTAGTTTTATAATCGACGCCATGATTCTCAATGTATTGTGTTGCCATGAATTGGTAAAAACATGAAAAGTATTAAATAGCTCAGATAATTTTCAACTTCTTTCTTTCTATTAGTAAATTCAAATCTTATTTTCTCATCTTATTTCCCCAAACGTAAATAAATATCTGCTAGTCATGTTATATATTCAATTAAATTGATGTTGCATCTCGTTTCCTCACACCATTGTTCGATTGCAGCAGCTAACGGCACCAAATTTCCTTTGTCCATTGTAACTTCCATAATTAGCTATGACTCACGACCGGGTGATTAGCCCTTCACGTTATAATTTGAATCCCCACGCAAAATTGGAACACAAAATCTAACCTATCCGAAAAGATGCTCATTGATTATTGATCCCTATTGATTTCTAATAGTGTCGTTGGAAACGTATTGATACATGGCGTTTTCGGGGTATTTTAAATTTGGCAGGACCAATCTGATTTCTCCCAGAGATGGAGAGAGAACAGGTGGCGAGAGATGGAAGGGGAAAAAGGGTTAGCCATAATACTGGACTAGAACACTATTTATTGACTCCAAAACGCTAAAAAGCAAATTTTGTTTTGGGAGGGATTTGAACTCAGACCACAATGAGACAGAATGAATAACGCGAAAATTCCATCTGACACCATATTAACCGTACCATCTTATCGCCCAATCGAATGTCTACTTTCTATCAATAAAAGTATTGAGAGATTTAAGGCACGCGAAATGCTTTGGTTGACGGCTGTCAACATCCAACAGATAATGCATAATACCTTTCAAAGTGCAGGAAGGTCTCAGTAACGTATTTCCTTCTATCTAAATATAAACTAGGTTTTGTCTTAATAAACATATATCAATGTTCTAAGAGGAGATGTGGTTATATTCTCCACAAGAGCAGAGAAGAATGACTAAAAACCTCCAAACTAGCCAGATTTCAGACACCAGGATCAATAAATTCCGTCGTTTTAAATATTCTCTCACTTCCTCATAAATCAAGAGGTACAATGCCATTAAACAGACACATCAACTTGATTTCTATCACAGCTGGAATCCCTTTAAATTAACGTAATTAACGTAAACCGTGAATTATGTTGAAAATGGCAGAAGTATCATTATACCTTAATCTATCTTCTGTAAATATATAACTCATTTTGGTCTAGTTAACTGTGTTGCGATATTATTGGTAAATTCTGCACTTTCTGCCAACTGGTTTGATTTTACATTCAACTAATGATACAAAAGACACTGATTCGGCAGAATTGTTAAATGCCGCGGTATTTGTCCCGGCTCGCTTCGCTTTAAGTTCAAATTTAAGGCAAAGTTAACCTCGGCGGGATTAGAACTCAGATCGTAAAGGGACGTAACTATGCTGGACAGCATGTCCGACCCTCTACCGACACTGCCAATTCACCACCTCATAATAAAAGAAGATTGATTATGTACATTACAATAAAAGAAGATTGATTATGTACTTACAATAATTTTCTTCCGAAAGAATGCCCTACCCTGTACCATAAAACACGTATATATGTGTGCACTCTGACTGTAATGCTTTTTTGTGTTTTATTTCTAAATGTTAAAGTTATAGAAAGGAGATCGCCAGTGCATCTCTGTGAGCTGTGTGTGATTTTGTACATATATATATATATGTGTGTGAATAAAGTAATTCCATCGGAAAAGTCCAGGAAGAAAGAGTGCTCTATGTATGCAACAGAGCTTAAATAGCTCTGTTGCATACATAGAGCACTCTTTTTTCCTGGACTTTTCCGATGGAATTACTTCATTTATACAGCTCCAACCGGGATTGATCGCAGCATATTCTATATTACATATACGATTGGCACTTTCCAGCCCGACTAGTTGAGCACTCTACAGTTTTCAGGAATTATATATATATATATATATATATATTGTATATATATATATATATATATATATATATATATATATATATATGTATATAATATATATTATATATATATAAATATGTATATATATTTATATATATATTATATATATATAAATATGTATATATATTTATATATATATATATATATATATATATGTATATATATATATATATATATAATATATAAATATGTATATATATGTATATATATATATATATATATATATATATATATATATAATATATATATATATATATATATATATATATATATAATATATATGTATATAGATGTATATATATATATATATAATATATATGAATATATATGTATATATATATAATATATATGTATAAATATGTATATATATATATATATGTAATATATATGAATATATATGTATATATATATATATATATAATATATATGTATAAATATGTATATATATATATATATATAATAAATATGAATATATATGTATATATATATATATATATATAATATATATGTATAAATATGTATATATATATATATATATAATAAATATGAATATATATGTATATATATATATATAATATATATGTATAAATATGTATATATTTATATATATATATATATATATGTATAAATATGTATATATATATATATATATAATAAATATGAATATATATGTATATATATATATATAATATATATGTATAAATATGTATATATTTATATATATATATATATATATATATATGCGTATATATATATATATGTGTGTGTGTATATATATATGCGTATATATATATATATATATGCGTATATATATATATATATGTATATATATATATATATATATGTATATATATGGATATATATATGTATATATATATATATGTATATATATATAATGGAGGCAGTACAACGAATGTATATTAATTTCACGCTCTGGAGAGTGGGGTGTTGGTGGGGAACGACGTTTCGGGCATAAGCCCTTCCTCAGGTGAGAAGTGTGTGGGAACAGAGTTCAAAGGGTGTGTAGGGGAGTGGTGGAGAGACATATAGCGAAAGGTAACGGTGCGAATGAAATTAAAAATAAAAATAAAAATAAAAATAAAGCATGATCAAAATACAAGGAATGAAATAAATTTAAATATAAAAGCATGATCAAAATAAACTGAAATTAAAAGGGGGGTAAAACAGGTGGTGGAAGGGTGTCGGGTGTGTAGGGGTGGTGGCGGGTGGAGTGTGGAGAGGGAGACGGGGTGTCCGAGCGGGGAGGGCTGAAGGTGGTGTGTGTGTGTAGGTGTACGTGTGTGTGTGTGTGTGTGTATGTGAAAGTAAGGGTTGGGGGAAGAACGGGTTGCATGTTCAGGAAGAGGTGTGTGTGCGTGGGGGGGGGGGGGGTTGTATGTCGGAGTGTCTGTGCGTGTGTGGATAGAGGGGTGGAGGGAGAGGAATCAGGAGGCTGAGGGTGTAAATATGTGGTGGAAATCACGTGTGTGTGGGGTTTAAGCGTGTTGTGTGTGTAGGTGGCGTGTGGAGAAAAACATTTTTTGGGGGTGTGTGTGTGGGTGAGTTATATAGGTGATTACGTAAGAGGATGGTTGAAAAGTTGGTAAAATCCGATGATGTTTAGTGGATTCTGTGCTGGTCAAGTTCTCCGTACGAGTATTCCATGAAGCGATGGTCGGAAGAGGAGAGATGTGGGGTGCGCGCGCAACAGGAAGTGGTCAAACAGTGGGAGTGCTGTATGTCTGCTTGTGCTGGGAGGTGGTCAGAGGGCATAGCAGTAGTCGGTGGAATTGTAAAGAGGCGAGGATGGCTAGGTGTGAAAGTTGGAGTGAGGAGGGTGTGTGTGTGTATTAGTAGAGGTGTTAGTGGGATGAGTGAGTGTGGAGCGTGGGTGTGGGTGGAGCGGGGAGAGAAGGGTGTGTGTAGTTCTATGGAGGGAGTGTGGTGTACTGGTGTGTGTGTAGTTTGATGAAGGGGTGTTAGTGGGTGTTAGTATACGGGAGGTGGGGAGGGGTTGAATGCAGGTGTGAGTGGGGGTTAGTGGTGGTAGGGTGTGTAGAGTTGGTGGTGTACGAGGGTGTGTGGATACGTGTGCATGGGGTTGGGGAGGGGGTTAGTGATGTTAGTTGCGTGTGGGTGGGTGGTGTAAGTGGGTGCGTGTGTTCGTGTGCTTGGGGTCAGCGGGTGATAGTGAGGTTAGTTGCGGGGTGGTGGGATGGAGGTGTGGGGGTGAGAGGTGTGGGGGTGAGGGTTAGTGGTGGTAGTAGGGTGTGTGTTTAGTGTGAGCGCTTGTATATATGTGCCGGTGGGTGTGTGCGTGTGATAAGGAGGGGGAAGGGGAGAAGAAGGGAGGGATGTTAGTA
>OZ024743.1:314548333-314553333 GCA_964016885.1 Eledone cirrhosa | reverse complement strand
TTATTAGCAAGACATACCCCTTCCAAAGACCCCCATGTATAGATAAGAAATGTATAACCTGTAAAATAAGCCCCCATATTAACTGTAAAACTAGAAATGTATTGTATAGCATAAGATGTACTGAAGGACAATGTAGAAGCAAAAATATAGTGTACATAGGTGAGACAGCTCGTAGTATAGGGGAACGGATAAATGAACACTGGCGATACCTTCAAGATAATAAAGAATCATCTGTACTCTACCAACATACTAAGATAGAACACAAGAGTAAATTAGAGAACATAGAAATAAAAATAGAATCTACACACAGAAAAGATGCAATGTTTAGACAAATTACAGAGGCAATAAACATAAAAGAATTACAACCAAAATTAAATAGAAAATATGAGTGGAACAGCAACATCACAACTTACAATTAAGGACAAAACGAAAACACACACACACATAGAACAAACAACCAACCAATAACATGTAAATCAATAAACAAATAGATAAATGAACACAAACACACACAGACACCCGGATGTGGCGCATGCGCAAACTTATCACACAACACACACACAGAAACAAAATGGCGTAGGACAGAAGAAAGGAAAGGCACAGAAACAAAGAAAGGAATCCCCAGTCACTGAAGAGGTCACAGAGTGTGTGACGAAAGGACTATGACTATATATAAACAACTATCTGGTTGTGGAACCAACCAACCAACCAGAAATTTATAAATTTGTAGATTTGTAAATTTATAAATTTATAAATATATAATAAATTGAAGTGAAAGCAACTGGTGCGTGTGTTTCTTATTGGCAACATGACCCTCCCAAAGTATAACAATATCGGTTTCAACACTCGATTTCAGATAAAGAATCTTGCTAAACAAATTCAGAAACGAAATATATATATGTATATATATACATATATATATATGTATGTATATATATATATATATCTGTATGTATATATATATATATATATGTATGTATATATATATATATATGTATGTATATATATATATATGTATATATATATATATATATACTAGCAGAAGTACCCGGCGTCGCCCGGGTGTAAGTCGACCTTTGGTCTTTTGTTAAAATGTTTGAAAGTTACTTCCCGCGCATCACAGGTGCAAAAACCTTCGAACCTCAACCTCAATGAAAAAAACAGAGGTTAGTATACGCAGGTGTGTAATTGAGCATAAATAATGGATCAATTGTAGGTTCACAGTGTATTGTTGAAATTGTTCTTTGCAAGACTGACAGAAGTCAAATTCACTTGAAATTGAATTTTCAGTTGATTTTTAAAGCAGGGTGAAAAAGTCGATTTTTTCAAATTTTTTTTTTTTTTACAATTTTGGCGCTCACATGTACAGAAGAAGAAATAAAAGGGACTTTATGTGAATCGCGGCATAATGGACGAATCATTTGCGACAGTTTTCACGAAAATCGGACGTTCCTGTAAAAAATTATCCCATCTGCAACTTTGCCTTATTTTTTGCACAAAGTCGAACCCCCGCTTCAGTTTTATTGATTTTTTACATGAATGCGTGACCTCTGAAGTAGATTTGAGTAGCTAAAGACCTGTCCCGGTAAATTTGCTATATGTGAAAAAAAGTTGATCAACATTGCGTCTAGGGTTATTGCCCTTTGCAACAGCCTCAAGAACATGTAATTAAAAAGATTTACCATGGACTATCGTGCACGTTGGTATTTTGTTTAGCCTGCGAAAATCGGTGATCAAATGAGGCAACAATAAGCCATACTGATGACGTTTAAGCGGGTGGCAAGGAATTGATGCGGCATAGATAGCCATGGGAGTCTTGAAGGAGCACGGCGGTCAGGCAAAAGAAAGGGCCGAGGAGGGGATGGTGGCTGACAGTGCATGGAGGCGGCATCCTGAGGCATGAAGATGTAGTGGGGCGACGGCCAGCAGACAAGGAAGAGGGCAGGGGTGGACGGTGGCAAGGATGCCGCATGGTGAGCCTTGGCAGTCTTGAAGTAGCACTGCGGGCAGGAAAAGAAAGGGCCAAGGAGGGGATGGCGGCTGACAGAGCATTGATGCGGCATGGTGATGCATGACGATGCAGTGGGACGACGGCGTGCAGGGAAGGGAGATGGCCGGGATTGACGGTTGCAGGGATTCCGCATGGTGAACCATGGCACTCGTGAAGGACCAAGTCGTGCGGGTAAGGGAGGGGGAAGGGGAGGGCATGGTGGCTGACAGAGCATGGATGCGGCATGGTGAGGCATGACGATGCAGTGGGACGACAGCGTGCAGGGAAGGGAGAAGGAAGGACTTGAAGGCAGTATTGAAGGAGCACGGCGGGCAGGCCAAAAAAATGGCTAAGGAGGGGATGGTGGTCGACAGGGCAGTAATGCAGCATGGTGAGGCATGACGAAGCAGTGGGACGACGGCGTGCAGGGAAGGGAGAGGGCAGGGGTTGACGGTGGCAGGGATGCGGCTTTGTCAGACCTGGAAGTCTTGAGCTCTCCCGGAGTGTAGGCAATGTAAATGGGCAGGGATTCGGCATGTTAAGCAGTGGCAGTCCTTAGGGACCACGGAGGGCAGGCAATGGAAAGGGCCTGGGAATGAATTGCAGCTGACAATGCGGAGATGCGCATGGTGATGCAAAACGATGCAGTAGGTCGACGGCGTGCAGGGAAGGGAGAGGGCAGAGTTTGACGGATGTCTCATTATGCTACGGTAGTGGGACCATGGGAATGAAGGGAGCGCATGGAGGCTCGATGATCGCTTGAGAAGACTGGGTGCAATACAGGATGATGCGCGGCGGTATAGTGTTGATAGTCCTTATATGAGAAATGGAAGAATCGGCATAAAAGGTTTGCTGAATATGGTGAGCGTTAATTTAAATAGACTTACGGTAGATAATCCTGATAGATTGAACATTTTTTGCATGGCGGGAGACACGACAAATGTAAGCAAGAAGAATGGCGTTTTTCGGTTGCCGGATTTTTGCCTCTGGGGGTCCGATTATCGATTTTCTTTTTACAATTTCAAGTATCCCACGTTAATCCCCGCATCAAAATACATACCTACGTCAAATGTCATTGGAATCGGACAAATTTCGTAAATATCGATTTTTGCCTCTGGTGATCCAATTATCGATTTTTCGAAAATTAAATGTAGCGCACGTTTATCCCCGGATTAAAATACACACTTGCTTCGAGTTTCATCGATTTTTGAAAATATCGATATTGGCTTCTGGGGTCCCGATTATCGATGTGTCGAAATTTTCAAGTAGCCTATTCCACTCTACGCGTTGAGTTTTATATATGTGTGAGGTTTCATGAAAATTGGATGAACAGTGTAGCATGCAAGTTCGGAACACCAAACAATGCCCATCTTCACTTTATATGTAAGATATATACATATATACATACATATATATATATATATATATATATATATATAGAAATTGGAATAAATGCTCTGAAATAGCGATATATATGTGAATATAGACATAGAATATTCGAAAATATTCTGTATGTTTATAATAAACATTTTGAAGACCTAATCGCTATAGAATAGAATACGTCACGTATTACAATTAGATTCTCGATAAAAGCAAGGGAAGTAATCTACGCGTTTCATTCTCGTTAGAAATCATCAGGACTACATATCCAGTGCTTTTATCGAGAATGACACAGCTAGAGACTTATAGAATACTTAGCTGTGTACAGGAACTGGTTTGAAAGAGCGGTTGCCGGTCCGGCAGAAATTAGAAATTGGAATAAATGCTCTGAAATAGCGATATATATGTGAATATAGACATAGAATATTCGAAAATATTCTGTATGTTTATAATAAACATTTTGAAGACCTAATCGCTATAGAATAGAATACGTCACGTATTACAATTAGATTCTCGATAAAAGCAAGGGAAGTAATCTACGCGTTTCATTCTCGTTAGAAATCATCAGGACTACATATCCAGTGCTTTTATCGAGAATGACACAGCTAGAGACTTATAGAATACTTAGCTGTGTACAGGAACTGGTTTGAAAGAGCGGTTGCCGGTCCGGCAGAAATTAGAAATTGGAATAAATGCTCTGAAATAGCGATATATATGTGAATATAGACATAGAATATTCGAAAATATTCTGTATGTTTATAATAAACATTTTGAAGACCTAATCGCTATAGAATAGAATACGTCACGTATTACAATTAGATTCTCGATAAAAGCAAGGGAAGTAATCTACGCGTTTCATTCTCGTTAGAAATCATCAGGACTACATATCCAGTGCTTATATCGAGAATGACACAGCTAGAGACTTATAGAATACTTAGCTGTGTACAGGAACTGGTTTGAAAGAGCGGTTGCCGGTCCGGCAGAAATTAGAAATTGGAATAAATGCTCTGAAATAGCGATATATATGTGAATATAGACATAGAATATTCGAAAATATTCTGTATGTTTATAATAAACATTTTGAAGACCTAATCGCTATAGAATAGAATACGTCACGTATTACAATTAGATTCTCGATAAAAGCAAGGGAAGTAATCTACGCGTTTCATTCTCGTTAGAAATCATCAGGACTACATATCCAGTGCTTTTATCGAGAATGACACAGCTAGAGACTTATAGAATACTTAGCTGTGTACAGGAACTGGTTTGAAAGAGCGGTTGCCGGTCCGGCAGAAATTAGAAATTGGAATAAATGCTCTGAAATAGCGATATATATGTGAATATAGACATAGAATATTCGAAAATATTCTGTATGTTTATAATAAACATTTTGAAGACCTAATCGCTATAGAATAGAATACGTCACGTATTACAATTAGATTCTCGATAAAAGCAAGGGAAGTAATCTACGCGTTTCATTCTCGTTAGAAATCATCAGGACTACATATCCAGTGCTTTTATCGAGAATGACACAGCTAGAGACTTATAGAATACTTAGCTGTGTACAGGAACTGGTTTGAAAGAGCGGTTGCCGGTCCGGCAGAAATTAGAAATTGGAATAAATGCTCTG
>OZ024743.1:314523333-314538333 GCA_964016885.1 Eledone cirrhosa | reverse complement strand
TTTCTAGCGTGCAAGATGACATTCTCTTCAATATCAGGGATATTGGTAAACTTTCTAGCGAAATTTAAAGCTTTCGCTAAAAGAGTCTGAGTGATAGATGGGTAGAAATCTATAATGTTAAATTGGGTGAATCTAGAACTATTTTTGTTTTTAATTTTATTAAACCAATGTACTACGGAAGAGCTATTTATCCATTGGAGTAATTTAGACTTACTTCTAATGTGTGTATTTATATTATTTAAAATTTTTTTGGTGGCAAGACCAATATCAGTCTTATCAGGGTTGATTAATCTACAACTAGGACGCTTAATAAAGTCGGGTTTGTGATCTTTAAGGGTGATATATGCGTTACGTTTAGCAAGTTTTTCTGTCCTATTATCTATTTTTAAAGAAACAGCTAATTCTTTAGCTTCCTTATTTATATTATGATACGTGTTTATATTAGCTATTTGGTATTTAGAAGTGATATTATCTATTAATAGTTGGTCGTGTAAATTATTGTTAACTTCATATAGGTTTTTAGTTTTGTCGGAGAAGATGAACTTATTATTAGAAGATTTGAATGTTGAAATATCATTAGATAGTTTAGATTGAAAAGGTTTAGAGTACTTACGAAAAAATGATATTGTTGATTAGGTTAACTAGGTCTAGTTCAAAAGCGGTCATATCTTTTACTCTTTGCGGGTATTTATGAGTTTTGACGTCAAAATATTCCGTAGAATCTGTGTTAAATTGTCCATCGAGAATCAAAGCTTTCCATCTCATTCTTTTAACAACCTTCTCTACTTTGTCTATCAGCATTTTCGTGTAGAGAGTGTTAGAAGGTGTTGGGATATTCTTAATAGAGTAATCCAAAGGGTATTTATCCATGTTCAGTATTGGTTTAAAATCCTATTGACTGAAGAGTGCTCGACTTTAATTAAAATAAAATTATGTTCACTTAAACATAATTTTCAACTAATTAAAATAAACAAAGGCTTGTATATAATGTGAAAGGAAACTGGAAGGCCAATATATATACGTGTGTGTATGTATATATATATATAAATGTGTGTGCTTGTATACATATATATATATATATATATATATATATATATACAAGCACGCACATGTGTATATATATATATACACATACATATACACATATATATATATACACACACATATATATATATATACATTATGTGTGTGTGTGTATATATATGTGGTTGTCTGTGACACACACTGGTCATAGACACACACACTCACCATACCACCAGCTGTCTCTATTCCATTCTATTGCTCTAACTCTACTCCCTCTCTCTATTTCTCCTTTTCAATCTACTCTCTCACAACCACTATCTCTCTCACTCACTCTTTCTCTCTCGCTCTCTCTCTCTCTCTCTCTCTCTCTCTCTCTCTCTCTCTCTCTCTATCTCTCCCTCTCTTTCTCTGTTTATGAAGGTACCCAGAACACCCCATATCTCGGGAACCCGTGCTTCGATTTACGCGAAACCTGTTTTGTTCCATTAGTATTCTCATTTCAGGGGCAATTTCCTGTCAAAGTATTTTCCCATGATGTGCCCCTTTGGCTGTATTACATTAAAGACAAGCAATATCATAATTTTAGTTATATATATATATATATATATATATATATATAAAATCAAGGTCTAGCAAATAGAGAAAAAGTTTTAAAATAAATTTTCAAAAATTCGCTGTATTTACTATATGTGCCTTTACCGCGGTTTCATGCTCCAGAATAAACGGAAAATCCAAGTGAACTTCCATTGAGAAGGGAGCTATCTTCAGCAGGCTCTTCCCCCTCGGAGAATATACAATTCCCGAGTTCAAATCACAAACTGATGCCATACAAAACCATTCCCAATTGAGAGCGAATGATGAAAGAAATAATTCTGTCTGGTGCCGTATATATATATATATATATATATATATATATATATATATATATATATATATATATGTGTGTGTGTGTGAAAAAATGGGGAGAAGAATACTGCAGGTTGCACATGGATGTATATAAGACGCAAGAACAAAATCAGTCAGAATCCCAGTTTGACCTTATATCATAAACATACATTTCATGCGACAAGCTGTACAACACATAATAATGGTCAAATATCCAGATCTGTGCTTCACAAATGATGTGGAGCTCATCCGCTACATAAAAAGCTGCTACCGACTCTTTTCTCCGAACATAATATATTAGAACATAGATATTATATTAGCTCCAGGGAGAATGAACAGACACGGAAATCTACTTACTAGATATCCAAAAATTATCCAAAGATATCGAATCGATTATACACACAATGAAAGTATAATAAAGAATCCTATTTGAAGTAGGCACTGTTTGAAATAAAACTGAACTGAAACACTCTCGTGAAAAGGAGAGATCAAAAAGGGAAGCCTGTACTATAGAAAATATTAAATAAATTCTAAAACCCTCATTCAATCTGCAACTGTATCTACTTCAGTACAGTATATAAAACAAAAAACACTGAATGCACACAATCTAATGATAAACGAAATACTGAATGAGCAATGCAAATGTGTGTTCACAGCTCTGATGAGGTACATGTAAATAATTCAGCCATGTAAGTATTTTGATGTCAAATATCTCCCTGCAAACATGTAAAACATTAATTATATCGATATAGAGGAGGAAGATAAAATATCAGTCAGAAATTGAAATTAGTTCAATTTCCGCCATCGGCAGTGCCGCACTCCTAGATATCCTTTTAAGAAACATAAAACAGGCCTTAACAAAAAAACCACAGTACCTCCTCCAAAGTTTCTCTGAAAGTGGTAACATTCTAGAAAAGCTAAAGCAGATTAAAATATGTCTATCCATAGAGGTAGAAGTGGAGCAGATACTAAAAGCTACAGCCCCATCTGTCTGAGTTCATATATCAGTAAAGTCTTAGAAAGAATTTTCAGAATGGATTATCTTGTTCCGGAAAGAAGATGACTTGTTAACTAATATCCAACATGGGTTTGCACTGAGAAGAATATTCCATACCCAAAATTAACAGCATTATGAGTGGGTAAAGAAACAAATGTTAAATCGCTTAAACGTGGGTATGATATACCATGACATGGCAAATACCGTCAATAAGGTTGATTATGAAATGAAGTTACAAACTACATATTATGGAAATAATTTACAAATAAGGAGTGGCGTCTTATAAGATGGACGCCTAGCTGTTACAGCCAGTACAGCTATCACAAAAGAAACGTTACTTGGTAATCGGGCTCCTCGGAGAACTGTCTTTATCCGTTACTCTATGTGATATCTCTCTTAGATATCCCTTGGCATGTACACGAAGGCACTCTCACTGGCCATGTTGATGAAATGTTTACTCGATTGTCTGCAATACTGCTCAAATTCTGTGTTAAATTAACTCCGGAACGTGAAACAAAGAATTTTCTCTCGAAGATCGTCTGAATAAAAGCAACAAATTGCTGAGGGGGGTTTCAAGAAATACGACTACTACTTGAAAAGAAGGCGATAGAGTTACGCGGTTATATGCATATGGGTAATCCAAGAAAAGGTAGCAAAACACTTTGGCAGGGAGAAATAAACCAGCATCTAAACAAACGTCACTCACGTCACCACATCTACAGCAAGGGCCTGTTAGCGGAATGAGGGCGGCCAGGTGAAATTACCTGACGTGCCAATGGCCATCGAAGAAAAATGAACTATAGAAAGTGTTGGCGATGCCACAGCTTAGCCCAAGTCCGTGAACTGGAACAACTTAAATAGTTGAATACATATATATATATGTGTGTATATGTATATGTGTGTTTGCGTGTGAGTGTGTACGCGTGTTTGTGTGTATGTGTAGGGGGCGTTCATATGCAGCTATATATATATATAGTGGGTGAAAGAGAGATGTAACCTTTGACATTAGCCATCAAATATATGTAATGTCTAAACATTATATTGTTCAAGCTTACATTGTATTGCAGGTACAATGCTCCATTAATATGGAAGATACTCTAATTATGTTTGCTTTTGACTTTACTAATGTCTTCTTTCACTTTCGTAACTGAATTTTGATTAGTTTTAATCAACGTTTCATCTTTCATTTCTTTATAATTTTTAGATTAAGGAGGCTTTAGAATCTGTTTACGACGAGAGTCTTTATACTCCCGTAATCTATGTCTGAACCTATATATTTCACCAGGACTAGGTTTGTAAATCATGCTTTAGATTTATATGTTATTGAATACTGTTTATCTGGATGCCATTCTATTTCATTGGTTGATATTTTTAATTACACTGCACAAAGGTAATTTCATCTTACGTTGATATAAATAAGCGAGACAAAGCATTTATTCATGAAAATAGATTACCATACAAGAGAAGGTATTTGCTATGACGTAAATTAGGTACGTTGACATTTCCGTCTGTCGTATGGGACGGCGGTTAATTGAAATGTACGGTAAACCAGAAATATCCCTCCGTTTTAACCTTATTTATTCCAGATGAGGTCGTCAGTTCTATTCTCAAAACATGCGTCACCCTATGTTCTTGAACAAGATATTATTTCACGTTGCTCTTATCCACTCAGTTGGTAAAGTACTAAAGATCAGCTTTGTGACACGCTGTATCATTCTGAATCACAGAAAAAACTACATTAAAGTTACAGGTGTCTGTGCATATCCCGGCCACTTGAAAGTTAATTTCGCCAGTAGGATGTTCCATTTTTTAGATAACTGGAACACTCGGATAAATATTATGAAATAGCACAAATCATTAAATAAACCTGTACAAATTCCTTATAGGGAGAAGCCGTTTTATTTAACAATAAGTTCTATTGCACGTTGACTATGTTTATACGTTTTCCATTGAATTAGACACACATTTTCCCAAAAGAGTTTGTATCAAATATGCCTGTATCCTATATATTGTTTATAATAAGCCATTAACATTTTCCTCAAACTTCGTTTTTGGAAATATGTGTGTGCCGTTTATTATTAAACTATTGTCTATTATTAGTGAGCATTTTATGACAGCGGATTAGCAGAATCTTCAGACGTCCACACAATTTCTTGCGTTATTTGTTCTGGTTCTTGATTAAATCAGCGTAAGATTAAATCCCACCGATGTCTCCTTTGCCTGTCATCCTGTCGAGATTGATAAGGTATTTGTCAAGTAATTAGTTTAATCTTACTGAGTTTCTCCTCCCAACAATTCTATGGTAATGTCCATAAATTAGAAATCATTATAAATCCGTATTAGTCATAAAATTATAAAAGAAATACTTGGAGAAATATCCTACTTGCCTCGGATATAGAAACTGTGCAATGAACTCAGTCTGTATGTTCATTACCTATTATTAACATTCTCAGACTGAAGACGATATCAAGGACTGAAATGTCATTGAAAAACTTAAATGCTTCACTATGATATTTTTACATTAAATATAAAATTTCTAAATATAAATGATTCGTTAACGATAGAGATTTCCTCAATAATCAATGCCAGCAATTTATGCTAACAGACACGAAAATAAAAAAAAAAGCAAACATTGAAATCCACAGCTCACACCTGTGCTTGTTCAGCTGGGTTAATATGACATTGGCTCTCATATTTTCTGAATATTTTAATGATAGCGTCGCTGTTCTATCGGTAAAACATCGTGTAATGACGCGTCATGCTCAAAAACACAATTCACTGTCCGGTCCATGAATTTAGGATCAAGAAATCAACACCCTAAACACTAGTTAACATACATACAAACAAGCCACTGTGTGACCTTGCAATCCTATGACATTGTTTGTTTCTTCCCTACATGTAGTATTCATGAAACTCTTATACATCTTTAGTTTCTGCATTCTTTATGGAGCACTCGGTGACATGAGATCTCCAGTATTTGAAATTAAGTTATTCTTATTATTCTTTGAATTTGATAAACTTTGTTCCTTCTCACATTTCCTGAAAGAAATATAGTTACATGTATTTTGTATTGTGCTAATAATTACTAATTAAATATTTCCGATTGTGTTCATATGTATGAACCGTTGGAATCTGTATTGAAACGGATGTAAAAAATAAAGAATGGATTTAGGTGGTTAACCTTATTCTTAATTCCATTACACACACACACATATACACACACACATATATATATATATATATATATATATATATATATATATATATATATATATATATATATGTGTGTGTGTGTGAGGTGGAGGTAGGGGTGATAGGGCAGTGTGGTTAATGAATTCACTTCGCAACAATTTCCACTGCATTGTTGCTAAGCCAAATGACTTCTTTTAAAGCCTCGAGTTCCGAATGCATTGTGCGGGAAAGGAAATGTGGTACAGTTAAATTCTACAAGCCTGCCATATGTGTGTATGTGTGTTTATGTTTGAGTGTGTGTGTGTGTGTGTGCGTGTGTGTAACATATTCTGTGGTTATTTCCCGTAACATGGTAGTTCAACATATAGAGATATAGAAAAGGAATACAAAATTTGAAAGAAATACCTACTGGTCTCGATGTGTTTGGCTAAAATTTCTTTACTGCATTGCTCCAGCATGGGCGCAGATTAATGACTGAAAACTGTAGAAGAATAAAAGAATCTATTGAAGGATATCTGCGATAATAAAATATCGATCAGAAACACAAGTCTGTGGAAATGATATGTTACATGGTAGATTCTTCTTTAATGGAACGATAATATATACACCTAGACGAACGTAGTACTAGTTCGGTGATTATCGTCATTTCTAGACATAAAATATGTCTTCTCTAAACATTTGTTCTTCTGATAGGCCTTTGTCTACTTCTTTTCCAGTCCGGAAGATATAAATATATAGACATATATATACTTGAACAGACACACACAGACACATATATATATAAGTGCATGCGTGTGTATGTGTGTATGTGTGTGTGTGTGTAACGTATATAATGTATATGGATATATAATGTAATATATATATATATATATATATATATATATATGTGTGTGTGTGTGTATAATATATATATACATATATATATATATATATATGTATAATCTGTTATTGCCATACGAACAGATCTAAACATTCACAGATACATACACAAAACTATTCACACATACACGAATAGAGATACACATACATACCCCCAGAGATAAAATGATTAACACAAACGCATCTATATGAAAAAAAACAAAACAGACAGAAATGCATCGAATCACATATATTCTTTTATAGATACACATACATACCCACATACATAAAAAGATTAACATACACATATACATAAGACACATCCATAATCTCAGATAGAATTTCATAGAATCACTGGCTTAGACATATATACATACATCTTAAGGGTTAGAATCTATGCAAGATTACTATGTCTATTACCAAGATGAATAAAGAAAACATCTTTCCAGTTATATAGAACATTTCTGAATTATGTTCGTATTTTTTTCCTCTCCTTCAGTTTCTTTGAGAAATTTACCTCCTGCTGATTGAATATCAATCATCGTAACGTTGGTTGGCATATTGAGCAGGAAATGATCAGCTTATATATATATATATGTGTGTGTGTGCGTGTGTGTGTGTATGTGTGTGTGCGTGTATCTGTGTGTGTGTGTCCGTATGTATGTATATATGCATATATATGAGCATATGTGGATACACACATGTTTGCGTACATATATGCATAGACGCATTTATTTACACAAATGTACACACATATCTATCTATCTATATATCTATCTATCTATCTATCTATCTATCTATACATACATACACACGTACACACACGTACACACACACACACACACATACATACATATATATATATATATATATATATGGACGAGACAAGCTGAGACAGACGTCATTCTGATTCCACACTTTTAAAAATCTATCCAATAGTTATTTTCTCGATTAATCGCTATCGCTGTTACCTAGAAATATATGTGATTATGTTGATGTGCCATATTGAAATAAAATGCATGTTTATAGATTATAAGCTGGAAGGAATATAAACGGAACGAAGACTATGGCAATATAGGAATAATATGTGATGAAAATGAATTACAATGTGATATTTCCTTTGAAAATTCTAGTAGAGAAATGCCTTAATTATATAAAGTTGTATATTTAATCGAAGGAAAGCGCATACTCATGGGCACAAACGCATCATATATTTATATATATATATATATATATATATGAATGTATGTATAGTATATTTGATAATATACTGTACGTTTATTTTAAAACATTTTGAAACCATTCGCTATGAGTTTTAAAGTAGTTACTATTACCAGGTAACTGACTTTTCGTTACCTCACATTACCGTCCATTTTGCATTGATTAGCCTTCTATCGCTTTCAACGATATATATATATAAATATATATATGGGATGTATGAATGTATGTATTTTGTGTGTTCATATGCAGATGTACACACACACACACACCCACACACATACACATACACACACACACACACACACAGCCCCCCCACCCCACACACACACACACAGCCCCCCCACACCACACACACACACACATATATATATATATATATATATATATATATATATATATATATATATATATATATATATATATATATATAAATATATATATATGTATATATATATATATATATATTTATTTATTTATCTATTAAAATAACAGATTTAAGTTTAAGCAAAGAATCGCTGCTTTCACCCTTAACGGGATCTTCTGAAACTAAAAAAGTCAATCTGTGAACGCAGAAGTAACTATTTCAAAAAACGTTGCAGCCGAAGGAAGACAGGAAGACGATACTTGGCTTCGTGGAAGCGTTTCCTGGCAAAGAACGTAAAAAAAAGAAGATAATACGTCCTTAATTGGTGCAGTGAAAACAATTACACGCGAAGACAAAACCACGTTTATGGTATAAATGAAGTCCATTAGGTGATTCATGGAGACGTTCTCTGGCAATGAAAGGAAGAAACGAAGATAATACATCATTATGTGGACAATGAGAACAATTACACGCAAAGACAAAACCAAGTAAATGGTATAACTGAAGTCGTAGACTAAAATTCTATTCAGGAAACCGAATGATTCTCGGCTACAGAGTTAAGAATAAAGTAAATAAAATAAATAAAATACAGAGATAATTGAAATTAAATATATACATACACACATCCATATACTTACATACACAAGCATACGCGAAAACACTCCCCATGGGTTTGCAAATATAAGCACGTACACGAAAAAAGACAACAACACACACGCGCACATACAGAACCCACGCAACGCCTGTACCGCACACATACGAAAGTATACACCAAATACACATAAAAATAAATAAAAACATATATATATATATACATAATTAAATAAACGTATATAAATATACACACATAAATACGTATATAACGCGCCCCCCCCCCACATGTAAATACACATTTGTTCGCGGACGAACGTCAACCAAAACATAAAGTACACATATACACACACCAACATACGTACGAACCCGCATGCTCACACAGGCGCAAAACTCACGTATACAATTAAATGCACATGTACCAGTATATATAATATATACGCCAATAACATATACAAGCAAGTATATGTACGAGGAAGTATACGTACCTTCAAAAAACATACAGGTAATATATACTTACGTATACAAATAAGTAACGGTATTAACATAACGTATACTTAGCTACCACATCAAGACGTAAAATATCCGCGTATAGTTAGCACTATCCGTTAGGATATAATGTGGGGCGGTAATACAGGAAAGTTTTGTGCAATTTATATTTACAGGGTAGGAAATCCTCAAACACTCCTTCAAGCAGATCCCGTTCGAAACAACCGTTACTAATTGTAACAGCAAGCGAGACCAACTGAGCTCATGTATGTGATCCAACCATCTTCCCGTAGTCTACCTACCTTTGGAAATCCTTCCAGCTGGTTTTGCCCATAAAATCTGTCCAGCGATTTCTTTCGAAGATATTCTAATAACATGCCTGTAATATGCCAACCCACCAGTGTTGATAACACTTCCAACTCGGCTGTCCATGATGATTTTGTGACAAAATACATCATTGGCCGATTCCGCCACTCACATGGACATCTTTTTGTTATTCTGATGTGTTCGGATAATTGGTGCTAAGTCGAAATCATTCAATAGAACAATATTCACACCCATAAAGTAAATATATATGTAGGTAATAACATTACTGTATGAGTACCCTTGTTATTATATAATTCCCCTTGGTATCACCTACGTGTTTATATTCACGCTGTACTGTTGCGATAAAACAGGATATTTGCTGGGGATAAATTGTGTGATATTGTTTTGAATACTACAGTGAGATTCAAAATGGCGATATATTGAAAATACAATATACTAATGTACGTACGCACAGCATGTTATATTATTGATTTTATATAACTTATGTATAACCTTTAATATATTGGAAGACTGAAAATGATATTAAAATTTCGTATCTAATATTACATTGTAAATATACAGCAGGCAAAACCAAAACATTTTTTTTTCGAACGTAAATGGGCAGGAATATTTAAGCATTCAAATATTTTACGGTGTGTAATGTTAACAAGGATTTATAAAATTGACGATATATACTTCTCCTAATTTTCAAATGTCTTTTTTTTCTGCACTATTTCAATCAGAAGTCACGACACAAATTGTTTCTGAAGTAACTGCAAAATATTTATTCACAATATGTAATTTTCAAAACTTTCTTCTCTCACTGATATCTCAAGCTAAAATTACTAATCCACATTTTTCCGAAATGATTGCAAAATATCTATGCATTCAAAACGTTCAAAACATGAAATTTTACCAATAAATTCTATAAATCTTTAAGAGAAACCTTTAACCTAAATTTCATTTTTGTAATGCTCTCTCTGAGACCTCAAACTAAGATAGCGTAATACATTTTATTGCGGTATAATTCCCAAAGAACAGCGAATAGTAGTGCTGTTAGAGTGTCGACTAAGATGCTTAGAGATGTTCATTAAAGCTTTCCGCTCGGAGTTCAAATCATGCCGACATCAAGTTTGACTTGCTACTCTTCAAGGGCAGTAAAAATGTACTGGGGTTGATTATATTTATGTATCTCTTTCTCATTTCTTCTCTCTCAAATCCGTTGTGTTCCTAGCTAGAGAACAGATGAGGTTCACCAACTTAAATTGCCCCAAAAAAGGTTGCATGTCAGCTCTGTTCCACTACAATTTCATCAGGTGTATGGGTCTATATATATATATATATATATATATATATATATATATATGTCTGTGTGTGTGTGTGTGTGTGTGTGTGTGTGTGTGTGTGTGTGTATAATTCTGGAAAGATTGTGAAATACATTTTTTTTTTTTTTGCCTATGCATTCTGGAATCATATAAATTAGAATATTTTTCTAATTTAAAAATGCAATTTTATTTCTTTTTTTGGGGGACCTTGAACCTCGCAGTATAATTATGAAAAGATTGAGAAGATTTATGCCTTCCAAAATTTCACACTACGTAATTTTGCAATTTATATTGATATAGAATTAAAACAAAATATTTAAACAAACAGAATTCTACTATGAATTGTGCCTCGTTTCTGTCTTTTAGTAAAGCGAGAAATATAAACATTAAATTTCTGTGTCAATAAAGCAACTAATGAACATTATCTTACAATTAGTGGTCTCATATGATATACTGAAACAATAGACAAATTAGTTTTCTATATAAAATCCTGCTACAATGTACAGTGGTCATGTCTAGAACAGTAAAACACACTCACTGTTTGGTTTGGTTTTCGCTTCAGTATATTGATATAAATAATTTTGCTGGCAATCAATGTTTGTCTTTGATTGACCAACAGTTAAAAATATAAACATAATTTATCTAAGTTCGTTCATCACACATTGCTCTGATAACTTCAGTGATTATCGCTGTTTCCTCCAGTTGTGTTTCTATAACGTTTTTTCTTTGTCTCTTTCTACGCATGCGTTTGTATGTGTGTATTCCGTTTGGTGTGTGCTCATGTTTTCGTGTCTGTGTCTGTGTGTGTTTATATGTTTAAGTTTTATCTTTGGTCACGTTGGTCATGTTTCATCTTTTGTAGGGTACTCTATACTTAGTTCGATGCTCTGCTGTATGGAGTTAACACCATGGAGAGCATGCTGTAAATTGCTAACTCCTAATTGGGATTCATAGGGACTCTTGTGTTGGGTGTTTTTATTACTATATTAATGTCGTCTACATAACGGGATTATAATGAGGGCTATGGAGTTCTCTGGTACGCGTTGTCTGAGTCATTTTTCCCAACATACCATAAATGGGCAGGAAACATCACCAGCTATGCTGACGCTGATGGCCGCCCCTCCGTCTTAGGTATATGTTTTCTTATTAACTTTGAACATGTGGCGCTGTAGAAAAATTAAAATAATAGCTAAACAGATGAATGAGTCGACACGTAGACGAATTATGCAACAGCAGTAGCAAAGCAACCTGAGTGCACACCTCTATATAAATATGCATGGTTGTGTAAAATTGTGACTGAAATCCCAGATATATTAATGTAGCAAGAAACGTTAACATATTTACACCAGAAAGCTCTTACATATAGCCTGCATAACTCCATAATTCTGTGATATTTTCTAGTGAAATGTTATTTTGAGTGTGACTTATACTGTTTTCAGTAAATCGGTCAATAAACTTGGTTTTCCAGGTTTTGACTTCATTACATTATTATTATTATTAATATGATCATCATCATCATCATCATATTTCAAACGCAAAAAAGGATTTGTATTGATTTATGTGTCTCATATAATATTTATTACTCTAAGTTACGTTCTTTACATTTATAGAATGTATGTGTCCCTGTGGAACCTAATTACTTGAATGCAAGTCAATATATACAAGCATAGACATATATGGGAATATTTTTATTTGTTTCATTTTTAAAGGCTACAAACAGTTGCACTACCTTAATCAAATATACTTGTGAGAATAGAAAGAATATTATTTCAATGTTATCGAGATTCAACATGTAACGCTTGGCTCAATGAGAGATGAATACATATATATTAGCGTTTGGAGTAATATTTCAAACATGAAGGGAATGCTTTCATATTTCAAACTCATACATAATTGAAGTAATGAATAAAAAGAATTGAAATTAGGGTTAAATTCAAATGTTATTTTTTTAAATAGATATCCATTATATTCTAATTATCTTAATGTACAGAAATATTATCCACTTTGTCTGAAGGAGTGCAATTATAATACATACATATATATTCAATTGAGATAAGGGGTTAATTCAGATTCTGGAATACTAACATAAAGAAGCCATAAAGGCATTAAACTCCTGATAAAGTGACTTGGGCACTTTAAATTAAGTGGAACGAAACCCTCATCAAAGTAAAGAGAGGAAAAATAAACAAGAGAGAGGAGAGGGAGAAAGAAAGGAGCTTTTGACTCCAATACGAGACAGTTACTTTATCGACGGCCTAGAAGGAATACAAGCCATATTAACCCCATCGGAATGGGAACTCAGAATACGGGGTGTTGAAACATACGACCACTGATTGTAAAACGCTGAAAATTAGCCCTTACTAAAACTTATAACTTTGCTTTTCTTCCTTACGGGATCGATGAAATAAAGAACCAGTAAATGCACTGAGATAATTGCTGGCCTTGTGCCAACAGTAGAAACAATTATTAAAACTTGTATCAACCTATTTCTAATAACAGACACTACTTAAAATCTGCAAATCATTTTGAAAAAGTGAGGAATTTGTAGGAGATATAGTAACACAATTAACTTTCACATTGTTAATCTGGTGTCTATAACATATCCTTCGGTAAGTTTCCTTATGAAGGAAGCTTTGCCATTAAATAAACAAACAATGTTGGGGTCGCATCAAATAGGTTTAAATAAATAATACTAACATCACAGCTACTGAAGTGTAAAGAGAAGTCCGAGTAGCCGCGTAAAATTCTCTAAAACTGCACACTTTCGCTTAATAATTGTTTCTAATTTTGGCACACGGCCAGCAATTATTCCAGTGTATTACTGGTATTTTATTTTATCGACCCAGTAAGGATAAAAGGCAAAGTTAACCTCGAAGGGATTTGACCTCAGATCATAAAGGACCGTAACTCTTTGCTACAAAGCATGGTGTCCGACCCTCTACTGATACTGCCAATCCATCGCCCTTTCGCATAATAATGTTAGCTCATTGAAAATTGCGAGATTAAACATAGAAAGAAAGGGGGAAATGGTTTAGAATTAAATATACCATAAATTGGAAGCATTTTTTTTTGTGTGTGTGTGTGGGGGGGGGGGGGGGCAACTAGAAAAATACAGATATATAGTTTCTTTTATGAAATAAGGAGTGTTTGATATTTACCGCGGGCACAATTGGAAAGAGGTTAGTCCGAGGGTTCCGAACCATATTTTGTGAATTATAGGAATAAATTAGAGTTGCAAAGTAATAAACCGGCACGACAGATAATTAGGGAATATAGGAATAAGGTTTCTATTGTTAACACCTGTTCCAACAGAGAAAATGTTGGTAAAATTACATATACACATATGTAATTAGAAAAGGTATAGTGACGGTAGTTTTATTTACTGCAATTGGTAGTACACGTTAATGTTTAATTGCCGTAATATTATTGAGTTAAGAAAAGTAATTATTGTGGTAACGGTCATGGCTGCCCTGCTGATAATGTTCAATAATTTAGCGGGATATATATATATATATATATATATATATATATATATATATATATATATATCCTGTAGAAGCTCCTTCTATAAAATATAAAAATTTTACTCTGCCATGTACCTTACTTACTGTGGTTATCCCCGACTCAACCCGGGACCTACGTATATATATATATATATATATATATATATATATATATTATTCAAAATGTTAGCAAATGAATAATATTCTCATAATCACAATATATATTCTATTATACATATTTCAAAG
>OZ024743.1:314513333-314518333 GCA_964016885.1 Eledone cirrhosa | reverse complement strand
GTCCACTACGATGATAAAAAGGTAGGGAGCCAATGTATCTCCCTGGAGCACTCCAGCCAGTATCTCAAAGAACTCTGTCATCCCATCAGGTGTAATGACTTGGGCTTTGGTGTTGGTGTAGAGCAGTGATATCAGGTCCACTATCTTCTTGGGGATTCCATAAGCCTGTAAGATCTTCATCAGGCAGTGACGGTCCACAGAATCAAAGGCCTTCCTAAAGTCAATGAAAACCATGACCGCAGGAAGGCACTTTGCTCTAGATCCCTCTAATATCCTCCTCAGCATCAGGATGTGTCTGATGGTTGATCTTCCCTCTCTGAAGCCGTTCTGGTTGTCCCTGAGCTTCTTCTCCATCTCAGGCTGGATCCTGTTAAGAATCATCCTGTTGAGGGTCTTTGCCACAAGTAACGTCAGTGAGATCCCCCTGTAGTTGTTGGTCTTAGAGAGATCTACCTTCTTTGGCACTGGGACGATGTTACTGATCCTCCACTGATTCGGGGCAACTCCTTTCTCCAGTGCCCGGTTACAGGACCGCAGGATGATATCATCAAAATCACACCTCTTCATCACCTCTGATGCCACTCCATCTTCTCCATGAGCCTGATTTCATTCTGGTGAGGAAAAAGTGGCGGAATAGTGTTCTGAACACAGAACTATACAACTATTTCAGTACACTGGGTAGTGACCACCGGCTTGTTATGAGTGAGGTCCGGGTGAGCTTAAGAAAGACCAAGGCTCGGCCCCGGAGAGCAATCTATGACTGGGGAGCTTTCAAGGAAGATGATAAGCTACAGGAGAGGTTCACAGTGGAAGTGAGAAACAGGTTTAGTGCTCTGTGTGGAGAGTGAGAGGAGAGGGAGATTGGATGGACTGAGGAGAGTGTGACGATAAGGTACGGGCACTTCACCAATGCAGTGGCGGAAGCAAGTGAAATCCTGGTGCCGAGTAAAAAGAACAAAAGGAAGCACGACAGCTCTGCAAACGCAAAAGTGTGTGCAGCCAGAGAACACCTGAAAGTTGCCAAGGACCAATTCTATGCTGATCTTACAGACAACAGGATGGAGACTGTGGAGGTGATGAGGGAAGAACTCTGTACCGCTTACACTGAGGCCAGAGAAGAGGCACTGATAGAGAAGATCAGAAGTGTGGAGAGAGCGGTTGACAGATGCGGATGTAAGGAGAGCTGGATGATCATCAACGAGATCACAGGGAGGAAGAGAGGGTGTTCGAGTCAGATCCAGGGAACGGGCCCCGAGGATAGGAAGAAGAAATGGCTGGACCATTTTAGGACCCTACTAGGAGAGCCACCCTCGACAGCCCAGAGCACTGGGGAGTTGAGGCGGCTGTTTGAGAAACTGGATTTTGAGACAGATCCCTTCACCAGAGAGGAGCTTCAGAGAGCCAAGAAGAGGATCAAGGAGGGAAAGGCTCATCCATATATATATATATATATATATATATATATATATATATATATATATATATATATATATATATTTATTAAAATAACAGATTAAAGTTTAAGCAAAGAATCGCTGCTTTCACCCTTAACGGGATCTTCTGAAACTAACAAAGTCAATCTGTAAACGCAGAACTGGATATTTCAAAAAACGTTGCAACCGGAGGAAGACAGGAAGACGATTCTTTGGTTCGTGGAAACGTTCGCTGGCAAAGAACGGCAAAAACCGAATAATACGTCATTAATAGGAGCGGTGAAAAACAATTACGCGCAAAGACAGGACCACGTTTATGGTATAAAAGAGGTCGTAGACTAATGTTCTCTTAGGTGGTGCATACAGACGTTCTCTGGCAATGAACGAAAAAAGGAAAATAATACGTCATATGTGGAGCGTGGAGAACAATAACACGCAAAGACAAAACCACGTAAATGGTATAGCAGAAGTCGTAGACTAAAATTCTGACTAGGAGACCAAATGAATCTCCGCTACAGAGTTAGGAACAAGTAAATAAATACAATACTGAAGTAATATAAATAAATAAATACATACACGCAAACAAATACGTACATACATAAGCATACGCAAAACCTTACCATAGGTATACAAAACCACGCACATATAAATATGTGTGTGTGTGTATGCGTGTATACAAATAAATAAATAATTATATTAACGTATATAAATAAATAAATACGTATATAACAAGCGCACACACATACCCACATATAAATACACGAATGTTCGGAGACGTAAGTCAACTAAAACAAGAAGTACACGTATACACACACCCACCATACGTACGAACTCGCATACTCACACAGACGCAAAACTCCGTATACACATAGCCAAACCCATTGTACCAGAATATATAAAATTATACGCCAAAACAATCAAATATACGTACGAGAAGGTATACGTACCTTCACAAAACAAAAGGGTAATACATACATACCTACGCAAATAAGTAAAGGAATAAACAAAACATATACTTAGCTCCCACATCAAGACGTAAAATATCCACGTATAGATCGTACTATCCGTTAGGGTATAACGTGGGGCTGTACTACAGGAAAGTGTTGTGCAATTTATGTTTACAAGCCGAGATTGCCTCAGATTTTTTGTTTAAGATGTGCTCTGTGGCGTAGAGTATTTCCAGGGCCTCAGCGGCGCAGAGGTCACATGGTCTTTTATTTCCGTTATACGATCTAGCCCTAGCTAGGATCTCCCAGTGTAACTTATATTGGGTGTGGTTGTCTTTTAGACTCCAGATATAAGCTGAAAGTGACGTCATATTCCTTCTTAAAAGGTAACGAAAAGAATGGGTATGCATGTAAAGGCGCTGCTTGAAACTATTGGCGGTTAACCCTATGTAGGCCCTACGGGACGTGGGTGTTACAACCTTACATTTGTAGACAATGTTACTAGAGAGGCATTTCCCGGATATGGGGCAATCATCCCGATTCCTACAATTACAGTTAGTACTAACTACAGGGTTGCACGTGTTTCTACGGCTAGGTAGTTTAGCTAAATTTGAAGCTGTGATGTTATGTGCAAGGTTAGGAGTCGTAGAGTAAGAAATTTTAATAGTATTTCTATTAAAAATTTTACTATCTTTATGTGTAGGGGGAAAATGCTTGGTAATAAGGGAAAGAAAGATCATAGCTAATGGTGTGGCCACCTCCATATTATATGGTGGGTTATACCAACAAATGCGACGGGATCTATTTCTTCTAGGTCTATTTTCGTACTCAGTATAAGCTACCTTATCGACAAATCCACTTCGAGCAAGAGCTTCATTGTAATAAGTGGAATGGTCGTTGAAAATACGCTCGTTGGTGTAAAGACGGGAAAGCCTCAACGAAACCTTTCTTACCAGGTTCTTGGTTATGCTGGCAGGATGGTTGGAATTATTAATTATGTAATTAAGCGTATCATTCGGCTTTCTATACGGGTAATACAACACATTCAATAAATTGAGGGTAACGTCGAGGTAATTAACGACAGAGAGATTGGCCTAAACCTGTATAGAGAGGTTGAAGCCTTTAAAGAAGTCTGTGAGTTCTTTTCTGAACCTATCGCAAGCACGAGGTACGCACTTAGTCATGGTCAAAAGACCATCGTCACGGTACAAACCACCGCCGTGTTGGGGAATTCGTCCTTGATAGAGAAAAGAAGGAAAAGGCCAATAAGATCAGTAACCTCCGCAGAGTCACTGGCGCCCATACTCACGTCGAATGGGGTACTATTGGATTGTTTAATCCAAATAGAGTCGTCGAAATTAATCACCGACTTTCGGGCATTGAGGATGACAACTTCGAAATCCTTAACCACTGTGAGTGTTTTAGCGAAATTGATAGCTCTCAGGAGAAGTGGTAAAGTGATGGAGGAGTAGTAATTGTTGATGTCGAATTGGATAAAACGGCAATGTTCCTTGTTACATATGCCGTTGAATCAATCAATCACCGCGAAAGAATTGTTCCACAATGCAAGAGGGGCCAAATTTCTAATTTCAGGTATAATTCTATCAAGAATCGTTTTACTAAGTCTACCTAAATCGGACTTCGTAGGGTTAATAAGCCGAATAGAGGGGTTGTTCGGAAAACTGGATTTGTGATCCTTCAGGGTAAAGTGGGGAGAAATAGGGTCCAGAGGTTCGGTCCGGTCCAGGATGTTGAAATCAGATGTGATTTTAAACCCAGCATCGTTGATTTCATTGATGACGCACCGATTAGTTTTACGGTAATCCTTAGTTACAGCATTATGTAGTAGTTGATGGTAAGTACTGCGCTCCACTTGATATAGGCTGCCAGTTTTGTCGGAATGGACGTGCACGGCATTAGAATCCTTAATAGAACGAATTCCATTCTTCATGTCTTGCTGGAAGGAATTGCTCCTATTCCGAAATTTGATGCTCCGAATGAGTTCCAAGACATCATTTTCGAAGGGTACAAATGCTGGGTTCCACGGGGGGTTATTATAGGTTTTAAATCCAAATTTATCCTGTTTGTTGTCTGATTTTCGCAGATTGTCGAAATAAAAGGCACGCCAACGCAACCTGTTAATGAACGCGTCTGTTTTCTGTATCAGGAGTTTTAGGTATGTTTTCCTATATATATATATAGAGAGAGTGAGATATATATATAGAGATATTTATTTATTAAAATAACAGATTAAAGTTTAAGCAAAGAATCGCTGCTTTCACCCTTAACGGGATCTTCTGAAACTAACAAAGTCAATCTGTGAACGCAGAAGTGGTTATTTCAAAAAACTTTGCAACCGGAGGAAGACATGAAGACGATACTTTGGTTCGTGGAAACGTTCCCTGGCAAAGAACGGGAATAATCGAATATAAGACGTCATTATTTGGAGCGGTGAAAAACAATTACACGTAAAGACAAAATCTCTTTGGATTTTAGTCTTCAAATTTATTATTATTACTATATATATATATATATAGTTCATAGAAATATGAGAAATCTCATCGCTGGAACAGCTGTTAAAACACCCAAAATACTGTCAATGTCAGCGAAGGACAAAAAT
>OZ024743.1:314495833-314508333 GCA_964016885.1 Eledone cirrhosa | reverse complement strand
CATATATATATATATATGTGTGCATGTATGTGTATATATATATATATATACATACTACTGTACGTCTGTATACATATATGTATGTACGTATACATACGTATACATACTAATATTTTATGTTTAACAAAATATGTTGGATAACAATGGAATAACAACGAATTTACAAAGCGACACACAAACCTGTCTAGAAACGAACCATCAAAATAATAATAATAATGGTTTCCGATTTAAAGACAATGCCAACAATTTTGTCAGAGGGGGAAATCGATTAAATCGACCTCACAGTCAATCCACAGCCGAATAATAATAATTGTTTCTACTTTTGTGAGAAGGGCAACAATTATCCCAATACATTACTGGTTCTTTATCTTATCGACCCTGTAAGGATGAAAGGCAAAGTTAACATCGGCGGGATTTGGACTCAGACTGTAAAGGGCCGTAACTTTATGCTGCAAAGCATGGCGTCCGACCCTCTACGAATACTGGCAATCCACCACCCAATCATGATAATAACAATAATAATAGATCACGAAAGACGAATTGCAATCCTACCAAAGAGTGTCCTTTTGGTCTCTGAACATATCTGAAATTTATCAAGTAGCCAACACTGTATCAATGACTTATCGAGTAGTAGTAGTAGTAGTAGTAGTGTCAGCAGCAGCAGATTCGTGTTAAACAGGCTTAATACCACTAATGTTTCTTGAAAGATCCGAAAAAAAAAAACTATTAACATCGATGAAATAATAATGAAGTAAACGACAAAATCTATAGATGGTCTATCATGATAGATATTAGAATAAGTTAATACATTAAAAAATTGTTCTCAATATTATTGTTGTTTGTCTAATAAAACTAACCTAATACTAACACTCGCTTCCTAAACAAGCACAAGTTCAGTACTTACAGAAATTCGGTATGGAAATACAAAGGATATTCTAATAAGACATATGACCCCACACATGAATCTATGTAGATGAATTAACCTACAACAAATATCCATGAATTCTTTTTCATACTCACTATATCGATTTAAAAGAAGAGAGCATTGAAACGTGTAGTTCTGAATCCAGGGAATTAGAAAATAAAAGATTGGTTTATCGTGCGTTAGGCCTTAGGTCCCCCCAATCAGGGCTGGTTTGGGATTAACTAACAATAATATAAAATATAATTGTTTCTACTTTTGGCACAAGCCCGGCAATTACGCAGTGCATTACTGGTACTTTATTTTATCGACCCCTTAAGGATGAAAGGCAAAGTTAATCTCGACGAAATTTGAACTCAGAATGGCAAGGACCGTAACTCTATGCGTCAATATGGTGTCCGACCCTCTACCGAGACTGACAAAGAAAACGGTAACGTTTCACTCTGATTTTAACGAGAAATTTGAATGTTAATTATACTGCATCTTCAGATATTCCTATGGAAATGACATCGTTCATATTAAAGGCTGATGTTTATTCTTTTAGTAATATAAATTTAGAAAATGAACCTGTTTAATTGAACACACACACATACAGAAGCGCACACACATATATTTATGTATATATATAAATTTGTGTGTGTGTGTGTGTATATTATGCAAGGTGACGAATTGACAGAATCATTAAAATGTTGGATAGAATACTTTGTGGTATTCGTTCTCTAGGAGTTCAAATCCCGCTGAAGTCACCTTTGCCTTTCATCCATTCAAGGTCGACAAATAAAAGTCCCAGTCAAGTACTCGGTCGATTCGTCCGCTATATCTCTTTTTCACTTACATGTTCCCACTTTCTATCCTTCTCTGGCAAAATTCTGCTGTATTTATGCCTGGATAGAGGGTAGGCTCCATCGCGTTTAAAGATGCCCTGAGAAACGCCGTATGTCAATATGGCGCCACTACGATGTCGTCTGGAATTATAGGTCCATACCATACGATACCATACCGTACCATACCATATATATTATGCAGCTATCCTTTGTAAATAGTACGAGATTATAACACTATAATAAACGTAGATAGAATATAATTCGAATGAATGACTTACCCAATTAATTTAAAAGAAGATGTTTAAACATGTCGGTAAACATATCATAAAACAGAAAGAATTGAAACATAGTGAAACAAAATCGGAAATATGATTATAACCAGATAAACATATATAAGGTTAATAATACATGAATAAGCATGCCTACTAAATATGGTTGACAAAATACCGAACTAGAACTCTAAAAAGTTTATAATATCAGAAAAATGTCAGCATTATGTAAATGTAGAAATACATATATATATGAAAAATCTTAAATATTCCAAAGATATACATGAGAAAATATATAATTAAAAGTGATTTAAGATTTTCTTAAATAATTGTGCAAAGTCTCAAAAAATTAAACTAATATTATACATCACAATATTAAACAAAACCATGAAAAGGCCAGAACGGAAAATAGTGAACCATAAATATGTAACACAAACGGGAATAAACTCACTTTTTTTTTTCTTTGGTGAATATTTAATTAGTTTTTCATAATTAATTATATAAATAATTGTTTCAACTTTTGGCACAACGCCAGCAATTATCGAGTGCATTACTGGTACTTTATTTTATCGATCCCGTAAGGATGAAAGGCAAGGTTAAGCTTGGCAGGGTTTGAACTCAGACGATAAAGGAGTGTAACTCTATGCTGCAAATCATAGCATCCGACTCTCTACTGATACTGCCAATCCACCTCCCTTATATAAATAGTTGTTCCAACTTCAGGCAGAAGGCCGGTAAATTTAAGAGGAGGGGAACGTCGATTAAATCGGACCCAGTTCGTGACTGTTACTTTATTTCATCGTCCCCTTAAAGATGAAAGACAAAGCTAACCTCGGCGGGTTTTGAATTCCGAAGCAAAGGGCGTAACTCTACGCTACAAAACATGGCATCCGACCCTCTACTGATACTGCCTATCCACCGCACTTATATAAACAATGAAAAAAGTGAGAACGGGTAAAGAAGAGCAGATCTAGCTGAATAGGAAAGTAAATGTAAGTAATATAAATATTTATAAATGAGAAGAAAATGAGGAAATGACCAAACACTGATAGGCGACGGAAAAAAAGAACTGTATAAGGGAGAAGAGACAGGATCTACACCTAAACCAAACTAAATAAAAGCACGGGTGCTTCACGGCATCATAAAACAATCTAAATGCGACCTCAAGGGCTTCACGGTATCGTAAACTATAGTAAATAAGAGCACGGATAAGTCACGTTATCATACATTGTACTAACTAAAAGCACCGGAGCTTCAATTTAGCATATACTTTAACAAATAAGAGCAAGGGTACCTCACGTTATCGTAAATTTTATTTACTGAGAGCACGAGTGCTTCCCGTCATAATAAAACAAATCTATCCTAAATAAGTCTACGGGTGCTTCACGTTGTCTATAAGCTATAGTGAGAGCATGCTGTTTCACGTCACCTATAATAACTATACTGAGAACATATGTTCTTCGCGTTATCTATAAACTATACTAAGGGCACGGGTGTTTCGCATTATCTATAATCTATACTGAAACATTGGTCGTTTCACGTCAACTATAACTAAACTGAGAGCACGTATACTTCACGTTATCTATAAACTATACTAAATGGGAGGAAGGGTGTTTCACGTCGTCTATAAAATGCAACAATTAGAACCCCAGTTGCTTAGATTCCTTTTGGAAAAATCGATAATACAAACTTAAAAATTAAAATTCACATATACAGTAGCATTATGTTAGCTATGATAGAAAATAGATTTTACCAAATTCAGAATACTTAAGAATTAATGAACAAAATCGAGTACAAAAGCAGAAAATGTAAGGAAAAGTTAGAAAAAAATATCGTAGATGCGTTAGAATGATAATTAAAATTGAGTTAGATTCTAAAATTACGCCAATAGCAATCTCATAAATAATTTACTAATAATTAAATGAATTATCAAGAATAGATCAGAAATCAGCGTAAATAGTCACTGCATTTAGATTACACTACCCCAAAGCCTTCATAAAATGAATATACCTATCGAGAATGCAGAGAATTAGGAACTGTCTGCAACTGGTACACTCATACACTGTTTACTTTAGGCTATATAAATACATAATACATAAATAAATACACATATACAAAAGCACATACACATACACACGCACACATACCCATATATATATATATATATATGTATATATATATAGAGAGAGAGAGCGAGAGAGAGAAAGAGAGAGAGAGAGAGAGAGAGAGCGAGAGACGTAGTCAATTTTTTAATCGGAACACTTAAACGTTTTATGTCACTCCACATCTATAGTTACATTTATACAAACATATTCTAATTTATAATCGGTATAAACGTTTTAATTATGTCACTATGGATATATTATTTACACGCATACACACACACACACATATATATAGCGAGAAATAGTTCCACGACCGACAGTTAGTTCACCACACCCAGAACAAATGTTTCACCTTATCATTTGATATCGGAATGGTGAACTGCTGTGGAATTACTACTACCAGACTCGTCCCATAGACAGTGCTCTACTACTACGGATATAATCCACTAGTGTTCTACTATAGGCGATTGCCCGATATAGGTCTTTTATTTTTCTTAATTTACTACATAAAATTAAGTCTGACAAACTATATTGCTGTAGTTAGTACTTTTTCACCCTAGCAAAACTAGTCCTTACAAATCGAACACATGTATGTTTATATTAGTGTTCAACTCTCTTGTTTATTCAATTATATTAGACGCCTCGGAAAAGCTTTTTTCTTAGAGCTATTTACTTGTAAGAGACTACTCTGAGTTTCTAACTCACTATATATATATACATATAGTGGTATAACACTGGAAGGTAATATCCGTAGTGGTAGAGCACTCAGTCCATGGGACGAGTTAGGTAGAAGTGGTTACACAACAGTTAGTTCACCATAACGAGAACAATTGTTTCACCTTAGCGGATCCTCAGCTCGTAATGGACATGGTTATACGGAACGGGAAGGGCAACCGTACGAACGCGCATGCGCAGAAATAATCACTTCACATAGGCAATACTAAATTGCGTGCGAGAGGTGTAAGGGAGGTAACTGCGAAAGTCCGAAAATGTTTCTAGTTGATAATAAAATTGGCATGTTGTTGTAATTCAATCCGGAGCTTCTAGTTATGTAAGAGGTGTTTCCAGACGTGTGGACAACGTGTGAAGAATTCGTGTTTAGGCGAACACTATTGCGTAATCTCTTTAGAATATTTATTCGTTCATCAATACATAGTACACACGACGGATATACCTACCACCCACCAAATGCCATGATAGACTTATTTGTATTTACAACAAATTTTAACCAATCCTGTTGACAACTACAAACTTCCCATATAAGGAAGGACCCCCTTGACAGGTTCCGCTATTTATTCACCAGGCTAAACATTCTTATTTAGTCCAGAAATAGCCGTCGAAATGGCTTGAGCTCTATCGTCGGGGCCATACTTTTTCCTATTTCCCACTCTACTACCTTAAATATTGAGTACTCTGGTGCGTTATGGTCCATCTGGTTACTTACCACATTTCCTTTGTTATATATATATATATATATATATATATATATATATATATATATATATATATATATATATATATATAAGTCTAACTCGGACCTCACAAACGAGCAAATTAATATTATACTTGAAGCTAGACGCACAGTAGTGCATTTTGAAAATAGTTATTGGGTCCGCAGAGATAGACCCTCGGAATTCGACATTACGATGGGTTCTAATGATTCGGCGGAAGTTACGGATCTGGTTGGGATCTATATAGCCCACAGACTCCAGAGCGAATTTACGGACCTCCACGGCGGATTAGAGATAGTAAAGATATGCGTGGTTGGTTTTGTGTTTGCACTTAATTAACATTCAGACTTAAATTTTTCTTTCAAGTGTACGTATCCTTTCACCCACGCATTCACACACAAATATATTTGCACACCTCTACAAAATACATAGGATACGTACACTTGAAAGAAAAATTTAAGTCTGAATGTTAATTAAGTGCAAACACAAAACCAACCACGCATATCTTTACTATCTCTAATCCTTCTATACATTTTGAAAAATAACCAATAATATATTCTATAAAAATGTCAAAACAACAGATGGGAATCTAATTACTCACTGCCACCAAAAATTCTCACTGCTATCAACAAACCACTCCCTCAACTATTCTTCTAACAACTTCACCCCTCCCTCCTAATATTCTCTATAAAAACCAAATAGGTCATCAATAATATTATTCTGATGAAATGACAGTAAATAATAACATTGAAATATTGAATGTCTGCATAACTAAAACTTTGTAGATAGCAGCTGTTTTCAGGTTATGTAACTGTTACAGAAACAAGTGTCAATAAATTCCTTTCAACTAAACTGTATCCATTCAAATCTTTCTATTTTTCTCCGGATTACTTTTGGAACTACAACTGGAACCGTCGAGCAAACTCTACGTGAGCTGTCAATCTACTGTGTGTAATATTTATATTACAATACAACGGAAAATACTGTATATATATATATATATATATATAAATACTAACTTATAGCAATTAAGCCATATATATATATATATATATTATTTTTCATTTTGTAAACCTCACTTTCTAATATATATATATATATATATATATATATATATGTATATATATATATATATATATATATATATATATATGTATATATATATATATATATGTATGTATATATATATATATATATATATATATGTATGTATGTATATATATATATATATATATATATATATATATATATATATATATATATATATATATATATATATATATATATATATATATATATTTATATATATATATTAGAAAGTGAGGTTTACAAAATGAAAAATAACCGAGGTGTCCTTCACGCGTGAAAGAATAAAGAACAAAAGATGAAATCGAAAATGCAACTGGAGTCTTATTTTTAAAAACATATATATTTTTATTTGGTTTTTTTACCAGATGTGAGAAAAACCACAGACCCTCCATCTCAACTCTACTTTTGAAAAGCAGAAGAAATGCGAAACCGGTAAGGGAACCAAATAAATATATATATATTTTTTTAAATAAGACTCCAGTTGCATTTTCGATTTCATCTGTTTTTCTTTATATATATGGCTTAATGCTATAAGTTAGTATTTTTTCTTGTCTTTTACACGACGGAGAGAACTTTGGCTTATATCAGGCACTGTGACCCTGGATGGATTAGCAGTACCATCGGTAGGTATCGAAACAGCCAGAAGTCCATCTCGACGGCTGATGACTTTGGAGTTCTGTTCGAATGCACACACACCCAGCGCAATCGCAAAATAATTATTGAATGCACTATTTGTTATTACTTGTATCGACTACTACACCAATACGTAATATGTTTTAATCGATCCTCTTCCCTATGCACTTGACGTTAAACCCACAATCTATCCACCAATATGCCGTGTTGTCGCGTGTCTGGAGGCGCAGGTTTCACAACAGATCATAAAGAAAAACAATTAATATTCAAGGAGATATTAAGCTAATGAAGAAATGAGAGAAACGATTATAAGGTGAAGAATACAGGAAGTGTAGTTTCTACTTCATGACCTAAAAACCAAAATAAGAATAAAGAAAATACCCAATTTATTAAGAATTAAGCGAAATGAATGCATGATGAAAAATATAAATATTGGAGCAGAAAATATAACAAAAAGCGACGCAAATGCTATAATTATCAGTGTCATTATTCATTTGAAATACACATAATATACACACTCGAATGTAAATCATAATTACGATTAAATAAAATATACACGTAACTAGTAGTCTCCCCAGATTATTTGGGAGGCCATCCAGTGCAATCGGGCCTCAGACAGGATAGTGCGCTAGCTCAACCAGTACCACCTTGCATGTTTTCACGCGGGCTCGCAACGCCACAGCAGTGCCTTGCTCCATGCCTTACCCTTCTTCACTACTGGCTCGGAGCTGGACATGATAGCCTACGCATCGGGGCTCCCCTGAGGCTTGTATTCCGGATCTGCGAGTGAGTCGCACGAATGTTCCTGCCGATCCACCGTGGTCTCTTTCGGCCTTCATCCGTTTTCCTGTCGCTACTGAGCCAGCCGCCTTCCTCACCAAGCTGCCCTCAACGAGGGCAATAAAGCATGGCTCGGTGAGGCTGGACCGAAGGGAAGGCAAAAGGCCAGGCGGCATGACCATCTTTCCCTCCGCATTGGTAAACCCCTCGACTGGGATCCCAACTGGAGCGGCACGTTCCCCAGCGGCAACCTGGTGCAGTCTGCGACTAAGATAGGTTCTGCTGCACTTCGGGCAGAGGATGCTAAACTCGCCAAGTATCAGACTCTCTCCAACAGGTTTGCGGATGAGCCCTTAGCAGTGGAAACTTCTAGTGTCCTTGGTCCTAGGGCTATTTACCATAATAGGCACTGAGCTAGATAGTTGCAGGTGTGAGCCTCGTTAGATGGAATAGCTCTTCCAGCGCATCTACTTTAACCTCCTCAGGGTAAACACCTTCCCTATTCTGTCCGCCGAGGCCGTGTTGCGGATAGCTTGTTGGACCCGATTTGCTAATAATAGAGAGCGATGGGGAGGGGGAGAAAGATGGAGGTGATGAGAGTGGGAGGTCGGCTCTTCTGTGTTCAGACGTATACTTCATTTTTAATTTGTTTTCTTATAAAAAAGATTTCTTATAAAAAAACGTGTGTTGAAACAGATATCGTTTTACTTTGTGAGGGTCATGCTGACAATAAAAACACATGCGCCCGTTGGATTTCACTTCAATTTATTATAAATTTCCAGTTGGTTGGTTCAATAACCGGATGGTTGTTTATTTAACCTCAGAGGTCCTTCGTTACACATTATTTGACCTCTGTGCTGACAAAAACAAGATGGTGTAGGACAGAACAAAGGAGTGACACAGAATACGGGATCAGTCACTGCGTGTGTTTTTATTGGCGCAGCATGTTCTGCCGAAGTATAACACTATGTATATATATATATATATATATATGTGTGTGTGTGTGTGTGTGTGCGTGCGTGCATATGTCTGTGTATGTATGTGTGTGTGTGTGCATTTGTGTGTATATATATATATTTAATATAGAAATGACTTCTACAGGACTAGAACTTTTTCATTCGAAGGAAATCACCAGGAAAGGCCTGATGATTTCCTTCGAATCAAACGATTCTATTCCTGTAGAAGCCATTTCTGTATTAAATATTTATACTCTGCTATGTATTGAGTACCTTACTTACTGTGGTTACCTCCGATTGAAACCGGGATACACACACACACATACACACACACACATATAGATATATACATGTATACATGTATATATATATATATATATATATATATATATATATATATACATTTTTGTGTGTGTATCAGCTCGCACTCTGTTGAACTATATCTTCATATAGAGACGAGGTAAAAAATAAACTTTACATTATCGATTCTTTTACAGTTGTATGCGATTCAGTGTTTGTTTTTCCCAGGCTTTCTTGTATTTCTTTTTCGTTTCACATTCCACTTTGTTATTACATATTTTTCTTCGTAGACAATAAGGAAACGCCATATTGCTCTGAAACTCTGAATATATTTCGTCATTTTTTCAATTAATAACAGAGTATGGATATGGCATTATAATATTTAGATGTCCGTTTTTAATATTTCTTTTAATACTTTAAACAGATTGCTTCTTTTCATAATTTTTAGTGTAGACTTGTTATATATCTATTCTTTCGTTATTTGTATTACTCATGAAATTATTATTCACGCACACACACATACATTCATGCACACGCACACACACACACACACACGCATATATATATATATATATATATATATATATATATATAAAATGATGTAGTATTTGATTACACAGAATTAGTCTGTTATTTGGAATCCTCTGAATGGAAAAAGATGAGCATTGACGTACTTGGGACACGAACCTACATCTTTCGTTTGTTGGACCAATGTATTACCATTAGACCAACATTTTTTTATAGACCTGGGAAGGATGAAAGGCAAAGTTGACCTCGGTAGGATGTGAACTTAGAGAAAAAAAGAGCTGGGACGAATGCAACAAAGCATTCTATCCAATGTTCTAAAGACTCTGCCAATTCGCCGCTTATGCCTATGATAAAGGCTATTTAAAGTATGACCAACAACAACACTTTTTTTTAGGAACAGTCTATTATTTTTCTACCGTTTCTATATGTTATCGAACTGGTAGATGGGATGTTGGGAGATGAGGGATATTTGGATTCGAATTCTAGCAGGTTCCGAAACTATGTTCACGTTTCCCACTTTGCTTCTATGTCGTATGTTCGATTTTGCGTAGTTATATACTTTTCTGCTACATCAATTGTGTATTCAGTTTCATAAAATACTTTCCACTAGCAATGGTGTTGGTATAATTGATTACTATTCTGACTTACGAATATATATTACTCTAGATGAATGTAACCTTATGAATATTATTTGTCACAAGTTTAGAAATTTCCAAAATACGCCTTATTGCATTCAACAAGATATTACTAACTATCAACCGAAAAACAATGCTTTTTCTATATTTAAAACCGTCCAGGATGACTTCCATAGCCATCCATTCATACATTAACATTAAACTGTTGTTGGAAAACTAATCTTGCTGATTAGTTTACTGTCTGTCCATTTCCAGGTGTGTATTCAGTAATCAACGTTTGATCAGTTCGCAATTAAATAATGTGAAATAATAAACACATTTTATTAATACATCCCTAACTTTGATATTTTCTCGCAGGAAACTTTCTGTATTCGACTCGATACAATATAAAGTTTGTATTAGTTAACTCCTCGATGTTCATTTATTATTCATAATTACTTTCTGGCTTGACGTTGCTTTTCACACTACTGTCAGCTTTAAGATGAAATAAGTAATAATGAGACAACCAAGAAACGGATATTGGTACATAACTAATAAATAAGGCTATGCCTGTATGCAGTTAAAACCTATGCTGTGATTAAACTGCGTTTTAGAAATACTGAGACCTGGGCGTATCATATATAATTCTCTTTTAACAGCTTCAACCATGTTTCAAATACTGGTTTCTGATTTAGGGTCAATGCCAACAACTCTGGAGAATGGGAACGTCGATTAATTTTACTCTAGTGTGTTACTGGTACTTATCGACCCCGAAAGGATGAAAGGCAAAGTAAACTCAGAATGTGAAAGGACGAAACTCTATGCCCCAAAGCATGTAGTCCGACACTCTACCGATTCCACCATTACGATGTTTCAAATAATGGTTTCTAATTGAGGCACAAGGCTGATAACTTTGCGGGAGGTGAAAGTGAATTAAATCGAGCCTATTGTGTTAAAGGTACATTAATTTATCGGCCTGGTAAGGATGAAAGGCAAAGCTAACCACGTCGTGATTTGAACTCAGCATGTACGGGGACTTTACTCTATGCCGTAAAGCATGATTTCCAACGCTCTACTGATTCTGCTAATCCTCCACCATGAACCATGTTTCAAATAATTGTTTCTACTTTAGGCACAAGGCCAGCAATTACCAGTGCATTACTGGTACTTTATTTTATCGACCCCGTAAGGATGAAAGGCAAAGTCAACCTCGGCGGGATTTGAACTCAGATGGTAAAGGGACGTAACTATGCTGGAAAGCATGGCGTCCGACCCTCTACCGATACTGCCAATCCACCGCCCTGAAACCATGTTTCAAATAATGACCACCATTTTGTTGCAAAGTTGAGTGAGCCTCATACTTGTACTCAATTGATGAGAAAGTTCATGGGATATATCGCGTTCGTTTGATTATTTTGTAGAATTATAATTAGAGAATGCTAATATTGGAGAAATCGTCTCTAGTATTTAACTGGCACTTTATTCATCAACCCCGAAATGATGAGGGCAAACATATGACTACGGCGTGATTGGAACTACGCAGGTAAAAGCGTAAAATCAACGTATATTGCCTGACTCTAATAACTATGCCAACAAAGGGAAAAGAAAGAAAAAGGTAGCAAATAGAAAAAGAAAAAGTACGAGAAGAAAATGTAACAGTATGGAATTAATGATGATGACGATGATGATAATATAGGTGATAAGATGAGGGATCACAGATATCAAATTTTACCGTATATCCAATAGCATTATATTATATACTTATATGATATAAAATAATAAATCACACACAATGTATAAAGTTATATGTTTTAGATATTATAACTAAAATTTGATCACACATCTAAATATATGTTTTCATGTCACGGAACTTAAAGTTCTTCAATATAATTTAATAGCTGTCTGTTAATATTTACATCACTGATTTTGTTTATTTTATACCGTTAAAAGAGGCGGATATTTGAAGATAACTTTTTAAAAATGAAAAGAAATATTTTCTTTGTTTCCATTAACCTCCTCCCTCCAATGG
>OZ024743.1:314468333-314490833 GCA_964016885.1 Eledone cirrhosa | reverse complement strand
GTTTAGGAAAGGACTGGATCTCGAGGTAAGGTCGATCTTCCGGGACCCGAATGGTAAGTTGGTGGTCTTGGATATGAGCAGTAGCGAAGGTGGTGCCTTTAGACTGCTGGCCGTCTACGCCCCTACAGGGGCCGGACGACCTGACTTCTTTAGGCGCCTGGAGACCTTTCTGGGTACGTCTCGCCCTTTACTGTTAGCGGGGGACTGGAATGGCATCTTAGACGCACGCTGGGAATGTGTGGGAGTAGCCGATAGGAGCGGGGGGTGCAAAAACATCAAACACCTACTCAGCCAGTTCCAACTGTCTGACAGGTATCGACTAGATTTCCCCAATGTGCCAATGTGGACATGGACCAACCGAATGGGGTCATCTAGATCGTATATAGACAGGATCTTCATTAGGAAAATATATAGAAATAGTGTGGGCTGCCCACTTTTTAAAATGATCGCCTATTCAGATCACAAATTTGTGATCTGTACGGTCGACCTAGATAAAACGCGGAGGTTAGGACCGGGTTACTGGAAGCTGAACATGTCATTTCCGGCACGTAAGGCTTACAGGGACCGAGTCAACAATTTAGTTAAGCAAAAGTTGACAGGGGGGATCATCAACAACAGATGGTGGGGGGCTCTCAAAAGAGAGATTAGAGTAACTTCGATAGAGTTCAGCAAATAACTAGCGTTAGAGAAAAATAGAAAGGAGGGGGAGCTGGTAGATAAGTTAGACGAGGCTATTGTTAGTGGTATTGCAACTGACGTGCTAGCGGCGAGAATGGCATTAGACCATTTCTTCAATACCAAACACGAAGGTTGCATTGTCAGAGCTAAGGCGCGTGAGCTGAGAAACGAGGGAACTAAAGCTGTTCGATGGGCCCGCGTGGCGGAGGCGCAGCGTGGTAATAAAACCACAATTCGGTCTTTGGCGGACCGAGACGGACACGAGATAAGCGATTCCAAGCGGATGTGTGAGGCCTTTCGCCAGCACTTTGCTCGGTTGTTCGGGGAGAGTAGCGAGTCAGAGAGAGTAGGGATTTCAGTCCCTACCTTGACGGCTTGCCGCGCATCTCGACGGTCGACGCTGAGCGTTGCGAAAGGCCGATTACTTCAGCCGAAATTCAGGACGCCCTTGTCGGCTGCATGATGCGAAAGTCACCCGGTTTGGATGGCCTGCCCTACGAGCTTTACGTAAATATGCCAGACCTGTTCTCCGAACTCATCGAAGCACTCTACAGCAACTGGCAGCAGAATGGGAGTATTCCCAGTTCTATGAGCAGGTGAGTGGTGACGCTGATAAGGAAAGACGAGAACAAGAGGGATATATTAGACAACTTCAGGCCCATAATTCTGCTCAACACAGAGTTTAAGATTTTGGCAAAGGTGTTACAAAGAGATTGGCGCTTGTCGACGAGGATTTTGTTGTGGAGGCGTAAACTTGCGCAATCCCAGCCAGGTCCATACAAGACAATCTCCACCTCATGCGATACATCATAGAGAGGGTAGGGTGTAAACCTGGCTTCGGTGGGGCACTGATCAATTTAGATCATTCGAAAGCATTCGATAGGGCCGACGTCGGTATCTGGAGTTTGTCCTCAAAGCAGCTGGCTTCGGCCCTGTCTTTAGAAGCTGGATCGCTGCAATGCACAGCGGCACACGCTCGGTGGTCAAGGGTAATGGCCACCTCTCGGAACCATTTCGGCTCTCCCGATCGGTACATCAAGGGTGCCCTCTCTCTTCCCTTCTGTACGTATTTTACTGCGGAAGCTGGAGCTGTTGCAGGGCATCCCGCTCGAACCGGAACGTGGAAAGGCGGTGTCGGCTTATGCGGACGACATCACCGTGAAGGTGTCGAACACCTCAGAAATCGAGGTGGTCGGCACCTAATTGAAGGAATATGAAAGGTTGACAGGAGCCAAACTTAACTCGGAAAAGTCGGTGGGCTTGCAGCTCGGAACCTGGAGAGGCAAACCCATGCCGTCCAACAGCGTCGTGGGTGCTGGACGGATGGACCGGTAAAGTTGCTCGGGGTTTGGTTCGGACCAGACCTCCAGGTGGAAAAGAATTGGGACGAGGTAACGAGCAGAGTAGCCAGTCTCACTCAAAAATGGGCTGGGAGGAAGCTATCACTGAAAGGTCGCGCGGAGGTGGCGAATGCGTACATCGCGTCCGTTATCTACTAGCGCCTGACCGTCGTGCCTTGCCCCCGTCCGCGCCTCGTCAAGTTGGAACGGCTCCTCTTCAAATTCTTGTGGAGGAGACAAGTTCCGCTGGTCAGGCGGTCCATCTGCTGCCAGCACCCTCTACGCGGAGGGCTGGGCATGCCGTGGCTAATGATGCGCAGACATGCGTTGAGGCTGCGGCATCTCCAGATATTCTGCCTCAACGGTGAACAGGTGTGGTCGCCGTTTATCAGACGGGCCTTTCCGCAGCTCATTTCTTTGACTGAGCTACAGTCCTGGGTCAGGAAGAGACCGAGACTGGGTGACTGGCACCTGGAATGTTACCAGGCACTCACTGCCCTCTACCAAGCGGGCAATGCGATCAGTGGAACTTCCACTCTCGAGTTCTATGGAGGATTAGTGGTGGGCAAGTGCGATGACGCACTCGGAGAAGCTTTGGGCCTCGACGAAGTCGAACTGACCAGTCTGTACCGGAGGACTTTTGAGCCGGGGACGATGGACAATTTCCAGAAATCCCTCGCTTGGCAGTGCTACTGGGGGGGGGGGGGGGGCGAGGTACTGCCGGTTCAGGATACACTCTACAGGCACGGAAGTGCTGTCAGACGGACCTGCCCAAGATGCGCACAGAACGACGAAACCGTTCTGCACGCACTTGTCCAATGTCCGTGCATTACTGACTTGTGGAGTTATGTCGAACAGCTACTCTCGCGTGTGGAACGAATCCGGCTATCGGCCGAGTCCATAGTGAATATCGATCCACCGCCTTCCTTAGGTCAGGAAGAGCAGGAAATTTTCCTCTGTCTGGTGGCAGTTGCAAAAGAGGTTGTATGGTGGACCAGGTTAAAAGGAGTGAAGACAGACACTTCTCTCTTCGGCCAATCCCTCATCAACTTCTTCAAGTTTCACCTGGAAGGGAAGGTGAGGGTGGAGAGAGAATTGCTGCCCCCCCCCCGTACATTTGCTAAAAGGTGGGTGAATGTGGCGAGAATGGCTCGTGTGAATGGGCCTACTCTGACCATGCGCCTATAGGCTAGCTAACTTGAGGAGAGGGGTGCTCTCCCTGGGTGCCCTAGAAGCGCAGGGTTCAGGATTGGCGGGGTACCCGAGTCACCCCAAGGTCGTCCACCCCCTATCGGGGAATTTATTTTGTTATATCTATGCATAGTTTATTTTATATTTTTATATTTTCATTGTTAAATTAGTCTTGCCATTGTGTACTTTTACTCGACCTTATTGTAAACCCCACTGTCCCTGTCTTTGTATTGTCCCCTACATGTCGGCCCTTGTGGCTAATAAATGAAATCATTGTTGTTGTTGTTGTTGTTGTTAAATGATTTGTTAAGGTACTAGTCTTAGGTGGTAGATAGTGATACCACGGACAGATATGATGGTCAGTTGCGATATATTCAGGCCGGACGAATAACACTAGTCAACAAGTATTTCTCATCAAGCATATCTCAATGTCTACTTAGTGTAGTTTTTAATGCTGATTTCAAATATACAATTAGATTTTGTCATCACGTACATTTTTCAAGATGAGAAATTGTTTTGGTTTTAGCTCATTCATTATATAGAAATTCCAATTAATGACGTATATGCATGTATTTCATTTACATCATGGAAACATACCTTTAAAATAGACTACAATATTCATTGCTGCAGAGTTCAGATGCAATATTTCATCATCTTAAATTAACCAATTAAGTTTTGTCTGATGAAATAGGTTTTTCCACATCTCAAATTCTCCAGTCATAATTGGTCTGATGAAATACTTCATTATCTCAAATTCAATATAAGTATAACCGTTTGTATCTATTTCCTTACTTCTTTTACAGTGATAGCAATGTCAAGACAGTGTAGAAATCGTCCTGATGTGTTTTGTTATGTCTGTGGACAATTTATTGTGATAGCTCAAACACGTACAATAACACATCAAAAAGGTTTATAAGCTATACTTTGTCTGTCCTCTTGGAGATCACAAGTTATGGGCACCGCATGTTATCTGCTCAACTTGCTCAAATGGCTTACGTGACTGGTCCAATAAGAAGAAGAAGTCCATGCCTTTTGCCATTCCAATGATATGGAGGGAGCTGAAAGACCATTTTAATGACTGTTATTTTTGCAAAGTGAATGACACAGGATTTTCTATGAAGAATAAACACAGCATTGTGTATCCCCATTTGGATTCTGCAATGAGACCTGTGCTGCACAATGGAAGTCTGCCAATTCCAGTTCCACCAAATGATGTTATTCATACATTAGATGATGATGCTGACTGTCACGATAGTGCTGCCGAGGAAGATTACGTGGCTGATGACGATAGCTTTGAACATCAGAACTTTTCTCAAGCTGAACTGAATGACCTTGTCAGAGACCTATCCCTCTCAAAAGATAAAGCAGAACTGTTGGCAGCAAGACTGAATGAGAAGTATCTGCTAGAGCACGGTGTTCGTATAACTTATTTTCGGCAGAGAAATGTGGTTCTACAAATATGTTTTTCTGTTGAAGGCCCGCTTTGCTTTTGCAGTAACATTGATGGACTTTTCGAATATTTATCACAAAATCATTATCCTGCAGAGTGGCATTTGTTTATTGACTCTTCAAAACAAAGTTTAAAAGTTGTACTTCTCCATATATGGTAATTTGAAGCCCTCCATTCCTTTTATCTTCATGAATCATATGGTAATATGGAACTTTTACTTCATGCCATTGCCTATGAAAGATACTCATGGAAAATATGTGGAGATTTAAAAGTCATTGGAATGGTAATGGGAATGCAGTCAGATTTCACAAAATACTGTTGTCTATGGGATAGTCGGGCAACTGACAGACATTATTCGGAATCAAACTGGCAGACAAGAACATCATACCAGCCATGACTGTCTGGCGTCACGAATACACCTCTTGTAGATCTATGCAATGTCTTATTGCCTCATTTGCACATAAAGCTTGGATTGAAGAAACAATTTGTAAAGACACTAGGGAAGAGAAATGCCAGAGGGTTTGACTATATTGCAGAAAAGTTTCCCAAAATCACACAGGTGAAGTTGAAAGAGGGTATCTTTGTCGGACCCCAAATTAGAGAAGTACTCAAAGATGTCAACTTCAAGACAACACTGGATGAACTGGAACTGCCTGCTTGGAATGCTTTCAATTGGATCTGTGAGAATTTCTTTAGCAACAAGAAGCCAATGGTCTACAAGGATGGCATCAAGAATCTTCTGAAATGTTACTCAGCAATGTGTTGTCGCATGTCACTGAAAGTTCACTTCTTGGACGCCCATCTGGATTTCCTCGCAGATAATCTTGGGGCAGTATCTGATGAACATGCTGAAAGATTTCACCAGGATATTAGTGCTATGGAGAAGCGGTACCAAAGCTTCTGGAATGACAGTATGCTAGCTGACTACTGCTGGACACTTTACCGTGATCAACCAGATCAGGAACGCCGCAGGAAATCCAAATCACAATGTTTCTAACTCTGTTGTTCTAACTTTGTCTGTTTTGCCTGACCCATTTTTTGTGTATTCACTCTTTGTAGAATGATAGTGGTGATTTTTAACTCAATAAACTCATTTACATTCTAAAGATAATATGTCCTTATCTATTACGTTAATGATTTCATATATACAAATATGTAAATATTCGTATGTATCTATTGATGTATCTACTGAAAACCTGATACGTGCTGCATACAAATGGAGTGAAATTCTGAAATCAGCATGAAATATTAGTCTAGAAAAGTTGGTTTACATTCACAATGAGTATAATACATTTAATTTTGTTGACCAGTGTAATTAACCCTTGACCATCAGCGGTAAAATACAATGGAAGATGTTGCAATGTGTGACACTGTTAGCTCCCAAGATAACTCTCTCAACAGAGTTATGTAGATACGACGAGCTGAGTCAAGGACACCTCGCAGAAGCCTAGTCTTTGTATAACTGAGAAAAGTACCGAATTGGTGAATAGCGCGTACAAGACCACCAAAACCATGCAGTATGTTAAGAAGAAATAAAGGAATTCATACTGTACGGTCATTCGCACGAGATGACAAGGGTCCTATACAGGCCGTAAGTATAGGGGCCTATTCGAAAAATGTACTGTAGTATTCATCCAACGCTGCAATAACTTGTATTTATCTGCAACCTGTCGTGGAAGGCGTGAGATGGGTGACCATATATTATATATCCCGAAATGCCAAAGAGCATATATTAACAATTGGCAACCAGGATGTTACAACTCTTACAGAGAAGAAGCGGGAACTAGTGGAGGAGGCCAGATGCTTCGGGTTAACTGTAGTCGTAGCTCTGGTACTATAGATTTGTATGAAGAATGAAAACTCCACAATACAGCTGTGGTATCATAAATGAATGCGCAGGTGTGAGTGGGGATGCCCATAAGGCGGCGCTGTAAGAATGTTTTATGGACAGGAGGCCACTGGGAAGGAGGATTTGTCTCTTTAATCTTAGACTTACAGAAACGTATCTATGGCTGGTGCCATAGATACGTTTCTATGAGCTTAAGAGAGTCTGAATACAGATGCTTCCTTGAAGAAATCAATGCAGACTTAGTTATAGTTAAGATTTAGTCATATATCCTAATGAGACATGGAAAGGAGTGATAGGAAGTGGGTGGTAAGAATTAGAAAAAGAGAAGAGAAGTATGAATGGCAGTTGTTTGGCAGAGTCGTTAGGATATAGCATACAATGTTTACCGGTATAATCAACTTAACTTAACCCATACTCAAAAGTCACCAATATTGTGAACTCATTATTATTGGGATGTTAAAGGCCTAAATCTAACACCAGTTGTTTACGTTCTACATCCAAGTATTTTCATAGCCAACTTTATTTTAACCCTTCCTTCGTTCATAGTATACAATGCCAGTCTATAATCAACCTTATAATCGTCACCACTATTTTTGGTATTGTGTCTAAATTGGAAAACTTTTTAAAAAGACAGCAAAACAACAAATGAAAAAGAAGCGAAAAAAAGCGAAGACAAACAAAAAAGATATAGAAAAAATAAGAACAGCAGAAAAATAAAGTGAGAACAGATATACAGAAGGATATTAAAAAAAGTAATAAGAATAATTCTTTCCAATATAGGTGCATTGTCAGACATTTAAAAGGGAAGAAGCCAGTCGATATAATTGACCTGTATATGACTGGTACCTTATCTAATTTGTACATCACAATCATACAAGGAAAAAATATTGGTTGTCATTTTGAGTTTTGGATATACTAAATATAATTATAGTGTTTATTTCAAATAAAATGGCTTCTCGCCAGAAAGTGATTATAAGCAAAATGCTAACTAAATGTAAAAATGGAAAAAAGAACCGTGTAACCATAGAGTAGAGTGTAAGAATTGTACACGAAGCAAAATAGAAGGATCGTTGAACAGACAGCAATGAAATTAACATAAACCGTACAGCTAAAAAAAGAACGCAATATATGTTTGTGTGTGTGTACGCGTGTGTGTGTGTGTCTGTATGTATATAGAGATACAGATGATAGACAACATAATATACATGTGAATGATTTTAACAACAAAAACATACATTAGACCTCATATATATAGATATATAGGGAGAAAGCGAGAGAGAGAGGGGGAGGGAGGGAGAGAGAGAGAGAAAAATAGAAAGACGCTTTTGGCAAACTACATCATCGTCTATGTAGTGGCAGGTATATCACTGAAAAAAAGCTGCAATCATCTATTACCGCCTGGGTGTCATGTCTTGTCCTTGTCTCTGCCTCATTAGATTGGAGCACCTGGTATTTTACTTCTTGTGGAAAGGACAATTTCCTTTGGTGAGGCTGTCCATTGCCTGCTAATACTCTTAGCACGAAGGGCTGGCATGCCGTGGCTGATGATGCGCAAACATGTGCTGAGGCTACTGGATTGGTAGATATTCCAAAACGGTGAACAGTTCCGGTTGCTGTTAGTGAGTCACGTCTTTCTACTGTTCATCTCTTCGACTGAGCTGCAGTCATGGTTACAACGAATGTCGAGACTGGATGCCTGGCATCTGGAATGTTGTCATGTGCTCACACCTCTCTAGAAATCAGGCAATTCAGTCAGTTGAATTCCCACGTTAGTATTTTATAAAGGGCCAGTGACTGACAAGTGTGACAATGTTCTCAGAGTGACCCTTGGACCGGTGTCTATGGAAAATTTGTATAACTCCTTGGCTTGGCAATGCTATGGTAAGGATGACAGATGGTTCTCTCTGAGATGCATGCATATCGATCGAACCGTTTTGCACCCACTCATCCCGTCTCCGGAGATTGGGGGCGTGGTTTCTCTTGGTGATTTTGGGGTTTCAGATCACCCGTATTTGTTTCGCCCCAAGTGTGCAATAAAGAAATAATATATTAATGATAATTGTTTCTACATTAGGCACAAGGCCAGCAATTACCCAGTGCATTACTGGTACTTTATTTAATCGACCCCGTAAGGATGAAAGGCAAAGTCAACCTCGGCGAGATTTGAACTCAGATCGTAAAGGGACGTAACTATGCTGGAAAGCATGGCGTCCGACCCTCTACCGATACTGCCAATCCAAGCTTTGGGTGATACTGTTGTTTATTTAGAGTTCCAACCCAAGCTTAACATAAGTTTAAGAAATGGATAACGACTGGCTTCTCTCATATTTAATAAACAGAATCTTTAGAAGAATATAGGCTGTCCCTAAAAGCACTGATGTCTAAAGAGTATTCATGTCGTACTCTATGTTGAGTGTTTTCGAGTGGTGATGTAAATCTGGGGGGATTGATCCTAAAACATCAATTTTCACGGATATGATGCCTATCTCTTTATTCCATAGCCTTTTTATTTCTACCCTGCATTTAGAGTAATTTCTTAACTTCTCAATTCTATTTTGTGCCACATTGTTATAAACTGGACCGGCTACATCAATTATAGAACCATATCTCTATATCAGGTCGTTTGTGTTTGATATTCTATTCGTTTGAATGTTCATATCCCACAAAATCTTGGCACTATCGCTTTCTACCACAGATTCCAATTTCTCTCAGTATCATACTTCGTGTACAATATCCAATGCAGTTTAGAATAAACTTTGTCATAATTCTTTTGTATTCTTTTGGTGATAAAGTTTCTTTCTCCACAATCTGTATTTATTTGATACATCCATTTATAAATCCCTCTCTTTACAGCATTGGTATCTAGAGACTGCTGTTGAGCTGCTAATAGTAAGCTGTCTGTTTCCCTATTCACTTTTCCTTTACATAACCGGTTCTATGACTCTAAAGTTTTTTTCTTTAATTTTCTGAATTTTTCACACTGGCCATTTTGCATTTTTCTTGTGTTTTTTTTTTTTATTTTCCTCCATTTGAAATCCCTTTGATTTCGAAACCTAGGAATTAGGAGGTGTCCATCAAAGCTATATAGTAAGCAATCCAACAAGGGATGGTGTCACGATAAAATAGTATAGATGATGCAGCCTTATATCTATCACCCGCGAATATGATATATCTGAAACATGTATACAAATCAGGGGTGCAGTCGACCTGCCTATGTGAAGTATATCAGTGCCCGAGCCACTCGGGCCAGGACTTTATGAGGGGAATTCGTCTAGTGTTGGGTATGTAAAAGAGACAAAAAGAGTTAAACACCTGCTGCTCGAAGGCCAACAGTCAGAAGAAAGTGGTCAAAAAAACAATTATTATTAGTGAGTCCAAATCCCACCGAGGTTAACTTTGTCTTTCATCCTTACGGGGTCGATACAATAAAGTACTAGTCCCGCACTGGGGTCGATTTAATTGACCTTCCCCTCCCCCCAAAATTGCTGGTCTTGGGCCTATATGAGAAACCATTATTATTACTGGGAGGTCAATTGACTGTATCGGTAGAGGATTGAACGCCATGATTTTCAGCATAGTTACGTCCCTTTACGGTCTGAGTTCAAATCCCTTCCAGGTTAACTTTGCCTTTCATCCTTCGATAAAATAAAATACCAGTAATGCACTGGGTAATTGCTGGCCTTGTGCCAAAAGGAGAAACAATCATTATTATTATTCGCAGCATATAATTACGGCCTATGTTAGCTTTGCCTTTCATCCTACTGGGTCGATAAAATAAAGTACCAGTAACACACTGGGGTCGATTGAATCGACTTTCTCCTCCACCGAATTGTTGGTTTTGTACCTAAATTAGAAACCATTATTATTATTATTCGCGGTGCGGTGAATTGGCAGTATCAGTAGAGGGTTGGACGCCATGCTTTCTAGCATAGTTACGTCCCTTTACAGTCTGAGTTCAAATCCCGCCGAGGTTAAACTTTACCTTTCATTCTTACGGGGTCGTTAAAATAAAGTACCAGTAATGTACTGGGTATTTGCTGGCCTTGTGCCTAAAGTAGAAACAATTATTATTATTATTCGCGACATATAATTATGGCCCTTTACGTCCTGAGATCAAATCCCGCCTAGCTTAGCTTTGCCTTTTATCCTTACTTGTTCCATAGAATAAAGCACCTGTAATGCACTGGGATAGATGTAATAAATGTTCCTCTCCTCCCCGCAAACTTTTAGGCCTTGTGCCTGAATCAGAAACCATTTTTCTTCGTATTACTAGCATATGAGATTTATTCACGCTTTTTGAGATTTCATTAAATATTCCGCTATATTCTCCTCCGATTTTCATCCTTCCGTGATCGATACAATAAAGTACTAGTCAAGTACTCGGGCCCTATATGATACATTCTCACCCTTCCCCAAATTGTTGGCCTTGTGTAGCAATTAGAATCTATTGTTATATACTAGTTTTACTTAAACCTAATCTGCAATAAGCTGACATTTATATTTTATAAGATCAACATAAGAACGAATAACAGTGAAATAACAGGATGAGACATAAATAGTTCATCAGACACTAACCGTTTAGATAATTACAATTAATGTATTGTGTGGTACAAGTTTTAGGAAGTGTGGCTCGAGTCGTTTAGTTAGGAACAAACTTCATTGACTTTATTACACGTATAATTAATTATGTTTTGAAGACTAAAAACACAGGAAGAGAATATGTTCACGAAACCCACAAGAACCTTTTTTTCTAAAATGGAAACAACTTAATTTTATTGAGTAATCAATCTTAAATTTTACGTAATTTACTTTCTTCAAATTCCAATATATTCAAGTGTTTCATTCAATTATTCACACGAAATCATTCGCTATAGAACAGGCAATGATTTTATGTTTCAATCAATAGTGTTCATCTGTTATAATTTAGGTCAGATTCAGTAGATCTAAAAACATTTTCACGGTTTTATTCTAATCAAATATTATTTCTTGACTATTTTAAAACATACTGTGAAGTTTATTTATCACTAATGGGATCAGGACAACACCAAATCACTTTCAGAATTCCTCTGCATTCTATTCTAAATAGATTATATTAATGGTTATTGGTTAGTTCATCGAAGTTCTTTCGTCACACAATATGTGACCTCCTCAGTGCGTGACGCAAGAACTTTGATGAACTAACCAATAACTATTAATAAAGATAAAGTGAACAAGTGAAAAACATTGAATTAATGATTTACTATTTAGGAACGAAGTCTTCAAATTCGAGGGATGTCTAAAGTTAATTAAATAAACCACATTATTTGAATTGTAATTTAATTTATCGACTCCACGAAGATGAAGGCAAAGTTGACAATGGCAAGATGCAAACTCAGAATCTAAAGAGCTAGAAGAACCTTCGTGAATGGCATTTTAACCTATACTCTACTAATTCTAACAAACCTTATATCAAATGAAAAACAAGTCGATCCTCACATCTGCATAAAGAAACTATGATTTCGTTTGTAATTCCATCATTGATCGCAGCGCGTTTCTAGTGGTACGTCGATGTACTTGGTCTCTGTAAACAAAGACTCGGAAAAAACGAAACAAAGTATGAAGCTTAAACAATTTCGCCAATCAATTTCGCCAATCCACTGAGCTTAAACAATTTCGCCAATCCACTGAGCCTGGAAATGTACTTCATTTCTCGTGAACCAAGTGATAAAATTCAAAGTTGACCGGAACACGTACTACAGAACATTTTCTTCGACGCTTTCATGAGCTGTCAATTCAGACGTAATTGACTTTGAAATAACGCATCGGTTTTATACCCAGTTACTTGGTTTACGAGTAAAATAAAACTACAAAAAACAAGAAAACATGGAATAATTAAAAAATAAATATTCGCTGGTAGTCAATATGCGCTAGGTGTTACATAATCAACATAACACCAAATAAATTATGAACAGGATAGGATAAACTATATTGAAACCTCCACAATGCTCTTTCTCAAGCCCAATGACGCACATCCCAATCATTTATGTAACTTCAATCAACTTTATCCTAGTTCTTTTATATATTTATATTACTATATAATTCTTTCATTTAATATATGAGCTGTTGCATTTAGTGATTTCTTAAAGTAGGTTGATTTCAGATAAATTTCATTCTTCATATCACTAATTATTTTCTTTCGCAGCCTCTCCAATTCTAAAGATATAGAAGTAAATTCCGTTACTGTTAATTATAATCTAGAACTGTCTTTTCATATCAGTCAGTAGCCGAGAGTAAGGAGGTCTTAAAACGTTAGTGGACATACGAACGTTACGGTTCAATCTAAACATAGCGCATTAAAAACGCATTCAGGATTTATATGCCATATATAGCAGGAATAACAAATAAATTAACAACTATAACAATTTTCGGTTGATACATTAATAGTTTGCAAAAGACAAACGTGCATTTTATGCCGATTACTGAAACCTGGAAATGATAAATAATTGTTTCTACTTTTGGCACAAGGCCAGCAATTTCCCAGTGTATTACTGGTACTTTATTTTATCGACCACGTAAGGATAAAAGGCAAAGTTAACCTCGGCGGGATTTTATCTCAGAATGGAAAGGGCTGTAACTCTTTGCGTCAAAGCATGGCGTCCGACCCTCTACCAATACTGCCAATCCACCACCTGGAAATGATAAATAATGGCAAGGGTGCATTTACCTAAATCACAGCCTACTTAGACACATTATAAAGCGAATTCAATGTGCTAGTAACTTTTGACAAATATCTAATTACAGGGAGTAATATTATTGTGCATTGTTGCATAATATATGCAGACATATGGTGTAGTGCACATTACTGCTGCATTAATGCAGCAGAAACTCGAGTCCGGGATCCTTATAGGCACCCGTTTTACGTGCGTTGTGTTGAAGCAAATAACTTTGTGAATACTCTGGTAACGTATCTTACATTGCCCATGAAGTGCGCTGAGATACAACAGGTACTGGCATTGATAAATATGCTGGGTCCGTCAACCCTTATTATTATTATCTCCCAAATAGCGGACAATTTAGAGTAAGTTAAACAATTTTTCATTTTTTATTGTGTTTTTGTTTTGATATGCACTCTTTTTTCCTGCTATTAATTTTTTCGCTCACTCTTTTAAGTTGTGAAATAGACTGGTTATCTACGCACGCGGCTTACACATTTCAGCTCACTACTATATTGCTATATAATGGAAGTTCGTTAAAGGTTCTTGGCACTAACATTGTTACCATCGCTTTCCTCTAGCCATGGGGCTTGGAGACATGAACCGAATGCTACCATTCCATTGTATATCAATATGAACTGCTATTTCTAATTGCCATCATTTGACCCCTTGATAATTTTTGTGTGAGACACGTTGGTTGAGGGCTTCTGACAGGAACGAAAAGATTGATTCTTTTTAGCTTCCCGTCCCCACGTAAAATTTGTAAATCAGTGGCTAGTTGAGAGATAGAGTCCTATCGGGTGCCAGTTGCTAATAGCTTTACCGTGTCAGTCGTCACAAACAGTCATGGCCGGCATAGACTGCTCTTAGGAATCTATCGATCGATTGGTTATTGATTAGGCGTACCCGCTGATGAAGCCGCATAAGCCGATTGTGCATTGTTGCATAATATATACAGACAGATGGTGGAGGGCACCTTACTGCTGCATTAGTGCGGAAGAAACTCGAGTCCGGGAACCTTATAGCACCCGTTTTACGTGTGTCGTGTTGAAGCAAATAACTTTGTGTATACTCTGGTAATGTTTCTTACATTGCCCATGAAGTGCGCTGATATACAACCGGTACTGGCATTGATAAATATGCTGGGTCCGTCAACCCTTATTATTATATATATATATATATATATATATATATATATATTAAGACGGGGGAAGAAAAAATGACTTCACTTGTGCTTTCAACAAATTTATTTTCTTCACAAAATCCAAACAGAATTTTTTTCGGATTAGAAAGAATTTTTTTTTTTCTTTTCTCTTAAAAAAAATTATTTTATAAATTAAGTTGTTGGTTGTTGGTTAGGTCTTAGGAGTTCTTGGTTAACGTAGGAGGTATTGTTTCGTTTTTAGAACGACCTTTCACGCTGAGGTGTGCTTGTCAAACTGATGTGTATGTGGTGTGTTGTTCTATATATAGGGATTTAACATGTCTGTGTTGTGGTGGGGTTTCTTTTCTCCCCCTTTAATAAGTGCATGGGTGTAGGTGTGTTGAAAAAGTGTTAATAGCGGTAATGAGTTGAGACGGTGAGTAGGGTTGGGTGGGGAGAAATGTAGCAAGTGCTGCCTGTCCCAGTCATTCTCGAAAAATCCCCTTATTCAGGGGAAAAAGCTATATCCCCCCAAAAGTACACCAGGATTCAATCCTAATCAGTTTTGATGTAATAAGCCTGTACACTAACATCCCACACGACCTAGGGATTGAAGCTGTGGACTTCTGGATTACAAAACACTCAAGTCACATTTCAGAAAGATTCCCCAAAGAATTCATCATGGAAGGACTTAAATTAGTATTGGAAAACAACCACTTCCTCTTTGACAACGAACTTTATCTACAAATAAAAGGAACAGCCATGGGTACCAAAGTGGCCCCTACATATGCAACGCTCGTTATGGGTCACTTAGAGGCAACATTATATTCCCAACTACAGATAACATTCAGTCACGACTTCGCCTTCTACATTAATAAAAACTGGAAACGTTACCTAGATGACTGCTTCATCTTCTGGAACTTCATCTTCAATTCACTATAGAATGTAACGAAAAGGAACTGCCCTTTCTAGATATCCTCATCATTAAAGAAGGGAAAAATATCATAACGGACCTATTTTGCAAACCCACTGACACACACCAATACTTAAATTTCCGATCAGCACACCCCTCACATACGAAAAGGAACATTGCCTTCAACATGGCAAGGCGCATCTGCACTATAGCAACACACCCCGTACTACAAGAAAAAAGATTATGTGACCTGAAAAAATTCCTTAAAAAACAAGAATACCCGATGAAACTCATCAACGCAGCCATCTCCAAGGATAAGAACATCCCAATAACAACACTGAGAAAACCAAACCCACAACATAAAAAAGAAATCCCTATCTCTTTTGTCATCACTCACAACCCAGGGAACATCAACATTGTGAAAACTGCTAAGCAGTATCTCCCGATTCTACAGCAATCTACCAAAATGAATACACTCTTAAAAAACACACAGATAATTTATAGCAGACGCCAAGCACCCAACCTTAAAAAACTAATTACCAAGGCAAAATTTACGACCAACATGGAATCAATGCAAGTGACGAAATGCGGGGACCCTAGATGTGGAACCTGTGAACTCATCGAAGAGGGCAAACAGTTATCCTTCAAAAACCATGATAATTTCAAGGTCAATGCTGACATGAACTGCAAAACGAATGACCTAATATATTGCGCAACATGTCCACAGTGTAAAGAGTATTACATTGGGGAAACCGGACGGGATTACATGATAGAGTCCGGGTACATAAACAACAGATTAAAGACCCCACAGTCAGAAATACCACATGTTGCGCACACTTTGCATCATACGGGAAGGGAAAATTCACAATCTTCCCTTTCTTCAAGATATGGTCGGATAACGAACATTTCCGCAGATATAAAGAAGAATTCTTCATTGAAAAATTTAAACCACTACTGAATACGAAAAAATGAATTAACACTCGGAGGTAAGATTCCATTTCACTACCCCCCCCCCCTTCTTATGTATACACATGTATATCTGAGTGAACGGTGAGACACACACATATATGTGTGTAGGTATGTATGGATGTACGTAATGATGTTCTTTTTGGTAAATATCATCTTGGTTAAGAGAGTGGGACTGGCTTTGTGCAGTGCCTTTGCTCACTATAAAACCTTCATGGCACAGGCATTGCTTTATATCTGGAGATCTCTCTGCACTTGTCGTCACATGGTACCATGGGCCCAGCACTATGTGTCAATTATTGTCACAGGTGTAGTGTTTGTACCAGAGTTTTCAAGTCGCTGGCTCGACTAAAAAGTCACACCGTTCAGCGCATCGGTAGGGGTTCTCCTACATGGATATAAAGTAGTGGCCGTACTCGAAAACGAGTTGGCAGCCACCATGTACGTGTGGGTATATATGTATGTGGGTGTGTGTATGTGTGTGTGTGTATATATATATATGTATGGATGTGTGTATGTTTGCATGTGTGTGTGTATATATATATCTATGTGTGTATGTGTGTATATATATGTATATGTATATGTATGTATGTGTATGTTTGTATACATATTTGTGTATATATGTATATATATATATGGATAGATATATATGTTTATATGTGTGTGTATGTATATGTATGTACCTATATATATATATGTGTGTGTGTGTATATATGTGCATATATGTATATATGCGTGTACATGTGTATGTTTCTGTATGTGTATATGTATGTATGTAGATGTATGTATATATATGTATATATATATATATATGTTTGTATATATGTGTCTTTATGTGCTCGTGTGTACACATATATATATGTATATGTGTATGTGTGTATGTATGTGTGTGTATGTGTATATATATGTATGTATATATATATATATATATGTATACATATATATATATATATATATATATATATATGTATGTATATGTATGTGTATATATGTATGTGTGTATGATGTACTTGTATGTGTATGTGTATGTGTATGTATATATATATATATATATATATATATATATATATATGTATGTATATATATATATAGATATATATGTATGTGTATATGTATGCATATGTGTGTATGTGTCTGTATGTGTTTATGTGTACATATATGTATATATATATGTATGTATATATATATATATATATATGTATGTGTGTGTGTGTGTATGCCTCTCTCTATGTATGTATATATATATATATATATATGTATGTGTGTATGTGTGTGTGTGTATGCATGTATGTGTGAACGGAGGTATACATACGGACATATGTATGTGTGCGTGTGTACATGTGTGTGTGTGTGTATGTGTGCGTGTATGTGTATATATGTATATTTAGTTATGTATCTTTATGTGTGTGTATGTATGTGTGTGTATGTATGTATATGTATGTGTATGTATATATATATATATTATATATATATATATATATGTGTATATATTTTATATATATATATAAATATACATATGTGTATATGTGTGTATATGTATATGTATGTGTATATATATATATATATATATATATGTATATATATATGTATATATATATATACCCATGTGGAGGTATGAGTACATATTCGTGTGTGTACGTATGTGTATATGTGTTTTTATATGTGTCTCTATATGTTTTTGTGTATGTATGTGGATGTATTTGTGCATGGGTGTGTGATTGATGGTGTGTGCCTATATATTCCTACATATGCCCGTGTGTGTATGTACGTATATGCGCACATATGGTGTGTTGAACAAAGGACTAATTTTGGGATGGACGTAGAAAAATTCTTCAGAAAAAAAAAAAAAATTATTTACAAACTTGGCAGGTGCGATTTGCCTGTGACCATTCTCGACACAAAAGGAATACTAAAAGCTTTTTCCCCTGAATAAAGGAATTTTTCGAGAATGACCGGGGCAAGCCGCACTTGCTACATTTCTCCCCACCCAACCCTACTCACCGTCTCAACTCATTACTGCTATTAACACTTTTTCAACACACCTACACCCATGCACTTATTAAAGGGGGAGAAAAGAAACCCCCACCACACCACAGACATGTTAAATCCCTATATATAAAACAACACACCACATACACATCAATTTGACAAGCGCACCTCAGCGTGAAAGGTCGTTCTAAAAACGAAACAATACCTCCTACGTTAACCAAGAACTCCTAAGACCTAACCAACAACCAACAACTTAATTTATAAAATAATTTTTTTTAGGAGAAAAAAAAAAAAAAAAAAAATGTTACCTAATCCGAAAAAAATTATTTTTGGATTTTGTGAAGAAAATAAATTTGTTGAAAGCACAATTGAAGCCATTTTTTCTTCCCCCCTGTCTTAATATACCTAACTGTACCAAGGATTACACACATTTTCCAATATATATATATATATATATATATATATATATATATATATATATATATATATATATATATATATATATATATAATATTATAAAGCTGAGTGTCGTGTGTATGTATTATGTATGTATCCTACGCACCTCCCGATTGTTTCTTAGCTTTACTCTCTCCGTCGCTCTTCCCTCTCTCTATAATAGATCATTCCCCCTCTCTATAATTTAACTGCTTTACTTTCTCTGTCGCTCTTCACATACACATACACACACACACACACACACACCACACACACACACACACACACACACACACATATCTATACTTTATATGTATGTATGTATGCATGTAAGATCATTCCCCCTCGCTATAATTTAACTGCTTTACTCTCTCTGTCGCTCTTCTCTCTCAAATATTATAAACCTGAGCGTCGTCTCTCTCTATCTCTCTTTCACCCTCTCTATAATTTAACTGCTTTATTCTCTGTCTCTCTTCACTCTCTATATGACAACAGTCTTTTACTTTCCGTATCTACCTTCAATATATCAATATATACCCATGTTCTGCTGCACGTCGGGCTGAGGGGGCCAAACTCCTCAAATACCGGTAGCTCTCCGACAGGTTTGCGGTCGTACCCCTGGCAGTGGACACTTCTGGTGTCCTCGGCCCCAGGGCGGCCTCCTTACTCACCACCATAAGCGCTGAGCTGGCCAGCCACAGGTGTCAGCCCCGCGAGTTGGAGTGGTTTTCCAGCGCGTTCCCTTGCCGTCCTCCGTGGAAACGCCTTCTCCATTCTGTCCGCCGGAGCTGTGGGTGGGCCACATCGCGTACCGTTGTAGTTATTGTATACAGATATTAACTCATCAATCCCATTATTTATATCATATATCAACATAGAGATGAGCGTCGTATGTATGTTTATTTCAAAAGGATAACCTCCTTCAAATTCGGTCAACACACGAGCAGGTAATACATACATCAAGAGAGACAGAGAGTGAAAGAGACGGATTAGGAAAACTACACACACGCATCTAAAGAGAGAGAGGGGGAGAGAGGAGAGAGATAGAGACAGGGAAAGAGAAACAGAGGGACGGGCAAGAAGGTAATACATACATCTAAAATCATTTGGATACAAATATCATACTATAATGGTTGCAGAACGAAAATACAGACAAATATAATAATTGTTTCTACTTTTTGGCACAAGGCCAGCAATTATTCCAGTGTATTACTGGTACTTTATTCTATCGACCCTGTAAGGAAGAAAGGCAAAAGTAAACCTCGGCGGAATGTGAACTCAGTCCGTAAAGGGACGTAACTGTGTTGCAAAGCATGGCGTCCGACTTTCTACCGATCGTGCCAATCCACCGCACAGAGAAATATAATAATGTATATGACAACACTGTTTTAGTTTCCGTATCTCGCTTTAATATATACACATGTATATATATATATATATTTTATATATATATATATATATATATATATATATATATATATATATATATATATAGAGAGAGAGAGAGAGAGAGAGAGAGAGAGAGAGAAAGAGAGAGAGAAACAGAGGAGGGGAAAAGAGAGAGATAGGACCGTTAGACAGAGAGAGATACAATTAAAGTGTTAGTTATTCAGAGAGAGAAAGAGAGAGAGAGAGAGAGAGTCGGAAGGACAATGTGACATGAGAGGGTGTGTAGTATCTTTGCAGTGGAGTGGTGGAGGCAGGTATACCTAGACCGACGCCAGCCGCACGGGTCAGAGAGTATATATATATATATATTTGAAAAAAATGAAAAGAATGACTTCACTTGTAGTGTTAAAAAATATATTATGAGTGAACTCATAATATTATAACATTAAATCATAACATTTTTTAACACTACAAGTGAACTCATTCTTTTTCTTATACATGTGTGTCTATATGTGTATGTATATATATATATATATATATATATATAGAGAGAGAGAGATATCCAGGGGGTGTAACTAGGAGTTACTGCAGGTTCACCCGGGAGAGCACTCGATGTTTAGGTTCACTTCTGTGATGAGGTGTAGAGCTATACAGAGTGTAATATATAGAAAGGATAAAAAGGACGATTGATTATTCCTTCATTGCATTTATTAATAGGTGACGCGCGTTTCGCGACTGATCAGCTCAAGTTCGATCTATATCGATCCTTCCCGACTCAAAAATCCGCAGCTCGACGGACCCTCTTAAAATGCTATAAGAAAATGAATTACATGCTATGTGGTAAAGTCAGAGATTCAAGAGTTTGACAAAATGAGTTGTTTTGATTGGTGGGAAGGATCAAGGCTAGGTACTTGGCTCTAGTGTATAAGGGGTGGGTGTGATGGTGAGATGTTGGTGACGGTCTGTGGATGAGATGGGCTGTGAGGTGGTGGTGGTTGGTTGGCCTTGGCGTGTAGAGTATGTGGGGGTGGATGTGATGATAAGGTGGTGGTTATGGTTGCTTAGTGGGATGGGCTGTGGTATGAGGTTAGTGGATTGTCAGTGGACGGATTGGAGTGTGTGTGGGCGTGTGGTATTGGTGCCGTTGTCTATGGTAGCGGCGTTTGTGGGCACGTGGTGGATGTATTGGTGGCGTCAAGGTCCTTACCTAGATACATAGCTAGACGCTCTTCGTCTGACATATACTTTGTATATACGTATATATATATATATATATATATATATATATATATATATATATATATATATATATATATATATAAATATATATATAGCTTTGACAATTTTGAAAGGTTTACAATACATTAGCTCTAGGAAAGAGATTTTTCTAGGAAAGAGATTTTTCCGAGCCGTATATTATAATTGAACATAAAAGAAAAACGAACACAGACATATACATATATGTGTTCAAATCGTAAGGGACCAGATTCGCTAAGGTGAAAAGAATACTAGCTATAGACACTAGTTTCAAATATTTTCAAATATACCTAACTGTACCAAGGATCTCACATATTTTCCAATATATATATATATATATATATGTGTGTGTGTGTGTGTGTAAAAGGTAAACAGAAAGGTAAACAGAAATAACAATACAAATGGTACATGCTGGAGATGCATTGTATAGCTACAAGGGCGGTGCCCCAGGATGGCCTCAGCCGGATGGCTGGAACAGGTGAAAGAGTAAAAGAGTATATATATATTCAAATATAAATATATATACATATTCATATAATTATATATATATATTTCGTTCCTGAATTTGTTTAGCAAGATTCTTTATCTGAAAACGTGTGTTGAAACCGATATGGTTATACTTTGCGGGGGTCATGTTGCCAATAAGAAACACACGCACCAGTTACTTTCACTTCAATTTATTATAATAAATTTATAAATTTAGGAATTTATAAATTTCCGGTTGGTTGGTTGGTTCCACAACCAGATGGTTGTTTATATATTATCAAAGTTCTTTCGTCACACATTCTGTGACCTCTTCAGTGACTGGGGATTCTTTTCTTTGTTTTTTCTGCCTCTCTTTTGTTCTTTTCTACGCCATATTGATTTTGTGTGTGTGTTGTGTGCTTAGTTTGCGCATGTGTTACATCCGCGTGTCTGTGTGTGTTTATATTCTTTACATGTTTATTTACATGTTACTGGTTGGTTGTTTGTTCTATGTGCGTGTGTGTTTTCATTTTGTCCTTAATTGTAAGTTGTGATGTTGCTGTTCCACTCATGTTTTCTATTTAATTTTGGTTAGAGTTCATTTATGTTTATTGCCTCTGTGATTTGTCTAAACATTGCGTCTTTTCTGTGTGTAGATTCTATTGTTAGCATTGGTGTTAGCATTGCAGGCGACATAGCTAACCTATTCATGGTATGGTGGGACAGTAGACTTAAACTTAAA
>OZ024743.1:314408333-314463333 GCA_964016885.1 Eledone cirrhosa | reverse complement strand
GTATACAATACACGCACACATGCATGCATACATGCACACACGTACGCACACATATATACATATGTTTGTGTGTGTGTGTGTGTGAGAGAAAAGGAGAATACACACACACACACACACACATACACACACACAAACACCAACCTTGTAGGGGACTGTTCCACCCTTAGGCTACCTATCTATCTTCGTTATGGGTTGGTGGGAGCTATAGTCAAGGAGGGGTATGTCTAGGTGGGGGTTGCGTAATATATGTTACGTCTATGTGCTAGGTTTAAAAAAGAAGAAGGAACTCAGGATTTTGCGTTGGCAAGAGGAGAAAATTTCCGATTTCCTGTTAAGCAGGTTCAGTTTAGAGTGTATTATGGCATGGCATTCCAGTAAACACAGGTCAAAACTCCCGCTCTGCGGTCGGTATGGCGTGGATCTAGTAAGCTTCCTCCAAAAAAGTTTGTATGGGGTACTATTATTTTTTAAAAAGGAGATGTATCCCGCCAGTGAGGTGGCATTATTATGTCTATCGTGTATTAATGTAAACATATGTGCGTTAAATCTAGTTTTAAATGTATTGGACGTTGATCCTATATATGTTTTGGTATAGTTGTGTGTGGTTACGTCACATGCATATACGATATTTTTCATGAGGCAATCCCCCCTTAGGGGACAATTACTACTCCGCCTACAATTGCAACTGCGGGTTCGATCCGTTAGCGTACCTCCCGAACTTTGGTTACTAGCATTATCACTAGGTGCCTCTATATCATTAGATGGCTCAGTGATGCTATTATGTTGCCCATTTTCTAGTGTAGTCGGTTGCTGGTGGTTAACTGCCATTTTAATTGCTTCGAAACCTTCCCTAGTTTTCCTAATGTTCGTGCGTGCTAGGTGTGATGCGAGGTTAGGTGTGGTCGAATAGGATAATTTAATCACGTTTTTGTTAATTATGTTACGATATCTATTGCCTGGTGGGAAGTGTTTTTCTAATAATGAGAAGAATACTCTGGGGAGGTTAGTGAGGACCTCAGAGTTAAAAGGTGGGTTAAAATACATGTTTTTCCTTCTTCTATTTTTCTTATCTGTGGGGCGAGTCTCGTTACTGCGCGTACTATTTTGTAGGGTTCCGTTATTAACGTTAGTGGCGTTGTCTGTTTTGCTTAAGCGCGGATGGTTTATATTCATGGCATGATCATTTGCTGATTTAGAGTTGTGGTGAGGGACTCTAGTATTGTCTCTACGTGGTTTACATTTAGCTGGGTTACCGCCATTAGGGTTCTTACTATTATTATTGCCTCTAAGTTGGTTAGGCTTTGTGGCCATACTATGTGTGATTATGTTGGTAGGTTTCACACTCATGGTTTGGGAGTCCTTATGTATATATGATAATCTATTCCCGTAACCAGATTCTGCTAGGGCCTTGTCATAATACTCTGCATTGGCGTTGAAGATACTTTCATTACAGGACAGTCTGCTAATTCTATTAGAGACCCCCCTGGGAATAGCGTTTAGGACTGATTTGAGGTGGTTGGAGCTGGCGTTTACATATGTAAGTCTATCATTAGGTTTATGGTAGGGTGCAAATGTTTTAGTTTCTAGGTCAAGGGTGGCGTCTAGGAAGTTTACTGTTTTGTCATTTGCATCTATGGTAATACTTAGATTAAAGAACCTAATAACTGTTTCCTAGTTCTTTCTATGTTGCACTTTTTATACTCGGGAGTGAGGAGGGCGTCATCACGATATATATATATATATATCTACCCTCCTTTTAATTTCAGTTTATTTTGATCATGCCTTTATTTTTAAATTTTCTCTTTCCTTGTATTTTGATCATGCTTTATTTTTATTTATTATATTTTTTGTCTTTATTTGTTAATTTTTCATTCGCACCGTTTCCTTTCGCTATATGTCTCTCCACCACTCCCCTACACACCTTTTGAACTCTGTTCCCACACACTTCTCACCTGAAGAAGGGCTTATGCCCGAAACGTCGTCCCCCATCTACCCCCCACTCTCCTGAGCGTGAATTTAATAAACATTTATCGTACTGCCTCTCTGTTCTGTCCCTGTTCAATTTTTCATTATATATATATATATATATATATATATATATATATATATATATATATATATATATATATATATATATATATATATATATATATATATATATATATATATATAGTGAAATAAGATAACAAGTACGGTTGGTTACTCCTTCATTACGTTTATTGTTTCGTGACGCGCGTTTCGACACTGATCAGCTCAAGGTTCGATCTGTATAGATCTGACACGACTCTGTGACCCGCGGCTCGTCAAACCCCTTGTAATGCTAATGGAAAAATGAATACATGCTGTATGATAAAGTCAGAAGTTCCTATGATAGTCATTAAGGTTTGTTTTAATTGGTGGATTAATTAATTGGGATGTTTTTGCATGTAGTGTATGTGGGGGATGGGTGTGGTGTCGGTCGCAGGTTGAAGTGGGCGGTTGATAGGGGGTGCTGGTTATCGGTAGAGAGATTGGCATGTATATGTCTGATTTTTGTGTGGTGTGGGTGTGGTGTTGTTTTTGATAAAGATGAAAGGTTGCGGTGTTTATGGTGGTGTGATGATTGTGTTCGTGGTGTCATTTCCATAAGGAAATACATATATAGACACACTTAGTCTGACAAATACGTTGTATACATACGCATGTGTATTTATATATAGAGCCAGTGGAGATGGCGTTGTACAAGTATACTTACATACATGCGATGTTTAGGGAGTGATGATATGTGTTGGCAATTTTGATGGTTGTGGAAGTAAGGCGATGTGTCTGGTGGTGGTGATGAGTACAACATGATATTTACAGTTTTGAAATTTACGATGGATTACAGCTTAAAAAGTGACATAGGGAACACGGGGAAAACAAGGTTGTGAATGAGGGATGGTGGACGTATGGCGATGTGTTTGGCGGTGGAGATTTGTTTGACATTATATTTGCAGAATTGGATGTAGCACACATAAGCAAACAGGCAAAAACGGTAATGACCGAACTGAGCATAGACGACAGGACACAACCCTACTCCCTGGGAGACCGAGCATATCAATTAAGGCCCACAAACCGAACTTTCAGTCCAACTACCCGTTAGACTTATAGCTCCCTCTAAATCAGCTTAGCTAGAATAAGTAAATATATCATCGACCGAGTAATACCAGAACTTAGACATAGGAGTAAACTCAGCCTCTGGTCCTGTACAAAGGAGGTAATCGACTGGTTCTACGCCATTGAAACCAATTCGGACCTTCGATTCGTCCAAATGAATATTACGAACTACTACGCTCCTATATCCCCGGTCATCCTAAACAAGGCACTGATATTAGCCATGAACAGATCAAGCCTCACCAGAAAGGAGGTAGACATCATACTAGTAGGTAAGAAAACTTTACTAGAATTTGACGGTAAATTATGAGAAAATAGACCAGATCACTTCGACATTACAATGGGGTCGAATGATTCCGCACAGGTTACTGCTGTAGTAGGCCTATACCTCATTAATATAACAACCGATGAGATCCCTAGCATAGGCGGAGGCTTGTACCGGGACGACAACCTACTCATGGCCCGCGGACTCAATAATAGCCAATTAGATAGACTACACAAACGACTTAGATGTATCTTTAAGACCCAAGGATTAGCGGTAGAAATAGAACCCAACAGTAGGACAGTAAACTTCTTAGAGGTCACTTTAGAATTAGACACAGGTCCTACCGCCCATACCATAAACCCAACGAAAACCTGAAATATGTCAGCAGACACTCCAACCACCCTAGGAGTATAATTAACTCGATGGTTAAGAGTGTTTCCAACAGAGTTTCCACCCTGTCGACGAACAGAACTATCTTCAACCAGCACCCGGAATACTATAACTCCGCACTTGAAAAGGCTGGTTACAATGAGAACATAAGTTACAATGACCCAACTAAAACCGCACGCCGCTAAACTTAATCAGACCCTTAAAAACGCATATAGACGAGGACACCCCACCTAGAACAAATACTAACCAAAGACCACCCTTAGCCGGCAGGACAGACAGCGTTACACACAACTGCTAAGGAGATAAAACTATACTCTCCAACCCCAGTAAGGACTCTGAATATCGCATGCGACTACGTAGTAATAGAGACACAAAACTTAACAGCATGACAAATATGCCTGACCAAAACACACCCACGCAACCACCAAACCATAACAACCACACTAAACACCGTAAAGCCCGAAGCAGACCCGTGTCAGGGACAACGCCCCGTACTCTATACACGTTGCCCTCAATATACCTGTAACCTTCTTCAAAGCTCTGGAACAATCCTTCCCACCCACACATAAATACCACCAGCTCTCTAATAGACACACTGTCAAATTCTCCTTCTCCACAGCACCAAATCTAGGCGACACGGTACCACACACAAATAGGACAAAAGTACGCAAACATATGATAGCGCTACAACCAGCCATTAGCACAACACAGAATGAAACTACACACACAATACAACACAGCAACCCACTTGCCAGCTCCACACAGAATACAAACAACCGACAACGTGGAAACAAACCCATAACCCCCAACTGCAACTGCAAAAAGCGGGTAGAATGCCCACTAAACGGGGAGTGCCTCGTTAAAAAACATTATTTACCGGTGAGATGTCACAGCTGGCCGAAAAGAGTACTCCTACATAGGGGCGACCTCGAGTTATAGTCACTGTAAGATACATTTTCATTATTTTTATGGAAGGGTTCTATTAGTTAAACGATACGTCCAAGAAGTTGAATCTTTTAGAGTTGGGTTCAAAAGTCATGCCAAGGCCTAAATCATTAAAGAATTTTCTAATCTTTTTCCTTAATCTTTCTAAGTTCTGACTATTTAAGTTTCTAGCGAAAAGTAGAGTATCGTCTCTATAGATTACGCCTTGTAGGTTATCAAATTATCTATGTAAGAAATATGCTATATAAATTCCAACCAAGTCTGTGATTTGGGCTGAGTTGTTTGATCCCATAGTTATATCGATGTTATTCTGTCTATTTTTCGCTCCCAGTAGCTGTTCTCGAATTTAATGATTGTTCTTCTAGCGGCTAGTATTATTTTAATCTCATCTGCTGAAAGATCCGAGTGTTTTTGTGCAAAGGATAGTGCCTTATTAAGGGTGGCTGGGGAGATAGAAGAGTAGTAGTCATTTATGTCAAATTGTATAAAGTGGGACGATTCTCTATTGTCTAATGTGTTGAACCAATCTATTGCTTCATTTGTGTTACCCCAGAGCTTGATTATTAGTTGTTCCTTAATTTGTGGTATTATTATATCTAGTATAAACTTACTAATTCTGCCTATATCTGATGTTGAAGGACATATCAATATAATAGTTGGTCTCATTTATGATCCTTCAGAATAAAAGTCGGTTCACAAGGTGTTAGACGTTCGGTTCTATCGGATATTTTAAGTTTGTTTACTATGTTAAGACCTTCCTTGTTAATGCCATTGAGTGCCGACTCAGTAGTTTTCTTGTATTTGTTATGTAATTCCCGGCGTATAAAGTTGCTGTGTGCATTAAGGCTCATGGTGTACAGGTTAGATGTGTTATCTGCCTTTACAATGATACCATTAGTGGCACGTAATTTTCTCATAAGTGCATTGATGTTATTTTGCAGTTTGTTGTGATGGGTTCGTTTTTTAATTTAATTTCTTTTATTATGTTCATGAGATCAAGTTCGAAGGCATCAAGATGTGGGTTGTCTGGTGGATTTTTGCAGAATTTAAACCCATATGTTTCCCTGGCAGATCCGTTATTTCTATCACTATTATTATGTCCTTTATCGTAATTGATGTGGTAATTTGAATTTATAAATTTATCGTTACGCATATATTTTGTATTTTCCCTTATTCTCTAAGGAAATTATGTAGGTTGCATGTATTTTAAATTGAGTGACACTGCCTTCAGTGTTTAGCAATGTCTAGACATCTCTATCTTAGAAACAATTGTTAGTCTGTAAATAAATTTCCTTGTTTGTACTGTTGACCATGTTATTCTTCAGATTTTCAATTTTATATATATATATATATATATATATATATATATATATATATATATATATATATATATATATATATATATTGAGTATATGTTGGTTGTTTACCGACCCCCCAGTATGCAGAATGGACCACTCGACGAAGTACGCAGGTTGGTTTGGTTACTCCGGAGTAATGTAAAATAATTAAGTCAAATATTTAAAATTTGGCTTCGTTTATTAAAGATGTACTGCTATATATATTTCGGTTACAGCCATCGTTGGCTGTGACCTCTTCAGGCAGTCCGAATTGGTGTGGTAGAGACAGGTACACATGTTGTTGAAGTGTTTTACTCCGTCAATACTCCGATATGTCCAGCTCCTGGTTGGGTTGTTATTTCTATGAGGAACTGGAATCATTATTTTATAATCCCGCCGAGGTTAACTTTGCCTTTCATCCGTACGGGATTGATAAAATAGAGTACCATAATACAGTGGAATAATTGCTGGCCTTGTGCCAAACGTAGAAACAATTATTTTATATATATATATATATATATATATATATATATATATATATATATGTGTGTGTGTGTGTGTGTGTGTGTGTGTGTGTGTGTGTATGTGTGTATGTATATATATATATATATATATATATATATATATATATAGAGAGAGAGAGAGAGAGAGGGAGAAAGAGAGAGATAGAGATAGATAGATAGATAGATAGATAGATAGATACATAAGTACACACACACGTATTGGATATTGTGTGTGTATGTCTGACTGGCAGGGCATATATAATATGATAGAGAGATTCAAACACGTAGCTCTCTATTTAAGTACTATCACCAATGTCTGAGTTGTTTACCTGCAATGATTAACACCTAAAATTATCTAAAAGCTGCGGGCATATTAAAGTGTTATATCTGAGAATATATCTTATATAACATATAGAATCGATTGAATCGTACAACTATATCCCACACCACATTCGCACCCTGTGCAGAACAGAATTCTTTATTTCGAACCAATAAATCAACGTTTCCATTGCTCTTTCAGTTACTTACACTATATCTACCAGTCGCAACGCCTGGCAGAAACAACGTGAAGTATTGTATCTTGCTCAATGTCATAATGAATCGCCCCCTCCGGGAATATACCGCGCAGGCTCATCATTGCGAATCCAATTCTCTAACCACAAAACCATATAATTCTATCGACATATAAAATGCGTTATTCACATTTATCCCGTGTTTATTTTACATTAACTGTAATAAATATTGTACCTTTAATGACTGTGGATTTATCCCTAACACAGCTTCGATTACTAAATGACTGCGAAAATCATCACTGAATTATTAATATATAGGTACTTATATCTAAACGATATTAATATAATTGTATATCAATACAATTGTTTCATAATGATGTTACAGTAATATTTGCCATTTAGTATGATGTGCAAATTATTATTAATACAATAGTACATTAACTATTGGAATCGTAATGTCCATGTAAAATACACATACTTACAATTCTCTCTCTATATATATATATAGAGATGTATGTGTGTGTGTTGTGTGTCTGTGTGTATATGTGTGGGTATGTGTGTAAATGTCTGTGAGTGACCCTTACAAGTAATCGAACAACGCATCACCTAGACACCTGTCCAGTGCTTTTGCTATTACTGGTGACAGTATTGTTGTCTCTTCAACGTTTAAATTAATACGTAGAAGAGTAAGCATGAGGTTAACGAAAGGGTATTTGGGAGAATTTGAAATTTGAAATGTAGTCGTCCTAAATACGATTAGATATAGCAATAACATTCTCGTAAAATTCAAATTGGACAAGAGTACCAGTGATATATTGAACGTAGCACATCTCGGATTAAGTTATGGATTCTCTAACCATTTATGATATATAGGAATATATGTATTTATGTGTGTCTCGACATGTTTATGTATGTATGAAAGTATATATAAACTAAATATAGTTTAGCCTATTCAATACATGGATCAACTTTTAGAACTGGATTGCTTATCTATGCATAAAATGACTATCTATAAGTTAAAGAAACATTAAGGTAATCCAGTCAAAACAATCGAACGGTGTGATTCTACGTAATGGGAATAATATCTTCAGGATAGTAAGACGCCCAAATGATATACACTATATTTTATTAATTTGTAATGAGTTATATTATACAACAGACTGTCACTTTATTACGACACGTTTAATAACATGTACACACAAATTCATGTACATAAAATACACATACACATAGTATGTTTGAGTACGTGTGGTTGAATGAATTTGGGAAAGCTGTAAGAATTATTGGCAAAAGGGAATCCAATTCTTTATGTATATATATATATATATATATGTGTGTGTGTGTGTGTGTATATCTATTATATATATACATACATATATATATATCAATATCAATATTATATATGCAGTTATATATATATATGTATGTATACATATATATATATATATACATATATATATATATATATATACATATATATATATATGCATGTATATATATATTTATATATATATTTAATTATTTATTTAAATATACATATATATTTGTGTGTGTGTACGCAATTGTGTGGGTGTATGCAATTGTGTGTGTGTACGCAATTGTGTGTAAATAGCTAATCCTATCTTTCCTACGTGCTACACCTCAATGAACACTGAGAATTAAACACATTTTTCTTCCTGATTTCCAATACATCGCACTAACATATAGAAAGTTTCACCTGGATATAACATATTCAATATATTATTAATACGACCTCTTAAGGATGGCGCAGTAAATAATTTTCTTTTTTTTCAGTAAGCCTTCCATATATAATGTAAAAATAAATATATAAATATCGGAAGAAAATAAATAAAAATGGTGTGTATGACCATTGTGATAGATGCCGCTCACTATATTCATAATTATCACAATGCCAACGTTATCGTTTTAGGTGACACTTCGAACTTTGAATCAGTCAACCAATGAAAAAGGACGATTTTTCAATGGTGCTTCATATATCAAGTAAGATTACTCTAACCTTTCTGCCAATGTTATCTTATGCATCGTCTGCTGAGAACCTAAAATTATAACTGAAGCAGAAATTTGAGATTCGCATGCATTGAAATCATTCTATATAAAGCTTAAGTATTATTACAAAAATGAATGACAAAATAAAGTCAAACCAAACAATATAACCACACATACGACCATATATATATTTATATATATATATATATATATATATATATATATATATATATCTGTGTGTGTGTGTGGGTATGTATGTATGTGTGTATGTATGCATGCATGTGTGCGTACATATATATTTATATGTTTGTATACGTATGCATGAGTGTGTGTATGTTTGTGTGTCTGTGTGTATGTGGGTGTATATGTATATATATATATATATATAAAAGCATATGTACATTAGGAGGCCCTTCTATATGTTTCCATAGATTGCCAAGAGACGAGTTGTAGTTTAAATATATGAAGAGCTGATTTCCAGTGTAAATTCTAATACATCCAATGTTCTGTGAAGAGGGTTATGTCGTGTTATGTTACTCAAAATAAATATAATCCCTTGTCAAATAGAAAACGATAGCAACTCAAAATGAAAAGTCCACAAATATTCCCTGGAATAAATGTGTGAATACAAATAGATATTTATGGTACGGGTTGCAAATAAAATATCACTATTTTCAAGAGAAAATTGCACTCATTCCTTTCATTACAACATTGTGTAGTTAGGTTGAAAATACTATAACGCAGTTTGTTTACTTATAACATTAATTGTCATCAAATAATCTTCCATGCGATGCCACCATTTGCGAACACCAGATGGAGCTCTGTGTTTGCCATCGTGCGAGAGAAAAAGCGTGGAAGGGAGAAGAAGGAAATAAGGAATACTATATATATATATATATATGCCTGTGTGTGTTGTGTGTGTGTGTGCGTGTGCGTGTGTGCGTGTGTGCGTGTGTGTGCGCGCGCGCGCATGTGTGTGTGTCAGTGCTCTGAAATAGCTATGTATATATGAATATACGTATTGTATATGCACTAATATACTGTATGTTTATTTTAAAACATTTTGAATTGATGTTGCTATGACCTTTAAGTAGTGACTAACGTCAGCAAAAAAAAACAGGAAAATAACCGACTTTTTTGTGGTTATCAAGGTTATATATCCGTTATTTTTGCTGAGACTGTAGAAGCAGCCTTCTTAAAGACCATAAAGATAAAACAAAGTTAATCATTATATAATCTTAAAATATGTTTGAAATTCTAACAGACCCGGTGGTTGTGTGGTACAATTGTTGTTTACACAATTGTATAACTGCTAATTTTAATTGACAGAGATTGTTCAAATCTCAATCTCGTAGTAGAGAAGATTTTTGTTTCACGTTTTTCTTGCGAGAAGAAGGTAAGATGTTAGAGCATAATTCGCTATTCGTGCCCCGTCAGGCTTGGCGTCGACATTTGTCATATTCTAATGTCCTTTGGCTTTGCTGGGCCGTGCCCCACTCGCTCCGTGTTGACAGTGTGTGTGTGTGTCTCTCTGTATATGGTATCTATGGGGCAGAATAGTTTATTCTCTCTTTTTTTTACCGTATTTCTAATTTGAAGGAGAGATTTAGTAAATGAAAGAGTGCGACTTTGTGTGTATGATGGTTAGTTCATTATCATTAGGTTGAGAGTTTGACCTTGACCAAGAACATTTATTTTATGTTGCTTTTGTCCACCCAGCTGGATTCAAAGTGTCGGGCTTGTCAACCTGTCATGATGAATATCCTTGAAAATTACTTTAAGAGGTTACACCAGTCTTTAGAATATTTAACCACACCTATTAATTTGACGGCCAGGCTGTTCCAAATAATAGGAACACTCATCATCAGAACAGACGAGATCCAACAACAACATTAATAAAACTAATTTTCTCATTATTTATTTGGTATTTGGATCATACTTAACAAATGTTCTCATATAAAATTATAATGGAAGATTTTTAGATAAAGAAATAGACTTTAAGATAAACAATTTTATATGATAGTGGCCAATGCTAAAACTTTCCTTTCAAAGAAAATATTAGAATTCCTTGAGAAAGGACAAACATGAAAAAAGAACAAATATAACAATTAATACATACATGCATACATACAAAAAATACTTCATTTGTCTACACAAGGGAAATTTAATTTATCTTTTCGTCTATATATATACTAACCGAATTACCCGCGCCTTGCTGCGTTTTACACATTTTTTTTGTAAGAAAATGATGATTGATTTTAAATCAGTGATATAATTTATGGAGAAAAAATAAAGGGAAAATGTTAAAAAAGTAGAGGCATCGACTAATAAGTTTTGTTGTTATAATTCTAGTGATGTTTTGCCATAGATAAAATGTCTAAATTAGCCAAATTTTACTATACAAGAGAAGTGCTTTTTTGTTGATTTACGTTTAATTAATAGAAAAACCCCGTGATAATAGAGGTTCCAATACTCAGGTTATGGGCTTCCAAAATGTTCACTATAAGGGTGTTTAACCCCCCATTAGGGTGTCTTAATATTATTGAAATTTGCTACAATTTTGTGAACAGGCATCATATTTTGTCATTTACCTATGGTTTAAATTACTCGCACCAACCAGAGGTATATGATTTTTAAAGCGATGAAATACCAATGAAAGTTAGAAGATCTCTGATGAAGGACTAATTTTATTCATGTGTAACCCATGTGCAACCACGTAACTCTCCATTTTTCTCATATTTATATTTTTTCCTCAGCTGTGATTGTTTGTTTATTTCTTACTGCTTCCCCTCTCTCTGTATCTCTCACCTTCTATGTATCCCCTCTGCCAGTCACACTCTCTCTCGGCTGGTCTCTTCCTCATACTTCCACTCACTCACTCTCTGCTTCTCACCCTCTCTCACTTCCTCCCGCTTGACCTGTGTGAAACCATTTTCTCGCTCACATCTCACCCAAGTCGGATGGTGGTCTGTATCTCTTGTCCATGAATTCACCAAGCTTAAGCTTACAGATATCATGTACTTGTCTCTCCCTATCTTTCCGTTGCAATACCATCGTTGTTTGTTTACATGTCTCGCTCGTTTCACCCTATTTTACTTATCCCAATAACTTTATTTACTTATTGATCGCACCAACTAGAGGTATATGATTTTTAAAGCGATTAAATATCAATGAAATACCAATGAAATACAAATGAAATTTGGAAGATCACTGATGAAGGACTAATTTTATACATATGTAACCCATGTGCAACCACGCAGCTCTCTATTTAAATATCAAAAATATTAAAAAGTAAAAATTTAAGAAGTAAAATATATATATTTTTAAGAAGTAAAAGATATTAAAATTAGAATTACATTAAATTTAAATTTAAAGATTTAGAATTTATGAACATATGCATATAATTTAAAAAATGAGATTATAACTGTTTGCATAAAGTAAACATTATGTAGAGAAGATTTAACGTGTAATTATATTTTATATATATATCTAAAAGTTCAGTTTTGGCAATGTTTACAAGAACTAAATAAATTGTTACGTAAATTAATGGAGTTCTTACATTTAAGTATGAAGAAAACTTCTTCAACACACAAATTGCAAAATTTGGATACAGTTGCGTTACCGTAAGCAGGTGATTCGACATTATATTCCAAGATAAAAAATAGTCTCTATTTTTGTATTTTAAGTTCCATATCATGTTGGATAGAGAAGTTGAAGATTGTTTACCAATATTATTAAACTAGCATTTATGGTTATTGAAACGAGATTTAAAGCCTGTAGAAGTTGAGCCAACATAGTTAAAAGTATTATCATTGGGTTTGACATTGCAATTATAGACCACATTTTTAACTAAACAGTTATTTTTTAAAGGATAGTTAGATTTAATTCTACAATTACATTTATCAGAGTTTATATTATTCGGAACAGTATTATTATATTTGATATTACTAGAGGTATTAGTGCTATTCTGGTTACGGTTTAGATTTCTATTATTGATTCTATTTATATTTTGTGCTAGGGTCGCAGTAGTAGAGTAGGATAGTTTAATTGTATGTCTGTTAAAGATTGAATAATATCTATGGGCCTTGGGAAAACATTCATCAAGAGCTTTAAAAAATAGTTTAGCTAAAGGTGTTTTAATACTTAGCGAAAATGGAGGAGCATACCAGATTATGTTTCTAGTTCTATTTCTTCTGTTAGTTTTAGAGTTTATGCTAGGTTTCTTATTATAATTATAATTAATATTATGGTTAATATTTATAGTTAATTGCCTTATCATTATTGTCGATGTATTTGATTTCATTATTATAGCTTGCTCTACTTAAAGCTTCGTTATAATATTGTGCCTTATCTTCAAATATATTTTTATTCGCTGAAATTCGAGGAATACGTTGTTGCACAGAATTTACGATAGTGTTCTCAACGGATCTAGGGTGATTAGAGTTGAAGCTAACGTAGTTGAAGTTCTCATTAATTTTATAGAATGGATAGTATAGCACAGTATTAAGGTTTAATGTTACGTCTAAAAAGTTAACAATTTTATAATTATTCTCTATTTCTAACTTAAGATTATAGCTATTAAAAAATTGTATTATTGATTTTCTTTTTCTATTGATTTCACAATTATTATTATTTTCAATTAACAGCAGCATATCATCACAATATAAACCACTGGTCATCTCCGGTAGTTTTCTATGTAATGTATTGTTAATAAAAAGCACACACACACACATGTACACTTGTGGAGCTTCTTAAATTTTTAATTTTTAATATTTTTACTTCTCAAATATTTTTACTTCTTAAATATCTTTATTTTTTATCTTACTTCCAAAATATCCTATAATCTTTTTAGAAAAATTACTTAAAATGTTTAAAAAATTATTTATTTCCAAAAAAATAGTTTTTGGGTCACCTTAATATTTTTAATATATTTTTTAGTATTTTTCTAATATTTTTATATATTTTAAATATTTTTAAGTATTTTTAAATATTTCTTAATATTTTTTTATATTTTTGAATAATTTTAGATTTCTAATTATATTTCCAGAATAATTTTAGGTTTTTTATTAATTTTAAACACTTTTTAAAAGGTTTTTGAGTATCTTCGGAGTCTTTCTGAGATTTTTTAAAAATCTCTTGGAAAGTTTTTCCAGGAATTTTCAAGAATTTTGCCTAGAATTGTTAATATTTTATAGTCTTAATTTTAAATGGTTTTAGTATTTTCTTATCCTTTTAATTAATTTTTAATTTATTTTTTATTTTTTGTAATTATTTAATAACTAAATCTGGCTAAATATAACTTTAAACATATCTTTGTCAAAATTATCCCATAATAACTAATAAATAAACGAAACTGGGATTTTGAATATTTTTCCAATGTAAAACATTGAAACATATAAGTAATCTTATTGACTCAGTTAGTTTTATTTAATTTAATTTAATTTAAATACTTACACTAAATATAAACTAGTATCTCTCATAATTTATCACCTTTAACATGATGTACCCATCTATCCACTCATATATCTATCCTTACATCTATCCTTATATCTACATTTTATCCTATGCTTCTACTTCATATTTTTAATATATTTTAATATATTTCGATATATTTTAATATATCTTAATATATTTTAATATATCTTTATTTTTAATACATCTTTATTATTTTTTCTATATATCTAATTTTCTATATACTTATAATAGAATTCTAACAATTATTAGTAAATATGCGTAACATAAATATGTAACATAAACATAAGACGTATTTACGTTATATGAACTCATCCTCGGATAAGCTTCTTTCTTCGCTCTTTCTTCACTTTATTTCTTCACTCTACTTCTACATATACTAATATTTTCTTTTCTTTTCTTTTCGCTCTCTTCTTTTTTTTCTCTCTCTTCTTCCCAAAGCGTAATTTAAATAAAGGGTTGTTTTTCATTCAATTTTTCGGACGTTCATTTGCATATTCACATAGAACTTTGAGTTACCCTCAATAAAATGTTTCACTATCCAGCGAAGTTTCAACCGTCAAGGTTGTTTTCCACGGCTATGTCACTGTTTATAAAACAAATTTTGTATTTTATCTAATGAAAGCGCACCAAGAAGGCATTGGTTTCCCTTGAAATATATATAATAAAATAATTATGGTTTTATAAATATAGTTTCCATTTATTAATATATTGAATATTTACTCCAGTAACTGTTGAGTGCTCTATATCAGTTATAAACTTTAGAGTTTGTTGGAATCCCAACAAATTAAATATAACTTCTGCATATATATATATATATATATATATATATATATATATATATATATATATATATATATATATATATATATCGTTTTCGGTTCGCCCGTCCGACTAATTCACTCGATATGCAAATTAGGCTGCTCATCCGTTAATATGCATAAGGAAAGTATATACTTTCAAACGTTCAATCATCTGACAGAAAGGTATACGATGCTGACGATAGCTAAGAAGCTTGAAACTAGTAAATCGTTCCTGTGTCAGTGTTGAACAAAAAGGCGACGATGGTTGCCAAACACTGTACGGCGTAATTCGGGCTGTTTGTTCACAAACAAACCGAACATTATGATAAATGTTCGGTAAACCCATACGTGCGTATATATATGTGTGTACATGTATGTATATACATACTACTGTACGTCTGTATACATATATGTATGTATACAGACATTTAAGTATCAGCCGTACTAAGAGTGAGAAATGAAATTGTGTTTCATACTTTTCCATATATATATAGAGAGATAGAGATGCCTGGCGGAGAAAATTTGATGGTATAATGAGAAATCAGTCTGACTGTTATCTACAGTCCAATTGAACACTTCGGGATGGGAACTAGTTCGCATTACATTACACATCTGAAATGGAAAATGACAATGAGACCAATGTAACCATACAACATTCAAAGCAAGAGTAAAATAGAATTGTAACATTAGAATTATGAATAAATCGTATGATAAGATATATTTGGTGTAGTTAATAGATATATTTTATAATGCGGGATTGGCATTAATGAAAATGGTATGTCTTGTGCGAAGAGAAGATAGTGTGTTAAATTATTTGTATCAACCAGTTGTTATGTGTCGTCTTTATTTCTTGGCTTTAGTTCAGCTGTCATTGTCTTTTGTTTAATGTTGCGGAAAAAAATTGTCTGTTTATATTTTTTTGTAGGTGTTGTTGAGTGTAGATTTTGTAATGTGTCTCCAGACTTTTTAGTTTCTACATCCTCTAGGAAAGGATGGAACGATTCTCCAGCCTCGGTAGGAACTCATAAGATTTTTTAGAGCGCTAGGTTTAACAATCACCACACAACGTTAACTTACAAGTTAAAACATTCTAGCTTTAACCTTGAGAACAAATGTTTTGTTTTGAATTGTATTCAAAGTGGCTAGGCTGTATCAGGGAGATACAAGGTTCGATTCCTTGTAGTGGCCGATAATTTCATTTTCCGTTTTTAAGGGTCTTCACCCTATCTTATAGGCTATTTTATAGCATCTCCGCGCATGTGCACATGAAACTGTATAGTATATTTATCCCTTCAGCGTTTTGTAAAAGACCGATAGTTCAGCTACAGAATTGTTGTTGCTATTTAAAAGCTATGATTCAGCTACCTATTTTAAGACGGTAAATGATGCCACAGTCTCTTGTCTTAATGATACAAAGCGCCTAGATGGTATCTGTGAGATACTAGGTTCGATTCTTTGTAGCGCCTGATGGCAACTACTTTCTCCTTCTTTTAGGAGTCTTCAGCCTCTTTTATAACCTAGTTTATAACATCTCCACGCTTTAGTACACCACATATAATGAATTTAGTCCTCAGCATTTCGAAACGTCGGAGAAATCGGCTAGGTATTTATTTTATAATTCTGTATTGCTGTGAAATGCCGTATCAATGTTCTTGTGTATTCGCCAAACTAGTGTCTTTCAGTTGTGGTTGGTGGTTATAGTTCAGCTGTCATTCGTTTTGTACTAATGATAGACTAGTTGGAATATAAAATATATCCAAATAAAGTGGAAATTATATTAAAGAATGGCGGTTATATATTCGATGTTTCATTCACACGAGGTATTGTTCCGGTGAACTTTTGCTCTTTTGACAAAAATATCTTTGAGACAAAATTATTCTGCATTATAAGTTCCGAAAAATATAAATGAATGAGATATTTATGACATTGATGAGATAACTAAATTAGCTTAAGATAAAACCGACAATAATATGATTAACACACACACGTACATTTATAAAAAGACGTAATATGAATGACATAAAAATAAGATTAGAATGTCTCAATAATGGACATTATAAATAACCACATTATGGGATATTAATTGACATTTAAGAAATATTTAATAGCATATTAAGATAATATTTTTCTATATTAAGCAACTATTAAATGCTCTTTATTCATAGTAATTTCGAGATATTTGAATATGAAAGGAGTAGCTAGATATTTTGTTATATTGTTCTTATTGAAATGTTTACACATAATGTTTACTAAGCAATATACATTACACATACATACACACGTATGAGTTCCGTGGGGCTCACAAACATATGAAAATGGTGAATGGACGTAACTTGTAAATTGTTAATGTTTCCACTTTAAATTTTCGTTAAGTATATATGTGATCGTGGTATACTCAGCCAGATCACGCGATAATTCAATAGCGTGTCTGTTAAGTTAGTAGAGAAGATGAGTGACAAACGTGTTTTGTCAGTTGCGTAGCCAAAATCTATCATCAAGTATATATTTATATATATATATATATATATATACATATATATATAGGAAAAGGTATGACCCTGACGGCAGAGCTCAAGCCGTTTCGACGTTCCAGATATTGCCGTCGAAACGGCTTGAGCTCTGCCGTCGGTGTCATACTTTTTCCTATTTCCCACTCTACTACCCTAAGTATCGAGTACTCTGGTACGTTATGGTCCATCTGGTTCCTTTGTTACAAATATATATATATATACACAGACACATGCACACACACACACACACACACACACACACACATATATATATATGTGTGTGTGTGTAAATATAGCCGGCATGAACTGGGGTTTGGATTCAAAGTCGAGTCCGGGAACTATTATAGGCACCCGTTTCATCTGTGTTGTATTGAAGCGAATAACTTTGTGTATACTCTGGTAATGTATCTTATATTGCCTATTGAGTGCGCTGAGATACAACCGGTGCTGGCATTGATATATATATATAAATATATATGTATGTATGTATATATATATGTATATATATATACATATATATATATATATATATATGTATATATATATATATGTGTGTGTAAGAGAGAGTTCCGGATACAATCAAGAGTAACCACAGTAACTAGGGTACTCAATACATTAGTAGAGTGGATACAACAAACTTTAATATAGAAATCATTTCTACGGGACTAGAACAGTTTAGAAATCATCAGGTAAAGGACATTTCCTGAAGATTTCCTTAGAATGAAACAGTTCTAATCATGTAAAAGCCATTTCTATATTAAATTAAGTTAGAATGTCTTTAATAATGCAAAGTTTAAATAATCACTTTATGGGATATTAATTGACATTTACAAAACAATTAATAACACATTAAGGTAATATCTTTCTCTATTAAACAACTATGAAATCCTTTATATCCATAGAGAATTTTTAGATGTTGAAAAGATTAGTTAGAATGTTCTTATTGAAATGTTTACAGATAAAATTTACGAAGCAATATAAATTACACACGCACAAACACACATGTATTAATATTTTCTATCGCATTCATTTCGTTCGCGTATTTGGTGCTGCTTATTTCTATCTAAGGAAAGTTTGTTTTTAACATAGCATCATATTGGAAGATGTAAACTGTATGAAAACGTGTCGAATAGATGTAACATGTCTCTGGTGAAGATTATTATGGAGTTACATTTGGCTGTGTTGTACTCGGCCACATTATACGACATTTCAATGTGTATTTTTCTTGATCGAACAGCTGAATGACATATATTATTCCTGGTGTTAAAGCCCATCTACAACTAACTACTAAATTCATCCACTTCTTTGTTGTGACACGATAAATGTTTTCCAACTCACACGATCAAACATGAACTACCTCATTTCTTTCTCAGATAGTTATTCATCTTCTTCAATGACTCTCCTTTATATTTTGAGAGGTATTACACTAGTAGAGTCCCATATAAAAAAATGTGTAGCAGGTTCCATACCTCTCATGACATTACGAGCAAGTTGAAGACGTCTGACATAGATGGTGTGGCTAATCGGCTGGGGGTTGCCTTAGAGAATCTTGTCTTTAACACGGTTAAGAGATTTGATGTTTTTCATCAAACATCAGGCCCCATCATGATAGAAAATATTTATTGAACATATATTAGCCCTTGGAATACAGAAGTACATTATTCTACTTATCAAAATATGTATATTATCATCTATCACATTAGTCTGTATTGTGATTAACATAGATTTAATTACTGCTTCGCATATTAACAAATACGTATTGGAAAAAGCGATCCTAACGTTGAGGTTTCATGAAATATGAGATAACATATAAACTTTTGTTTTCACTCTTTTATGACTAATTTGCATTGAACCAGCTTTCTTCAACCAACCATACCAACATATCTTACTATGCTTAACATAGGTTTTAGTGATTCATATATATATATGTATATATACACACACACACAAACACACACACACACACCCATACACACACAAGACCTATATATATATACATATATATATATACCTGTTATACAGATGAGCGCGAGAATGGGCACTCAATGTTGAAGTAGAGTTTAATATTATTTGTTCTGTAATGAGTGTTCTTCCTTTGGGGTTTCATGTGTGTAATCACAGTATCATTAGGGACCGTAATATGGTTTAATCTATATATTAAAACGAAAACAATCTTCAGAATTGACTAGCACTCAATTCCATTCAACCCGTTTTCACATAACGCAAATGTATCACCAGAAATTAGCCCACTTCACCCAACAAATTGATTAAGCTTCAGGCAGTTATTTGTTGATGAACTGATCGAAGGTAGATGCGTTTTGTTTATTCGTCATATCAAGCAGAAACGCATTAGATTTAAATCATGTGTAAATATTATACGACAACAATGACTCTTTTGAGGCGAATGATCAACACGTACTTAATGTAGTTTTCTGGCCAGATCAAAGAGAGGCATCGTGTATTCACCAATATTATAGTTAAAACAGTTACTATGTAAAGGGCTGAAATATGTGGTATCGAAAAGTGATGTCAACAGACAGACATTTACAGTTAGAAGCCAGCCATTGATGATAATTTAATAAAAATGGTTACTTTGAAGCTGCAAGCAAACACATCAAATATATACTCCACATTAGATGGCTTATCGAACTTTTGACATTATTGATATAATCTATGTATATTAGTCTGAAGCATACACACAGGCATACATATATACACTTCTTCTTAGATTTTCTTAATCACTGATCATGGCCCTCGTTATTATGTTAACCTGGAGTCATGATGCATGTGCACCTCCAAACCTCTTCATACTGATCACTTGATCTTGTGAAGGACACATATCTCTTAGTAGTTGTGTTTGATGACTATCGGCGGCGTTGCTAGGTTTCGTCTGTTTGTTGTTTATAGCTGTTTGGCTGATGGCATTTACACAATGATCTGCATTTGAGCATCAACCAAAATGATGTATTATGTAGCCATAGTGTGCTTTCTGCTGTCGTATACAGGGTATAACTTTGACTGCATCAAAACTGGTACTATGCAGTATTGGTATTTGCCTTTGCCTTGGACAAGTCTGGTGGCGTGGACGGTGGAAACACGAATGTATGAGAGACTGGCATTCTTCCGCAAAACACCCTACCCAAACTCATATCATTGAGAGTATCTTTCCAAGTGCAAAACTAATTTCAGTATTGATAGAATTTTTGTCGATAGAATTAGTTCATTCAATCCGTTTTTGTTTACTGCATCCTAAGATAAATTTTCCAATTACAAGATAACTCCGCTTACCGTTCTATTTGCTATAGTTACGAAAACAGTGATGTATATTTATATTGTAAAAACATAGGTGATAGTCCCTAACAGCCTAACGCTGTAATAGTATATTAAATGAAATTGTTTCTAATTTAGAGAGAAGCGTTTAATTGATGAAATCGACCCAAGTATCTGACTGGTAGATTATTTTATCAACACCTGGTGGAAATAAACGCAAAGGGGAGTCAGGTGTTTTTGAACTCAGTTCTTAAGAATCGTAAATAAATATCGCATGTTATAAAATCTGAGATAACGTGCATAGTTACTTTAAATATTAGACACGCATAAGGTAAATTCCAATCATTTTTGCGAACATTTCCCCCAAAGCATATGAATTTATTTCATAATGTAAATACGTAATTTTATGAAATAACCTGATCGTTTCTGTGAGATTATCGCGAATCATTCTCAATTAGAGAATCCCACTTGGTCTATTGATTAGGTTGTTGAAATTGCAATCATAAAGGTGTTGCTTTCATTGCTGGGCAGGACGGCGTGTCGTGTTCTTCAACATAGCGCTGTAATTCATGTTAATTTCATAGGATGTGGATATATATCATAACAATATCCAGAAATCCTCAATTGAGATATAACCTTTATTACACCAACTATTGTTATCTAGGTGTCAGGCTGTAAATTTCATTTCAATGTCAATCAATTGACAATGTTTTGCCTACGTCGTTCAATAAATCACAAATAACCTGCTTTATCTGAATTTATGACTGCGGTGCAGATTGTGTCACGTTAGTGCCTATTGAGAATTAGAAACAGTGTATATAAGTGGGGGCTTCAGAAATTTCGTGGGAAAAAGACAGTTGGAATAAACGATTTAAGTTATGATGTTTATTTTTCAACATATACTCCATCTAGGTCAATGCACTTCTGCAAGCGTTGATACCAGCCTTTAAACTCTGTCAAAGTAGATTTCTTTTACATCTTCAATTAGGGATCATATTTAACCCCATCTCTTCCACTGGTACATTTGTAGGCTGTTGAACTCTTTGGGGAATTGTTCCCCTAAACTTGCTCCAGAGAGTCAATGATTTGGATGCTCGACCACCACAACTTCACAATGAATTCTTTGTTTTGATGGAGGTCATGTTCCTTGAATACGTACTGATTACCGACTGGCAGCGCCGCATTGCAACATACATTTAAGGGTTCATGTTAGAACATGTTATGACACGTTAGTACGAGATCGTACAGGTGCATTGAGATCAAAATCCCTGCATATAAATTTTAGCTATATACTTTTTTTCCAACGAACATTTTGAACCCTCCTCGTATGTCGGTAGAAGACTTAGTTATTTACATGTAAATTCAACAGGTATAATGTCCGGTTTTTCAAACAACTTAATATTCATCGACAAACGTAGCGGAATACCGATCACATGAATTACAAATTACAAAGTACAACCTGGCAAGATTCGAACGTACATCGTAAATCAATGTAATTGAAAACCATGTCACTTTTATTAACTCGCGTTCTATCGTATTTTCCAACTCAAAGAAGAATGTAACTATTACTATTATTAGCAAATAGAATAATGTTTCATATATGAAAGACAGGATGAAATGATAATTACGATAAATGCCAACAGTACACATTTGTCTTGGAAAGCCACTATGAATTGTATATAAATAAATAAATAAATAAATAAATAAATATATAAATATATATATATATATATATATATATATATATATATATATATATATATATATATATTTATATATTTATTTATTTATTTATTTATTTATTATATATATATATATATATATATATATATATATATATATATATATATAATTCATAGTGGCTTTCCAAGACAAATATATATATATATATATATATAGTCATATCCGTAATCCTTTTGTAGATTTAATCTATATTTTCGTGTTCTACATTCTGTTCTGATGATATAAGAAGATATCATGAAAAGCCCATTAGAAAGGAAATAATGTTAAAAATATGAACGTGAATAAAGGGTTGATTAAATACGTTCTACATTTTTTACCTTCTTTCTTTAATTTTAAAATATAGAGTTTCCCCACACTCAAGAAAAAAATAAATTGGTTCATGTGAACAAAATGTGGTTGTGTCCCAAGATTCTACATCCCGCCTAGGAAATAATTGTTTCTACTTTAGGCACAAGGCCAGCAAATACCAGTACATTACTGGTACTTTATTTTATCGACCCCGTAAGGATGAAAGGCAAAGTTAACCTCGGCAGGATTTGAACTCAGATTGTAAAGGGACGTAACTATGCTAGAAAGCATGGTGTCCAACCCTCTACCGATACTTAGGAAATAATGACGTATAATCAAAATAGAAAAGAAAAACAGATGGGATATTCAATATCATCAGAATATATTGATGAAATATCAATTTTCTGCTCTTTACAGTTGGCTGGATCGTGGTGGATATTAAAGAAGTGTCAGAACTTGTAATTCTTGAAGGAATCAAGAACGAGGCTTTAATGAATGAATAATTGTGTGAAAGTGAAAATTAACAAAAAATATATATACCCCACCGTATACACGTACATATACACACGCATACACATACGTATATATTTATATATATAAATATATATGCATATGTAGATATATATGTGTGTGAAAAGTAAATGGAAAAAACACAACAGACATCACAGTACAATGAAGAAATATATTAGTTTCACTCTTGATATATTGGAAAGAGTTTCTTTACGTGTCGGACACCATTCCTTCATCAGAAAAGAGAATGAGAAATAAAAGAGGAAATAGGAAAATAGAGAGTGAAAAAAGGAAGCAACGGAAAATAAATTTTGAAAAAAAGCACTTCGGATTCAAGCAGTTAGATGTAGACACAGACACACACACACACATATATATATATATATGGCAGTTGCCATTTTACGTCTGTAAGTATAGATTTAATATTTAATATTTTCTAGATCGATACAGGCGGACTATATGTACTTGAATTAAGGTATTTCTATCTGGCTAAAATATTATTGTCATTTTGCAAAAAAAACACATTAGTGTTGATCATATTTTTTTAAATTGTACTATATATATATACATATATAAGTAAGATGTATGGTAGGTCGTATGTGAATCGCGATGATCACGTCTGACTTACCAAATATGTGACGGTAGCTAGTTAAGCTCTATGCGTATACGCAGAGCAGAAATATTAGTGAAAAAGAACAAACGAACTATTATGACATTATAACAAGTTTATTGCCGACAGCCGTTTCGTCCGACCCCATGGTGGGACTTATCAAGGCATATAACATGTGATTGCAAGATCATTGTTTACATCAACGTATCACTCAGGGCTAGCAGTTTGAAATTGTTGTATACATCAGCAACTCCGCTTGTATAGTTGTGGTCAATATTCTTTTATATTAGTTGTCGGGGTCAGGGATTGAAGTTTAAAAATTAGACAAAAATATATAATTTACGCATTAACATTAAACTAAAAGACTTGCGGTCCCGTAGAAGCACCTTAGAAAATCCCTCAATGAGTGCATAAAGCTTACAGGCTCCAATAAACCTATTAGACTAGAAGAAAATGAAGAGGCTAATAAAATAAGAAAATAAAAATATAAAGTTTCCCTAAAAAATATATAAACTTCCTATGAAATTTCTTCTAGAGACACACATATATGTATATAAGTACACACATATATGTATTAAACACAGGCATACAGATACTTCAAGAAATTTAGCCAATCATATCGACGAACCCAATACTTAGTCTTTTAATTTAAGTCGCGTAAATATTTTATCGATTTCTTTTTCTCGAACCGCTAGGTTACATGACATCGTTAAACACAGCTATGGACAACCACACACACACACGCGCACACAGACATGTATATATATATATAAATAAATATATATATATATTATAATATTATTAACATTATAATATTAAATTAAATTATTTAGCACTACAAGTGAAGTCATTCTTTTCCTTTTTTGTAAATGTATATATGTGTATATATATTAATAAGGTAATGAATTCTTTTACAATGGAATTAGCTCGAAGGAGGAAAATACCGACTGAGCCGTGTATAAACTAATATGTATGTGATGAAACACAGATACCAACACATCTGTATATATATTGCAAAAGAAAATTTAGCCAGATTGAAGTATACTAATTATTATACTACAGTTTGTCCGTATCGATTTAAAATAGTAAATCAATAAAGACGAACTGCATTGCCAAAAGGCTATGATGTTTAGACGCATTTAAATTTCAAAATCAAACCTGTTCCGTAGATAAGTTTAAACTTTAAAATCCAAATATGTTTCGAGATAAATAAGTGTAGGAATATCATGTCCTGCTCTCCTCAGTAAACATCCAGGGACAGATTGATATGCTTCACTTCTAAATAATTTAAAAGACTGCGTGACGCACATGGTTTAACAGTATCTAGCTAGTCTCATAACCGTACTGCTAGAAATAACAGTCGTATATATGAGGCGGCTTTCAGCTCAGACTAGGAGCAGTTATATTAATAAGGTAATGAATTCTTTTACAATGGAATTAGCTCGAAAAAGGAAAATACCGACTGAGCCGTGTATAAACTAATATGTATGTGATGAAACACAGATACCAACACATCTCTATATATATTGCAAAAGAAAATTTAGCCAGATTGAAGTATACTAATTATTATACTACAGTTTGTCCATATCGATTTAAAATAATAAATCAATAAAGACGAACTGCATTGCCAAAAGGCTATGATGTTTAGACACATTTAAATTTCAAAATCAAACCTATATATATATATATATATATATATATATATATATGCATATGTATATATATATATATGCATATATATATATATATATATATATATATATATATATATATATATATATATATATATATATATATATATATGCATATATATATATATGCATATGTATCCATGTCTGTGCGTGTGTGTGTGTGTGTGCGTGCGTGCGTGTCTGTGTATGTGTATGTTTGCGTGTATGTATGACTACCTAATCAGTTTTCGTCAAATAAATTTCCCTCTGACGGCATTGGTTGACTCGGATATATAATAGGAGACAGGTGGACAATGTCCCACACACTTAAACTGAACCCGAAACTACGTGGATATAAAGTGTATTTCTTAACCACAAAGTCATATCTGCATCTATGAATTTCTTTATATGTGATTTCCAACAATTGATTCTGGAGAGGTATCGATTCTGATAGATTTAAATCTCAAATTGTACGTCTGAATGATGCCTCTACAACTTCATCAGTATTTAAGCGTCCACTAAATTGGAACTGCAAGGACTTCAAATTTGTCTTCTTATCCCCCTCACCATGGCATCATTATTATAAAGGTCGACCTATATTCTACAAGTGTGATTTATAAAGAGAAAGAAACATATATTTTCGTCCAATAATAGACTGGAACACGTTTCGCGAACATCATTAAATAAACAGAAATGTAAAGATACATGAAACTAATAAGGAGCACGGTGACAACTTAGTTAATCATGGCGAAAGAAGTGTTATTATTGAGTGCTAGACATATTACCAAATATACCAATAACGGAAGCCTAGAGCTTGCCAAAATATCTTGGCATGGAAATACATACACGGCCCTATATAAACTTAACATATTTACGGATGGGTCTTATGCGAAGTGTTTATTTACAACGGCGTATCAATTATTTATTGACTTAATAAGATTCCTCACTATATATATATATATATTCTTTATGGATATCTTTTAAATAATTGATTTTGATCAAGAGAACAACACTTTGAACCGTTGGAAAAGTGCCTAGATCAATGCATTATATTCCTGCAAAACGGACAGAATCTCTCGAAGCTTGTTTATCATCAAATTAGATATTTAACTTCAATCGAGTGACTATTTCTATATACACACAACACATTTACAATACCAACTGCAAAGAACAGCACCGACTATAAAATGTGTGTGTGTGTGTGTGTGTGTGTGTGTGTGTGTGTGTGTGCGCGCATGTGTGCGCGCGTGTGTGTGTCTGTGTGTGTAGGCGCGCGCTCTCAATTGTATATTAATTTATTTCTATTTCGTCATTTGTCGAAGTTTATTTTCAGATTGGTCTTAGTTATTAGATTGCGACCGTGCTGAAGCCCCATTAATGATATTTTTTTCAATTATGGTACACCAGTAACAATATTTTCATTTTCAAATTGGTACCTACGTTTCAAATATTTTGTCCAACGGATAAGTTTTTCTTACCAAGAAGTTACATTCACTGCCAGAGTGTATTATCTAAAGACGATGCCTCTCAGTTTTTCAAAGTAACATTCAATTTATTCTACAAAATATATTTGTATTAATGCAGGAGGATTTTCACTAATTGCCCTACACAAATATTTCCAGTACCGAAATTGTCAAAATGAGTCACAGAAATGGCACCCAGATCACATTACATAGATGTCCACCGATCCCATGTATGTGCGGATGTCTATCTTTTGAGTTATATGTGTGAATGTGAATATGCATTGTATCTGTACATCTATATATGCAGTTACTAGATGCAGAATGTTTTGGAATGTTTTACATATTTTTACTGTTTCCTTAATGGATTGTAATTGTAATTTCCTAACTAGTCATGTTCTTTCTGTTTCTGTGAAGCCCAACTTCTCAAGATTTGTATCCGAGTGCCCCAATAAGGACACGTATAAATCTGAAGGTATAGTCAGCATGCAGCATTTGCAGATTTTTCATTAGTTCTGTATAGATATTCTCCTTTTCGCTGATCTTTAATATGATATTAGCATCTGCTGGGCAGCTAACTTCCACTACCCTGCATGCATTCTTTTCCCTCTCCCATATCATTATATCTGATCTGTTGTGTTTGTATTTTATTGGGGTTTTGACTGGAACATTCCACCAATACACTTTCATATTATGTATGTATATATGTCTTCCACATTGCTGTAACTTTTAATGTGTTTATTTTCGGGGCTATATATGTATGTATCGTCACGTAACACCTGATAGAGACGTAAGGCTCCGTATTTACGTACGGCATTTCTTGGAAATGTTAGGCTTGTTGGAGCCCAACATTCTCCAGGGCTGAGTACAGCAGATTTCTTCCTGGGAAAGATTGAAAGTGAGAGAGAGGAAATGAGAAAGAGACATAGAAGAAGAATCTACCCCAGTACTGGACTGATTCATTTCTTATCGACCTCTGAAGCATGAAAGGCTATGTTGACCTCAGCGGGTTATGAAATGAGAGAGCAGATGATAGGTAGAACGAATTCTATAACCGACGTTCTTACGGCTTTGTCAATATATTATTCCAAGTAAAAAATCAAATAATCGACCGATAGTAATGTAAACAGACGTAAGCACTCCAAACGTGGCTACATTAAAATATTACATATAAGGTATTAGCTCTTCTTTATAACATACTAGCAAAAGAGCCCGGCGTTGCAGGCAGACCTTCGCCAATGTAAATAATGGCCCCCTCTCTCACAACACGGCCGTCTTTACATAGCCTTAGAGCTCTGGTCTTTTAAGCGAGAGAAGGTTTTCACCTGTATGTTGACATGCACGGGGAGCTAAGTAATCTATATATCAAATTTGAAGAAAATCGGATGGAAACTATGAAAATGCATCGCATGCACAGAGACAGACACATACTTTCGTTTTTGTATATATATATATTTATATATATATATACACAAATATATACACATATAGGCTTATGCATATATACATAGATATATGCATATATATACATATGCACACATACACAAACACAGACTCATATATATATATATATATATATATATATATATATATATATATATATATATATATAATAAGTGTTTAGATCGATGCTACATTTTCCCATATGTAGTATTGACTGCAGACTCGGTCATCAAATGACTGTAGCTGTGGCCAACTTGCTTGGCTGGTGGTAATGCTTAATGTAGTAGCATGAAGGGAGCAATATGGAGCACTAGACTATAATTAAAGAAAAGATATTGAGTCATATATAGTAACAATGGCTTATACATATATATATATATATATATGTGAGGGGTGGGGTATGCAAAAGGCAAACAGAAATAACACAATATAATGAAAACGACACAATACAATGAAAAAAATATATTATTAACTTTACTTTCGATATAGTAGGAAAAGGGTGTTATCGCTTCCAACGCTAGTCCTTTAACAAAAGATAGAATGAGAAATTAAAGAAGAAATAGGAAGATTGAATAGACGGGCAGGGAGGAAACGGAAAAGAAAAGTTTAGTGAAAAATAACAGGTCAATTCCTGTTGCCATCACTTGGAAATATATTGAGGCTGACATTTTGACTATGATATACTTACTTTCAAAAGCTGGTGATGGAGCCTGTCTATCTAAAAGGGAAAAAGAAAAGCGTTTTGTATATAGAGCTGTATTGTTGCGCAAACGCATACGTTTGTGCAAGTTTATGTGTGCGTGTGTGTTTCTATACGTCCGTACGAATTTACGAGGATATGTGTGTGTAAGTAATATGGGTTCATAATATATGGCGGTAGAAATATATAAAGGGTGAACTATAACAAATAAAACAAAACGTAGGAATATGTTTGACCAGTATATTTCATCACAATATTGTGAGCTAAAACACACTTTTACGATGTAAAAATGAAGACATTTCAAAAAAGAACGAACGATCGATGTGTTCTGCTCTACTTGGTCTAATTGTCTAAAATGCTCACGCATGGAGCACTTTTGTTAGCTAATCATCTTCGGCCATTTTAAAACTATTATCTATTTATGGCTTTTTCTTGTTGATGATAATAGCCTCATTGATTCTTAAATTTCCCACATTTCCTTCCATCGCCTCTAAGGTTAACTCAATATCTCAACTGTAGAATCTGTCGGAGTTTTTTGACAGAAAATGCTCTTGTCCTCGTGTTGTTCTTGATCCAAATTTGCAATGTCTGGACATTATTTCTGATATACGAGGAACTACATCGTTTACATGAGACTTTGTAGATCACATATGCTCTCATTCATAATTCTGCATTGTTGATAGGAGACTTAGGAAATGTGCTAAAATCGTTGTTTGTAAGTCGGTGTCTGTAGAATAATCTCCTCAATAAAGATCACGAGTGTGCTAGCGTATATTCAGGGTAGCCTGTTGGATGGCAGTAGTGTTCTTATCAAGGAATTTCGTCAGCTTTATGTAGCATATGCTAACTCTAGGGGCACAAGCCCTCTTTGTTCATTTAAGTGTTGTTTGGAATGTCGATGTTTGGTGAAAGAACTAAGGTAGCCGTTCTCGTTGAGAACTCTCTGAAATTACACTGTGCTTGTATATTTTCTTTCTTCCTTCCTAGCATCCTCTCATCACTTTTATTTTTTATTTCACCTATATTCTCTTATTTTCTTCACCTCTTCTATTGCTATTTTTTTCTTTTAATTTCGTTTTACGCTCGCTGCATTCGAATATTCCCAGTATGTATATAGGCCATGTTTGCTCTTATTAGAACACAAAGAACTCGGCCAAATTTAAAGATTAGACTTATTGTTTCCGGTTTAGATTTCCTGGCTTCTCCCCAGACATCTTCAATATTTGAAGAAGCCATCAAAATTTACGACGTATACACACAAGTGAATTTTGTGCTTAAGCACATAAACACCACTGGAACCCTCACTCTACTCAAGTTTACACTAAGAATCGCAGAGGAGGGAATCATATACAGAAAATTTTACAAGATAAATGCTATGCTTGCAGAGGTGTTTTTGTGCAATATAATGCTGACTTTCTCTATAGTCAAAATGGCCTATATACAGAATGAAATCTCCCAGACGCGCAACAGATGCAGCGAAGTTACCGACAAACTTAAGAGTACCTTGGAATTCCCGAGAGTTCTCACCGAGGACGCCTACCCTACTTTTATCACCACACGTCGAAATGCCAAAGCAGTAACGCTTGAAACTGCGGTATTATATTTGAAAAGCGGGTTAGGCCACTGAAATATTATATTAAAATATATTGAGTTATACACAACTTCGTTTTCTTTTATTTGTCATCCTTTGCCCGTTAATATTTATACTGCATTGTGCCAGATTTCTGAAACTTATTACACACACACACACACATACACACACACACACACACACACATATTTACACACAAACTCACACAATCACATACACACACATCCTCACACACACACACACACACACACACATACACACACACACACACATACATACATACACACACACACACACACACACACACACACACACACACACACACACACACACACACACACACACACACAGATAGATATCTGTGTGTGTGTGTGTGTGTGTGGACTAGGGTCCGAAACGTTAAGACCCTCTTCCTGCAATTTCAAACGCTAACCTAATATATTCCTTCCATAAACTGTACCGATTGTGTTGTTATTTCTGTTTACCTCATATTTATATTAAATTCCACTATTCTATCTTCCAAAACCAATAGCTTCCAGGTCCCTGCAAATGGACTTTGTTGATTTTGGATTTACAGAAACTTAGCGGAGATATTATATAATATCTCCACGATGCTGCAGGTATGTCAAAATTATCCTGAGTCGGTTTTTCCGTTGTTCTGCTCCTAGCGGCTCGCTTATCGATCGCTCTCTTCAATTTGCAAAGGTGTCTAAACGTAATGTTATAACTCTAAGGTAACATTCCTTATTGAGTGCTTTAGCTGCCCATCCCGACTGCATTAGTTAGCTTGGCTGCAACCACAGCTTCGATTATGCTGTACTTACTTCTTGTATATATATATATATATATATATATATATATATATATATATATATATATATATATATATATACAACTTGGGCGAAAACTATGCAACGTGACAAACATAACTCGCAGTTTGTGACTTTCACTCTATTGCAAATATTTGAAAAGATATCTGGTTGGAGACGAGATACTTTTCTCCCTTTATCACATCATAATGCACATAATCTGTCATATTCACTGTCCTTCCTTTAGTGACTAAACAGTACACTAAACACTCTGAATAGGTCATCAACTTAATACTATGAAGATTCATTTACATTGATATCATGAAACATTCTGTCAAAATTCGTCATATGAGTCAACCTAAATGTAAGTTGCGTAAGAGTACACGATTTTGTCATACATAGAAGTAGCTTTCATACATATGATTGTTATTATTATCGTTATTATTATTATTGGCATGATGCTTTGTAGCATAGAGTTATGACTCTTTACGTCTTTAGGTTCTGAGTTCAAATTGCGCCGAGGTTAACTTTGCCTTTCATCCTTACGGGATCAATAAAATAAAGTACCAGTCACGCACTGGGGTAGACTTAATCGACTTTCCCTTCCCCCAAAATCGATGGCCTTGTACCTATATAAGAATCCATTATTATTAGGGCGTGGGTGGTCAGTATTGGTAAAGGAGCGTACGTCATGCTTTGCAGCATAGATTTACGGCCCTTTATGATCTGAGTTCAAATCCCGCCAAGATTAACTTTGCCTTTCATCTTTACGGGATCGATAAAATAATGTACCAGTAATGCACTGGATTAATTGCTGGCATTGTGCCAAAAAGAGAAACAATTATTATTGACAGTAAAGTTTGAATGTCGGAAAATATGCTTTATGTTCTTAGTTGAAATACCGCTGAGGGTCGATAAAATAAAGAACCAGTAATGCACTGGTGGTGATTTAATCGACTTTCCCCTCCTCCACAATTTCTCATCTTGTGCCTAAATCAGAAACCACTATCACTATTATTTAGGCGGCGGATTGGCAGTATCGGTAGAGGGTCGAACGCCATGCTTTGACGCATAGAGTTCCGGCATTTATGATCTGCGTTCAAATCCCGCCAAGGTTAACTTTGCCTTTCATCCTGACGGTGTCGATATAATAAAGTACCAGTAATGCAGTGGGATAATTGTTGGCCTTGTGCCAAAAGTAGAAGCAATTATTACTATTATTTGATTGGGAGACTCGAAAGAGCGTCGGAGAAAATATCTTGTGATATTTATATATATAACAGAGAACGTTTTATTCCATTACGCCCAATAAAAGAAAGAGACAGCTCTTCTGGTTTATTTAACCAGAAGACACAAACACGTATATATTTATTGGTTTGTGTTTCTGTTAGCTTGAATCACAGCCATTTCATTAACATGGAATAGCATATATATTTGACAATGTACCAAGATTCCATCGAATACATATAAATAAATCAACATTAAATGTTCAAATTATATTTGATTACTTAAATAGACGTGGAAAAGTAAATGTGAGATTCTATCGCACTAATCTATATATCTAGAAATGTTATTTAATTTGTCTGCATAACAAAACATTTGCGTTGTTATAGACACATTTACACAATATTAGCACATCATAATTGGTGGCAGTAGTAGTAGTAGTAGTAGTAGTAGTTGTGGTGGTGGTGGTGGAGATAGTGGTGTTAACATTTCTGCTACTACTACTACCACCACCAATATTATTATTATTATTATTATTATTATTATTATTATTATTATTATTATTATTATTCTTTGAGTCTCAGTCATTGATGTTAGTTAACTGGAAAGTTTGTTGAAATAAATATCAAGCCACTACCTGCAGCCTCAGATATTCAGGACGTATCGGAGGGTGCTTGCTGTTCCCAGCAAGCATGCTTTTTGAAGCGTTCCAAAAAGCGTGAAGGGGCCAATTTTCTTTAACCATCCCTGGAAACTTTTTGAGATAGTACCTAGAGCGCCTATGACAATCGGGACCACTTTGACTTCATGGCAGTTCCAAATCCTTTTTATCTCCCACTTTAAGTCCTGGTATCGGTTAATTTTCTCCCTCTCCTTCTCTTGCACTCTCGTGTCGAATGGGCAGGCCACATCCACAATCAGGCACGATCTTTTTTCTTTGTCCACAACCACCAGGTCAGGTCTATTGTGTTCCAGTTTCTTGTCCGTCTGTATCCTAACATCTCACAGCACCTTCACCTGGTCGTTTTCTATCACCGACTCTGGCTTATGCTCATACCACTTCTAAGAATGTGGTAAATTGTTTACTTTGCATAGGTGCCAGTGGATCACCATGCCCATCACATCATGTCTCCAGCCCTTATAGTGAGTCTGGGCTAGGTGTTTACACTCGGATACAATGTGAGCCACAGTCTCCTCTCTCTCTCTCCACAGATCCTGCACAGTGGGCTAGCCTCCTCCTTGTAAATATGGTGTTTCAACCACTTCGTTTTTATTATTATTATTATTATTATTAGTAGTAGTAGTAGTAGTAGTAGTAGTAGTAGTAGTAGTAGTAGTAGTAGTAGTAGTAGTAGTAGTAGTAATGGCGGTGGTTTATGTAGATGATTAGTCCTATGTGGGCCCGAAATGTCCAATTGCGCAAATCCATGAAGAAAGTCATTCCGAATCTGAAATTCATCTATTATTTTATCCTTGTTTCAGCGCACCCCACATTCCAATATACGAATTGTCTAACACACATGGTTATATGTGGGAATGCATGTGCATGTCGATTACTCCTAACATCTACCATAACAAAGACGTCAAACTCTTTAACTACGCAAATAACAATACCCAGCAAAACGCACGTATTCAGATGTAAATTTGTGTGAATGAGACCTGATTTTGTATATAACAACTATACCTTCGGACTGAGTGTTCTGACAAATGTGGATATAAATTGTTGAAGAAATTCACTGCACTACACACATACACATACACACACACACATACACACAAATGCACTCATACACACACTCACACACACACACATATATATATATATATATATAAATATATATATATATATAACAAAGAAAGTGTGGTATGGAGCCAGGTGGACTATAACACACCAGAGTACTCGATACTTAGGGTAGTAGAGTGGGTAATAGGAAACATTTCATATATATATATATATATATATATATATATGTTTGTGTGTGTGTGTGTGTGTGTGTGTGTGTGTGTGTGTGTGTGTGTGTGTGTGTGTGTGTGTGTGTGTGTGTGTGTGCGTGCGTGTGCGTGTATGTGTGTGTGTGTGATTATAATGGAGTATCCCTGGTAAAGTGAGAGAAGCTCAATGCACACTAAAATACTCAGCTCTTAAGGAATTTAAAATAGACGAAATATTATCCAAAAGTTAAAGTTCTTGTTGTTGTGTAGAGTACAGGTAGCAGAACCTTAATATTGTAAATGAAGAAGAACCATGGTTAACGACTTAAATCCATTCTTTAATTTATACGACCGTTTTAATACAATACAAGTGACAATAACACACGCATATGAAAACAATCGGATGTAGTCCATTAACAATTATTAACACAATATATAATACATATAAGTCCATTTCTTCAGGAGAAACGAAAAGGAATAAAGTTTCCGAAATTCAAATAAGAATAGACCCTAACAATATATTGTGGGAAAAGCAAGCAGGAAAATGATAATAAAAAGGGGATCCGAAAAGCGTGCCTGGTAAATGTATAAAAAGGATTTTTTTAACATTTACCAAAAATTGATGTTAGCGAAGTTTGCTTTCTTCTTTCTGGATCTTCAAAACATTTCTTATTAGCGGAGAAAGCAAGCTTCGCTATCATCAATTTTTGTTAAATGTTAAAAAATGGTGCAGTAGTCTCATACTGTATCATTTTAACCTTTTCATTCATTCAGCTTACCTTTCGTTATGTTGAACCTGTATCTTATAAATGTGATGCTCGGTGTAAAAATGTATTTTGTCTTATTTCTACTACTGACTTCATGTTTTTTTTTTTATATAAGAGATACTCTCATCTAATAATTGCTTCTACTTTTGGCATTTGGCACAAGGCCAGCAATTGCCCAGTGCATTACTGGTACTTTATATTATCGACCCCGTAAGTATGAAAGGCAAAGTCAACCTCGGTTGGATTTGAACTCAGAATGGCAAGGGCTGTAACTCTATGCGTCAAAGCATGGCGTCCGACCCTCTATCAATACTGCCAACCAATTTTTTCTTTTGAATGTCATCATCATCATCATCATCATCATCATCATCATCATCACCGTTTTACGTCCGTTCTTCCACGCTAGCATGGGTTAGACGGGTTGTCCTGTTGTGGGCAGTGTCTGGTCGGCTGACTATGCCTTGCTCATACAGGAACTGATCTGGCTTGATTTCTACAGCTGGATGCCCTTCCTAACACCAACCTCATTTACAGTGAGTGCTGGGTGCTTTTTCGTGGCGCCTACACGTCCACTTTACAGTGTGGGCTGGGTGCTTTTTTGCCGTGGCACCTCCACGACCACCTTGCGGTGGGGGGAGTGGGGGCATATTGTTTATATGCTTCAGCATGTACCCATGGGAGGTCGGGTACCCTGTATTACTGCGTGACGCCAGAAGTCACGGTCGTGTGTCATTGACTTTGAGAGGTGTAGTTGGGTAAGGTCGGCTTTTATCACCTCATCCCAAGTCATCTTGGGTCTCCCCACTCCGCGGTTTCCATCAACTTCTAGTGCTCTGCACCTTTTTATGCAGCTGTCATCCTTCATACGCATCACATGTCCATACCAGCGTAACCGCCTCTCCTGCACGCAGCATTTGATTCCTCTTATGCTCAGTCTCTCTCTCAATTCCTTTATGCTTTGTCGTTCACGTATATTACTGTTACACATCCATCGGAGCATGCAGGCTTCGTTTCTCTCTAATCTACGTAAGTCTTCCACCTTCAGCGCCCAGGTCTCACTACCATGCAACATCGCTGTTCGGATACACGCATCATACAGTCTGCCTTTCATTCTGAGGGAGAAGCCTTTTGCAGCTAGAAGTGGTAGTAGTTCCCTAAACTTCTTCCATCCCGTTCTTACCCTAGTTATTGTACTTTCTGAGCACCCACCTCCGTTGCTAATTCGGTCACCTAGGTAGCAGAAGCTGTCTACTGTTTCTACAGGGCCCTCCCAGAGATTGGTGGTACTTGTTTCCTGTGGCTGTTTGCTTGCTGTTTCAGCACAGCTGCTGCATGTGAATCCTACATTCTTAATTAAGCTTCCTGAGATCCCGCTACATCTCTTGTGTACCCATTGTTTGCATTTGGGGCAGAGAATGGAGTTCCTACCTACACCTTTCCTACATACTGAGCAAGGCCATTTCCCTGAGGGGATCTGGGTTCTGTTTTCTCGTCTACTTATAAGGACCTTAGTCTTTGTCATGTGGACTTTGAGGCCCTTTCTCTCTAGTCCCTGCTTCCAGGTTTGGAATTTATTCTCTAGTTCTACCATAGATTCAGCTATGAGTGCGAGGTCATCAGCATACAGGAGTTCCCATGGGCATCCGGTCTTAAACTCCTCCGTTATTGCCTGCAGGACTATGATGAACAAAAGAGGGCTAAGAACAGAGCCCCGGTGGACCCCAACCTGTACGCTAAATTCCTCGCTATACTCATTGCTAATCCTAACTTTGCTGACTGCTCCCCTATACATGGCTTGTACCGCTTTCACAAGCCATTCATCTACTCCTAGTTTTCTAAGAGCCCACCAGATTACTGCACGTGGAACTCTGTCAAAGGCTTTCTCAAGGTCGACAAATGCCAAGTAGAGTGGCTTACTTTTAGCTAGGTACTTTTCCTGTAATTGCCTCACAAGGAAGAGGGCATCAGTGGTGCCTTTCCCTGGTACAAACCCAAATTGCATCTCGTCTATATTCACCCGGTCCCTAATCAGCTGTGCTATAACTCTTTCTGTTACTTTCATGACCTGGTCCATCAACATTATACCTCTATAGTTTCCTCTATCTAGTGCATCGCCTTTACCTTTGTAGCAGTTGACAATGATGCTACTGCACCAATCTTTTGGTATGGCCCCCTCTAGTATTACCTGGTTAACGATACGTGTGGTTATAGTGTGACCTACAGACCCAGATGCCTTCAGCATCTCGGCAGCTATACCCGATGGACCGGTTGCCTTCCCTATCTTCATATCTCTGATTGCCTTACTTACTACGCTGCCGCTGACTTGTACTGCTGGTCCCTCTATAGGGTCTACGTGGGGTAGGGTCTCTTCTTCCCATGCATTCTCTTCATTTAGTAATCTATCATAATGACTCTTCCATGCATCTTTCTTCTCAGCACTTGTGAGGGCAAGCTCACCTTTATCATCTGTATCTCAATCCATTAATGGATGTCTTCCCTAGATAAATCTGATTTCAGCGTCTGAATTAAATTTGTTGTTGTCTGGCATAATTAATTTTCCTCTTCGTAGAGTAGCTTTGACAAATATACCGCACTTCGTATGACTGAATTAATTTACGTCTGTTATTAAGTCCTCCAATCCGTCATTGTCCATTATAAATAGTTTATATCATCCATATACAGATGATTTATAACTTTTCCTTAACATCTAAACCCCATGCTAATTCAGCTCGTGAAATTTATTCAAGCATTCAAAACTATTCATATGTTTAGAAAGAATACCGACTCTTCTTGAATGTTTGCACTAGATATGTACAACTTATTGGTTTTCACATATGACATACTTGTATAGACATACGTATTTGAAAAAAAAAATCATTACGCTAAAATGAAGCTGCTCTATTTACACGAAAAAAAACTAAAGTGAAATTTAAGGCTCATACTTATTACTAATAATATTCTTTCTGTGTCTGTGATTGTGTGTGTGTGTGTGTGTGTGTGTGTGTGTGTGTGTGGCTGTGTGTGTGTGTGTGTGTGTGAGTGTGTGTGCGCGTGTGTGTGTGTATGTGTGTGTGGGGGTAGGTGGGTGTTTGTGTGTCTGTGTGTGTGTGTAAATTGAGTAAATAAAATGAATCTGGGGACCCAAAGGAGATATCATTTTTTTTTATTCTTTCCAGATATATTTTCAATCATATCATGTTTTTTGTCCTCAAGTGTTTAAGAATTGACATTTTTCAAGTATGAATGCCATACGTTTTATTGGATTAAAGATATGAAACCTAGGTTTGATAAACATCTTTCCCATAGACCACTGTATGTACTCCGTACCTAGATGACTTGAAATAACAAAATCTAAAAGGATGTATACTTCATTATTGACCATATTGCGTCAAGATACCACTTTCAGCCCTGGAGATTTATTCCTTTCTATAAAGATCAGTTCATACGACAAAAGGAAAATATTGTATTGAGACTAGCGTTAATTGAAGGTGGCTGTATCGATCAGACTGCTTTTACTTAAAATCAATTTTACTTGATCTCAGTATGGATGTCATCGCATTCATACTACTTTATGTAAGATGAAAGCAAATGCTCCGAACATGATTTCTTAATGAATTATTTTGTTATGGATGTGGGAAGACTGTAGTCTCAGATATATTCTCGACTTCTGCCTTCCATTTCTAAACCATTTCGAGATCATATCCCTAATAATAGACAATTTATTTGAATGAATTAATAAAGAATTTTGAAGGATTTATTTCATTATTATGATGATATATGTAACATAACAAAAGATTCTTACTTATATCATTTTGGAAGGTATAAGTCAGAATAGGAATGCTTTAACGTATGCTGTGCTCTTGCACAGGACAATAGATGTTTTAGACGGGATGGTATTAAAGCTAATAAGTAATTGCAGTGAATAGGAAATATGAGTAGATATGGCTTTTTATAGATTCGTGTCAGAGTTATAATTTTATGCACATATTTGCTCGGCCTGGATGAAGCTTGAATCCAATAATCTTTTATGGGCGTGGAGTGATTGAAAATACAAGTAATACCCTTACATAAGGATGCGGAATTTGAACTCATAACGCTCAGAATCAGATCAGACACCGCAAAGCCAATTTGGTCCTACCATTTAACAATATTTTCAAACTTCCGCTCAAAGACTGGTGGTAAATTTATCGATCAATACAGGGTGAAAGTCAAAGCTGATCTCGGTGGGATTTAAAATGAGACTGCACTGAGTCGGAACAGATACTGACGCTCTAATGCTCTAATGACTCTGCCAAAACTGATATATAATTTCGTGAATGAAAATAATTATATCATCCATTCGTTGTTATATATTGTTCTAGGTATAAATAATTACAGGATTCTGGGGGTAAATTTTGAAACATTTTCCCTGGAGTGTAAGACAATTTGTGATTAATTGAATAAATAATGGAACAAAGTTTTGTTTTATTTCTAGAATCCACTTTACCGTTGAGTAATTGATATGATTGAACTAAATAAATATCTCCCTGGACAGGCAGTATTGGATATTTTTTAAATGCATGACATTTTAACTATTATCATACACACTGTGAAATCGCCAGACGATAGGAAAATTGAAAAGAAAAATGCATTACCAATCAATATCGATCTTAGTACACCAGTGATCTCTCTCCATGCTTTTATAATGTTAACGTTTTTAATGTAGTGAATCAACTAAACTTGTGAAAAAAGAATAATGCTCCAGCGATTCAAATATTATAGATTATTTTTTTAATTAACCGATGAAGTGCTTTCTCAAACACGAAAATATACAAACAAACCCTACGGGTTGGGTGGACTCATAAAACATATCACCCGCGCCATACATCAACATGAAGTATTCTTTATTCCTGAATTATGATTGAATTATGATTAAATAGATTCAAATCTCGAAACCACAATCACATAATCTAAAAAATATAAATGCTTTCTTAAATATAAAAAGGAGTACAGCAGCTATGCACAGAGATTCCCTCTGTTTTAGAATCAACATTATAGACATTGAAATAACACTAAATGATTTACGCGGTGGATTTACTTCCACTCCTCCGGTTATGTCAGACCATGGTTTTATATCTGTAAAATTCTGCAGCGTGGTGAAAGTAGTGAGATTTTAGGTGGAGAGGCAGTCATCCATCCATCCCAGTCACCCACGGGTAATCGGTCGTTGTATACTTTAGAGAATACTATATATTCTCAAGAGTTCCAGTGTGTAGCAGAAAAAAAGAGAGATACCCAATTTTGAAAGGAACAATAACCCCGAAACAATTGTAGATTATTGTTCCCTCTGCTACCGCTGGAAAAAAAAGGATAATGCTAGTCGTCTAAAGCGCATGGCATTATGTGATTTTTAGTTTGCAAACGAATCGAATATTAATATAATATTATAATATTATTATTATTATTATTCACTTATGAATGCATTTTCGTACCGCTAATTTAGAGGGAAAACAAATTTTGTTTTCATATATATATATATATATATATATATATATATTTTATTTAGGTTTGTTGGTTCACCACTGGGTAGAACTGCTCATTCCGTATGGTGAATCTTGATATAATATAACTCAACGTAATGCAACTCACCCGTCTTCGTTTGTGTAGTTGGTGGTGCAAGTACGGAGTTAATTATTATAAAATAACAGGAGGCTAGACTGGTGTAAATCCTTGAAAGGTTTATTATACTATGATCATTCCAATGACCGGGTTCAGTATGAATCCGGTGACATCATCAGGTATTCGAAATACAACAAAGGAATATAACAGATAAAATCCATGGGGCTGAAAATCAGAGAAAAGAGGACGACTGACTATTTAGCAGCTTCTACCTCAGCCGGTCGCCCTCGAGTGTTGATTATTAGGTCTACTTATGACCATCTGGTGAGGGGGCGTAAGCTTATAATGTGCTACTTCCTCACCATCAAAGAGAAATGACAGCGTTGAGGTCAAGCCACAATCAGGCTGACTATGCGTGCTAGAAATTGCCGCGAAAATTGTTTTTTTCCAAAGAATATATATATCTTTAACAAAGGTATATATAGTGGGCATCTGTATGGTATAATGTGTGGACAGAAATTTCGGTTAGCAATTAGGAACGTTAAACCTATGTTTAGAGTTATAGGGTGAAATTAGAAAAATAAGAAATATAAGAAAAATATGGTTTAAGATTTGGGTTGAGATTTAGTTAAACAATTTACGCAAAGAGTCTTTTATGAAAAAGTTTAAGTGTATTATAGATAGTCTCGATAAGTTTTCAGGGTAGGATATAGAGTAAAGATTAAGCCCTTGTTTAGCAGTCAATAACCAGCGACGACTGCAGATCCCGGCCAGCCCTTCCTAACCACGTGTCAGCCGTTCCGAGTGGTATCGTCTAGCGAAAGAAATGGAAATTAATTTTTCCAAGAACTCCAGATATAAATACATATATATAAGTTCTTTCGTTGCACACCTGCAACATCATCAGTGGTACTATTATGTTTCCTCCTATACCGTATATATATATATATATATATATATATATATATATATAGTGTATATTTGTATGCGTATGTGTGCCAATGGTTACAAAACTTTACCGTTCCTTGTTCCTAACGATCGAGAATGATCAATTGGGTTTCATGTAATTAATCTACAGATGAGCATGTTTGATGGGATTTATAGGTATATATTTTATTTTGTTAACATTACTGAAAACTTGTAAACACAGAAATGTCATCAAAATCAGCTTAATGAGAGTTCAGTACATAATAACATTGTTTTTGTGACCAGTTCGATATCAATATAGCCATAAAGGCTAATGTAAATAGCCCTAAAATATCAACTTTGGTATCCATCATAGGCGATAAATATATAATATACTACATTTTTGTGAACGTTACCATTGTGTTGTGATCACATGCATATCAATATAGCTATAAGCATTCTAATGTTTATAGCCTTAATATATCCCCGTTTAATCCATCATATGAAAATATACTCTTTATTACAATCCGTGATTTCATGTATGTTAATATTAACATGGTCTTGTAATTATGTTAATACCAATATAGCTATAAATTCTAATATATATCGCCTTAATAAATCACTCAAATGACGCATTCTGGCTTAATGATTAAGCATTTTGCTTCTTAATCATTAGGACATGGGTTCATTCCCAGGACATGACATCTCGTGAAAGTGCTATTTAACGTAGCATGAGGTCGCTTTAAGCTTTCTCACATATGATGTCAAACTGCAATGTCACATGCGTCTGTGGAATTGTCAGTCACTTACATTATAATACAAGATGTACCATGTCTGTTATTGATATGACTAGCATTGTAGCACATGCGTCACTCTGAATTTCTCTGAGAAATATATAAAAAGTACACGTTTCTATCGAATATTCAGTCATTTGTATATTCATACTACAAGCAGGTTATATTTTATCGAACATAATCGAAACATAATCGAAACTGACGTATGTCCATTCAATTCCTTTCTATACTATGCCACGCTGCAATCCAGCAACAGCGAAAGATTTTCTATATTACTCTATATTCATTCTCCGTCAATATTAAAATTGTTTCTGTCAGCAGGCCAATATCAATATAGCTATTAATTCTAATGTATATATCCCTACTATATCAATGTGCAATATATGAAATCCATCATCGGATAAAATTGCCCAGAGAGACTCATCCCATCCAATCATTTTGTGTTGCCACTTTGCCACGTATTCGTCATCAATATAGATATCACATTCATTATTCCTGTTCATATTAATAAGAAGAAGTCCATTGACATGGCATTCTTTGACAAGCGGAACACTGTTAATATTTGAATAACAAGCTGAGGTGACCAACTTGATTATTCATGACAAATCATCACTTGAATACATCAAGTCACATTTGAACCAATAGAATATCCTCATGTAGTTCTCATTAAAATCTCCGCCTTCCTCCCAGTAAACATTTGCCAAGCAATATTGTATTTCATTGTATTATATTATATGATATATCGATAGTAAATACGTAGGGTGTAGCATAGATATGATAATGCAATGAAACAAAACAATGTAAAATAACCTACTTATCATTTGATACTCAATATCAGTGTTGGTGGCGTATGCCTGGTTGTCCAATTCGTATATGAACGATTTGCAATTAATGTTTCTGAAATGTAACGCCATTAAAAAAGGAAATCCTTCTACATTCATTGAATCCAAGCTATTAGGTTGATCAATAATTAACGCAATACGTGATAAATAGTATTTATATATAAGCCGAGTATTTCCTGCTTTAATATCCGATTGAATTGAGCATTTATAATCCAGAATAAAATAATAATAAAAAGGAACGCACAAGGACACACACAACACGAACTATATTATTTTGGTATATATTACCTGGTTCAGAATTGAAATAAAAATAAAAATAATAACAGATTCCTGTTGATTTCAAGGTCTATTTTCGATATACAACCGAAATGGAAACGATTTTATCCCTAAAACACCTATACTTTATATACATTCTCCTTTCTAATACGAGATGTATGGCGGAATTGGTGAAACCTTGGAAATAATTTATTTTTTAAGTTTTGTTGCACATCTTTACGTTCTGTGTTCAAATCCTGCTGTGGTCGACTTTACTTCTTTTACTTGTAATGGAGTTTATCTGACGGATATAAGTCTGACACCAAACTTAATATGGTTAATTAATCATTCATAACTCATTAATCAATGGTTCTATTCAAGGACTAGAACAAGAATTCGTTATCTTTCGGGGCGTGTTTGTGGTATGAAAATGATGATACATTTCAATATATTTGCATCTTTAAACAACATGTCAGATCATACATTAAACCTAATGAATCACACTACCAAAGGATGGATACTCAGATCAACGGATCGATCACTACACGGAAGCTAAACTTACTAGGCATAACAAACAAACATATTTCAAATAATCATATCCAAAAAGGAAACATTACAAGAATCGTCCCACCTCTAAAGTCTGTCTCGAATCCGGAGGCTCAACAGGCCGGCGTTTATCCCGGTTTCCATGACGGTATGAGATTCAGAGTACAAGATTCCCCCTGGACAGGACTCCAGTCCATCGCAGGATTAACCCCCTAGCTACTGATGGTACTCGTTTTCAACTGAATAAACTGGAACATCATGAAATGAAGTATTGTTTCTCGAGTACACAACACACAGTCCAATCCAGGAATCGAACCCATGACATTATGATCGCAAGCCCTACACTCTTACCACTACAATAACCGTTTCCACAAACGTTACACATAATAGACTATGATTTTATAGTATGTGTCATGCTTTCTTTAAGAGATTTAGGTACTCGTGCAGTTGCAAGCAAGCACTGACTACATTTCGAAATTTATTTGATCTATCGGAATATCCAACTTACGCCAGTTCTCGGCTCATACCTTTTTTATGGATCTCAAAATGGTGATAGATAGAAGGGTCCATGCCGGAATTTGACTTCAGAATAGACTGAGATGGAACAAATATCCAACTGTGTAATGACTCTATCAAACTGACTACCATGTATCATTAACTCGTAAAAATAAAAGGCCAATGATTTTTCGAATTTATATTGCAAATCAGCCCTTGCATATGTATGTATATATATATATATATATATATATATATATATATATATATATATATATATATATATATATATGCATGAAACTGGTTGAGGTTTTGTTGGCGGAAATTCCATTTTTTTTATTGTACATAATCTGTTTATTTCTCACACAGCGATGTCACGTATCATGACAGTATAGAATTCAGGAAGCTCCCATCCATTAGAATACAAGAAAAATAGAAGACAGTATATGATAGGAAATTGAGAGAGGGACCAAGCTGGAAATCAGGTGAAAATGACGAGCAGAAATTTGGCCAGCATTGCTGAACCACCAACGATGTGTTACAGTTTTTATTTCAAAGGATTGTCCGAAGATACAATCTATTCCTTCTCAAGATTACACTGAAGGTGAGGAGATACATCTTCTTAAAGATGTAATCATTCTCATATAATGTTCAGCAGACACCATATATCTCTGCGCAAGTTATAATCATACGTATGAAATAGTTGATTGCTTCATTTAATGATAGATATTTCTAGCTTAAAAATGGTAGCAAATGAGAGGATAATCTGATTATATATAGGCGTCTCTTTGTATAGCGTAGTAATACTCATGTAACTAAAAATAATATTGCCATTAGTATTTTTATAGTTCAAACTATTCCAACTGTTTCGTTATTAATAGGAAACATATATTTGATTTTAGAATATTCGTAAATGCGTTTCAAATGAATAACACGTATTATGTTAGATAAATTATGTTACAGAAAACTGTGTTTATCTTAATGTATGATTAAACTAAAAATGAGTTGGTTTCGTTTCGATATTTACTAATCAAGGATACTTTTTTAAAGTTATATATGATGTCAATGAATTAAACAGTGCCAAAGACTTCCAGTGAAATACGGTAAATTTTAAGTTTGCATATAATATATATATATATATATATATATATATATATATATATATATATATATGACCCTCCCCAAGTATAACAATATATATAAATTACACAATAATCAAAGCTATGTTCAAATCATTTTATTGCTGACAATCATTTCTTCCAAACTATCGTTTGGGCTAATCTAGCATTAGCAATGTTTGTACATATAATTAACCTCCTATCCAACTGAACAATCATATGGATACATGGATATTAATGTTGCCAGCAACAGTTTCGTATTTAGAGAGTGGAATGGATGCGACATAGATTTCAAGAGAATTGTACAATAATTAAAATTAAAAATTAAATGTTAAAAAGGCACAGATAGGAATGCATGCGACAGAGATTAGTATAACAATTATACACATTTAGGTAGAAGGTTATTCGTGAAACGAGGACACTAGCAGTACATATGCAAGGGTATAGAGAGTGCAAATGCAATAGGCATATACAGGAAGGAAACAAGCAATGGTACTAGTTATATATAATTTCTGCGAGACAAAGGTATCACATAAAACAATATATGTTTACACGCAGGCAAAGCTGTTTTTGTATTAAAATTATTAGTTGTAGTGTGATAATTGTTTCTGTAATGTTCATATGTGTATGTGCTGAGAGCATCAATGTTATTGCTATTTTTGATAGTCATAGCCATGGATTGTATACCGGTCCTAATATATTGTTATCCGGGGTTCGATTTGATGTGGGGTGGTTTCTCTAACAGTTTAATTTCCGGAAGTGAGTTTGATCTATATTAAGGGGAGCTAATACGACAGGGGAGGTAACTAGCGATTACATTGTAAATGAATTTAGAAAAATGTATAGATGTATACAGCTCCAATTAGTTAAATTATTTTTGTTGCTATACATTATATTGTGTTATAAGTGAATCCCTTTTATATAATTCTATTTGTTTGTGTTTAATGTTAAATATAATTAAGTTTACATTAAACGTCTCATATTGTTATCTATCCATTACTGAATAAAGTATATGTATAGGAAATTGGTAAGAATGTATAGTTCTTTACAGATCTAACTAGTTAAATCTCTTGTGCTATCAATATACATTATATTATGTTATAAGTGAATTTCATATTTATAATACTAGTAATTTATATATTTATTTATAAATATAATTTATTTTCCTATACTACATTACGTGTCGCATCATATTATTATTTATTCATTCCTGAATATAATATAAGCAAGATATAGAGGTTATATTAAATAGTTATTGTATAATATAAAGTTTGAGTTAAAAAGGAGTTAGGTAGAGTGAAGAGCTGATCACATAGTGTGATGCTGTGGGGGTACTTATATGTACCCCCACAGAGGTCAAGTGTTAATGATGGTGAGGAATTCAGATCGGACATTGTTATACATTAGCCGTTAGGTTTAAAGCTATGGAAAGAATGTCGGTGGTAGTGCTGGCACAGTGAAAAAATCTATGATTTTATATTTAGGAGGTCTAGCTTAGAAAAGATTATTGTTCGGGTCTCTAGAAGACAGAGGTTACATAATTTATCAGGTGGTTTATACGATGCCGCCCAATCTACTATTTCCCAATGAAGTGTATATGGTCTATTCCTAGTTATCAGAGAGTGTATGTAGCTGGATAAAGAAATGGAGTGGGCTAGATTCGATTTTTGAACGTCTGGAGATGCGAGTTATATCTCGTCTTGAAGCAGTTCGAAGTTGAACCTATATATGTTTTAGAACAGTTTGTGTTGACCGTGCATGAGTAAATGATATCTTTGATTAAACAATTTTTACCTAAGGGGCAAGTTCTATTTGTTCTACAGTTACAGTTATTCTGGTTGTTTGCTTAGGGGTTACTATGTTGTGTAGATGCCTGGTAGTTAGGGATGGCATTAGGGTAATGATGGTTGTCGTTCCTATTGTTATTAATTTCATTAGTGCTATTATCATTATTATTATTGCTACTAGAAATCTCTGGTACTAAGACGCCTTGTAAGTTTGCCCCTTGTTGTGATTTAATTAGTTGGAAATAATTATTAATCTTCCTTTTATTACTACTAGCTATATGGTATGCGATGTTAGGTGTGGTAGAGTAAGAGATTTTAATGGTATTTTTATTGATAAGATTATGGTAGTTGTGGCCGGCTGGGAAGTTTTTTTCCAGGATTGAGAAAAAAGCCTTCAGTAAGTTGGTAGAAACGTTTAGATTGAAGCGGGGATTGAAGAAAGTATTAGTTCTTCTATTTTTGTTTTTTGTAATGTTACTGAAGGTAATGTTTATATTTCTGTATATACTATTATTGTGGTGTTTATTCTGGTGCGAGTTAAGTTTGATATTACCCTTTGTATTAGAGTTAGAGTGACTAGTACTTATATTATTTTTCCTCATGGCCATATTGTGAGAAATAATGTTGTAACTAGGTGATTTTACAGGTAGAAATTTAATGTCATCTTTATGTCCTGATTTAGCTAAGGCCTCATTATAGTATTGGGAATTATTGTTAAATATGGTTTCGTTATATAATAGATTTGAGATTCTATTTGATATTCCTTTAGTAATTAAGTTTAATATAGATTTAGCGTGGTTAGAGTTGATATCTACATAAAGTAGTTTTTTTGTTTGGTTTATGAAATGCTATTTTAGAGTCCAGGTAAAGGGTAACATCAAGGAAGTTAACGTTTTTTTGTGTTTTTATCTAAGGTGATAGCCAAGTTGAAGTTTTTGAAAATGTTATGTAATTGTTTCCTAGTTCTTTCTATATTAAATTGTTTATAGTCTATAAGAAGTAGTGCATTATCGCGGTATAAATCACCATTGAGGCAGGGTAGGTTCCTATGAATTTCATTTAAGAGATATAGGCCGACCAAATCGGTGACCTGTGTCGAGTCATTAGACCCCATAGTTATCTCAAAGTTGTTATGTGTATCCTTGCGGGTCCATAATTGATCTTCAAAAGTAATTATGGTTTTTTGGGCCGCAAGGATGACATCAATTTGGGATCTAGTAAAGTCACTATTGTTCATAGCCATATTTAATGCCTTATTTAATAGGATAAGGGAAATAGAAGTGTAGTATGAATTAATATCAATGTGTATAATTTTTTTTATTTTTATTCTCTTTAATATTATTGAACCATTCAATAACTTCACCAGTATTTCCCCCCTGGTTAAGATATATTTTATGCTTAAATTGTGGGATGATCCTATCTAATATTTTCTTGCTGATAATTCCAATGTCAGATTTGGAAGGGCAAATTAATCTTATAGAAGGGTTACTATTGAAGTCTTCCTTATGGTATTTCAGAGATAATCTAGGGTGGGGTTAGGGGTGTATGGCTGTGTATGTCTCGGAAGTCCTAATTTACACACTATACTATGGCCTACAATATTTATATCCTCTAAGTTTTTAATAGTTGTTTTCTTATAGCTCCTATGTAGTTCTTTATATATAAATGTTCTATAAGTATCGTAATCCAGGCTAGATATATTATTAGTTTTATCTGCATGTACAATAAGTTTTTAATTTTTATTAAATCTTTTAATAGTGGAGTTAAGGTTGTTTAAGAAGGTGTTGTTTCTATTATGATGTTTTTTGTATGTTATGTTCTTAACTAGTTTAATTCGATCATTTTCGAAAGAGTTTAGTAAGGTGTTGTGCAGAGGGCCTTTAAAAGTTTTAATGCCGTAAGAGTCGAAATAGTCTGCATCTCTGTTTTTGTCTGATTTGTTTCTATCGTAATGGAATGTCCTCCATCTCACTCTATTGACAAAAGAGTTGACAATATTAATCAATAATTTTTCGTGTGTATCTCTGGATGATATTGGTTTCTTCTTAGTAGACATAGGAAGATAATCTTTGATTAGCATACTGGTAATTTAATGTATATTAGCTCAACAGTATGGAGCAGTTAATAATAATATTATTTATAGTTATGTATACACTATATGCAACTATAAACAGTAGAGGTCAGTAATTTACTACTACCTTATTATCAGTAAGAAAAATAGCTCAATGTAAATACATGAGATGTTTTACAGAGCCGGAATATAAATTACACGATAATCAAAGCTATGTTCAAATCATGTTATTGCTGACAATCGTTTCTTCCAATCTATCGTTTGGATTCATCGGAGCATTAGCTATGTTTGTACTTATAATTAACCTCCTATCCAACTGAACCATCATATAGATATATGGATATTAATGTTGCGAACAACAGTTTCGTATTTACAGGGTAAATGTATTCAGTAATGGATAGATAACAATATAATGAGACCTTTAATGTAAAATAGATTATATTTAACATTAAACACAAATAAATAGCATTATATAAAAAGGATTCACTTATAACACAATACAATGTATAGCAACACAAAAAATGTAACTAATTGGAGCTGTATACAACTATACATTTTTCTAAAATCCTTTACAATGTAATCGCTAGTTAATTTCGTATTAGCTCCTCTTAATATAGATCAAACTCACTTCCGAAAATTAAACCGTTAGAGAAACCACTCCACATCAAATCGAATCCCGGATAACAATACCGGTATACAATCCATGGCTATGACTGATTGAAAACATTCACTAAAATAAAACATTGCCAATGTGATGGAAAAAATAGCAATAACATTGATACTCTCAGCACATACACATATGGACATTACAGAAATAATTATCACAGACTATGTTCAGTCCTAGTGCACGAGGCTTGTTATCGGTGATGTAAAAGGACACCAAGGACAGAGACATGTCCTGTAGAAGCCATTCATATATATATATATATATATATATATAGATAGATAATTTAATATATCAACTAACATAAGCGCACAGATGCACGCCCATGCCAGCAAATACACAGGTTATGTCATAGTACCTAGGTGGTTCAATGCAGGAGAATGAAGAACAATAATATAAAGGACGTAAAATAAGAAAATATTTAAAAAAAAAAAACTTTTTAAACATTTTTTACTTACTTAAATTTTCACTCCAACTAATTAGTTTCTGCAATGGGATAAAGACAGTTACGTAATCCAACTGTCGAGAATTCATTGCGTCATCAGGGAGTCTATTCTCCAGGCAATGCGCGGACACTGGCGGCTCATATAAAAATAATAATAATTCGGTAGATCGAACAGCTTGCGAGGACTGGATTCTATGTACCGAAATTCTCACTGCTACAAGTCAAATGGCCGATTCTAAAGAATCAATCACGTGACACAGAGGCTAGTTAGAAGGAATGGGATGGTAAGATGACTGACGCCTACTAACACTCCAAAAAACATTTTTTTAGAAGTGGTTTTGGCAAGTTTGCTCGACAAATCAGTGATTTGGAGATAAATATAGATAATTTAATATATCAACTAACATAAGCGCACAGATGCACGCCCATGCCAGCAAATACACAGGTTATGTCATAGTACCTAGGTGGTTCAATGCAGGAGAATGCAGAACAATAATATAAAGGACGTAAAATAAGAAAATATTTTTTATTTTTTTTATTTTTAAAAAATGTTTTACTTACTTAAATTTTCACTCCAACTAATTACTTTCTGCAATGGGATAAAGACAGTTACGTAATCCAACTGTCGAGAATTCATTACGTCCTTTATATTATTGTTCTGCATTCTCCTGCATTGAACCACCTAGGTACTATGACATAACCTGTGTATTTGCTGGCATGGGCGTGCATCTGTGCGCTTATGTTAGTTGATATATTAAATTATCTATATTTATCTCCAAATCACTGATTTGTCGAGCAAACTTGCCAAAACCACTTCTAAAAAAATGTTTTTTGGGGTGTTAGTAGGCGTCAGTCATCTTACCATCCCATTCCTTCTAACTAGCCTCTGTATCACGTGATTGATTCTTTAGAATCGGCCATTTGACTTGAAGCAGTGAGAATTTCGGTACATAGAATCCAGTCCTCGCAAGCTGTTCGATCTACCGAATTATTATTATTTTTATATGAGCCGCCAGTGTCCGCGCATTGCCTGGAGACTTAACTGAGAATAGACTCCCTGATGACGCAATGAATTCTCGACAGTTGGATTACGTAACTGTCTTTATCCCATTGCAGAAACTAATTAGTTGGAGTGAAAATTTAAGTAAGTAAAAAATTAAAAAAATTTTTTTTTTTTTTTTAAACATTTTCTTATTTTACGTCCTTTATATTATTGTTCTGCATTCTCCTGCATTGAACCACCTAGGTACTATGACATAACCTGTGTATTTGCTGGCATGGGCGTGCATCTGTGCGCTTATGTTAGTTGATATATTAAATTATCTATATTTATCTCCAAATCACTGATTTGTCGAGCAAACTTGCCAAAACCACTTCTAAAAAAATGTTTTTTGGGGTGTTAGTAGGCGTCAGTCATCTTACCATCCCATTCCTTCTAACTAGCCTCTGTGTCACGTGATTGATTCTTTAGAATCGGCCATTTGACTTGAAGCAGTGAGAATTTCGGTACATAGAATCCAGTCCTCGCAAGCTGTTCGATCTACCGAATTATTATTATTTTTATATGAGCCGCCAGTGTCCGCGCATTGCCTGGAGACCTAACTGAGAATAGACTCCCTGATGACGCAATGAATTCTCGACAGTTGGATTACGTAACTGTCTTTATCCCATTGCAGAAACTAATTAGTTGGAGTGAAAATTTAAGTAAGTAAAAGATTTAAAAAACATTTTTTTTTTTTTTAATATTTTCTTATTTTACGTCCTTTATATATATATATATATATATATATATATATATATATATATATATATATATATATATATATATATATATATATAAATATCATAAAACATGTCTATAGAATCACCGGATAGACACGTTTTATGATATATAGCTCTGATTATTTAATTTATTAAATTTTGATTGAGCCACAAAGTGACCCGTTGCAAAACACGTATATGTATGTAGTATGTATGTATATATATATATATATATGTAAACTTATATATATTTATATATATATATATATATATATATATATATATATATATATATATATACACAGGTGTGTATGATTGTGTATATAATATTATATTAATAAAAGGAATTCCAACCTTGTCTGATTTACTCGTTTTATTTACAATCCTTTTAAAATGTATAATGGTATTAGAATGAAATAGTATGGTAGAATATTAAATGTTAAGTATTAATTGAACAAGTACTTTCATGCTTTCGCAATCTTCAGGTTCATATACTGTGGTGACAGTCAAGTTTGTAAGTTTGATTGTAAACTTGACTGTCACCACAGAATATGAACCTGAGGATTGCGAAAGCATGAAAGTACTCGTTCAATTAAAACTTAACATTTAATATTCTACCATACTATTTCATTCTAATACCATTATACATTTTAAAGGATTGTAAATAAAACGAGTAAATCAGACAAGGTTGGTATTCCTTTTATTAATATATATATATATATATATATATATATATATATATATATATATATATATTAATAAAAGGAATATATATATATATATATATATATATATATATATATATATATATATATATATATATATATATATATATATATATATATATGTATATATATATATATATATGTATATATATATATATATATATATATATATATATATATATATATATATATATATATATATATATATATATATATATATATATATATATATATATATATATATATATATATATATATATATATATATATATATATATATATATATATATATATATATATATATATATATATATATATATATATATATATATATATATATATATAAGTATAGTGAAGGCGTGTGGCTAAGTGGTTAGAGAATTGTATTCGCAATCGTAAGGTTGTGAGTTCGATTCCTGGACCAGGCGATGCGTTATGTCCTTGAGCAAGACACTTTATTTCACGTTGCTCCTTCTACCTGGAGTTGCGACCGATAGATAGTATTAGCAATTGGAAAGACCAACGGAAACATTGTTCCCTCGTCCGATTTGACAAAAAAGTCGATCGTTTAAAAATATATAAGTATGTGCATCGCGTTTGTATTTGTTCTTCTGTGTGTTGATATAAAAATTGTCATACTTTTGTCATGCTGCCGCTAAAATTACACACACCAGTTGTTTTTTACTGTAATTTATTATTATAATTTTCCTTCGGAATCCTCAATCCTTTCATATTACCACCTCTACTACCACATGTATCAAGTACTCTGGTGGGTCATGGTCTAGCTGATAAATATATATATATATTTGTCGCTGAGAATATAGTTCAGAGAAGCTTATAAACACAAATATAGAAGTCAAATAAGGCTCAGAGATGAAATACCAATGATGGTTGGAAAATCACTGATGAGGGACTAATTTTATAATATGTAATCCATGTGCAACCATGCAGTATTCTTCTCCCCTTGTTTTTCATATATATATATATGAATGAAAAATGGCGTGGTGTGTTGTTGCATATGTGATATACAAATTAAAATGAAGAATTAGAAATAGAAGCCTGGACTATCTATCATCAGTGTTCTACTAGCCATCATAGGT
>OZ024743.1:314398333-314405833 GCA_964016885.1 Eledone cirrhosa | reverse complement strand
AGTTGGTCCTTCGTAAACAGCATTTGTATTGTTTCCCCCGAGCATAAGTTGCACGGACGGCGTCGTCCCATGTAGTAGTTAGCCATTTAATTTCATAACGTCGCACTCTCAGATTTCTTTTTCGCCTGCTTTCTACCTAGTTCATACACACTCCTTGGAATTTGCTGTATAGAAATCACTTTCAACGCTTGATAGGCTACACCCACTACCTAATCGTGCTGCAAGCAAGTTCAGTCACCCCCACCGCCATGAAAGATTTAATTGTGTATGTATGTATGTGTATGTATGTGTGTATATATGTATGTGTATCTATGTATATATATATATATATATATATATATATATATATATATATATATATATATATATATATATATATATATATATATATATATATATATATATATATATAGTTAGAGAAGCAAACAATTGCTTATTGTGATCCAGTTCTTGATTAAGAAAGCCAGTTTCATGGATGGTTTCAACGTAAGGTTAGGGGGTAACTCCACAAGTTTGTAAGAATTCCGTTCAATCTTGGAGTATAAAGTATAACAGAGAAAACACAGGTAAGCATTAAGAGAAGGATTTTATCCAGGTATTTACGACCGTTTCATTGGTAAGTGCAAGATTATATTGCTATACTGCAAATAGCAGCCACTCAATTATAATTATTGTTCACAGTCCAAATTTTCAAAATAGTAAGACCAATGAAACGGTCGTAAATATCTGGATAAAATCCTTCTCTTAATGCTTACCTGTGTTTTCTCTTTTATACTATATATATATATATATATATTTATGTATGTATATATATATATATATGTGTGTGTATATGTATATATCTATATGTGTGTGTGTGTATGTGTATATATGTATGTATATGTGTATGTATGTGTGTGTATATATATATATTTATATGTATATATATATATATATATATATGTATTTGTGTGTATATGTTTATATGTATGTGTATATGTTTATGTGTACATATGTATATGTATGTATGTATGTGTATGTATATATATGTGTATATATGTATATATGTATGTGTATATATATATATATATATACATATATGTATATGTTTGTGTATATATATATATATATATATATGTATATGTATGTATGTGTGTATGTGTATATCTACATATATATATATATATATATATATATGTGTGTGTGTGTGTGTGTATGTAAGTGGGCGCGTGTGTGAATGTGCTTGTTGACACCTTGAATATAAATTAAGATAAACCTCACAATAAGGGAAAGCACCCTAAAACTTGAACGCGTTTATAGAAATCTTTCTGCCTTTGTCACCCTAATTTCAGCCTTAAATAATTAGCTTCTAAAGAATGTCCCTTTTCTTTAAACCAATGAACCCCATCCATCCTGTAGACACCTGACGTACAGGCATTGTTAGTTTAAGAGATAAACAAGGATCGGTATTCCAATTTGAACCTGTTTACAGTATTCTTCTGCCTTTGTTAATATAAATTATAGCTTTAAAGAATTAGCTTTTAATGAATTCCCTTTTCTTTAAATCCATCAACCGATGACCTCCACCCATCCCAATCTCCACTTTTTCCTTGCACCAGAAAAGATATTAATACCACCACATTTACTTGGACAGTCAGCTTCCTGATGATTTCTCACGAATGAAACAGTTCTAGTCCAGTAGAAGCTTTTCTATATTAAAACATTTATACTCTGCTATGTATTGAGTACCTTACTTACTGTGGTTACCCCCGATTGAACTCGGAATAACTTATATATATATATATAGAGAGAGAGAAAAAATTTACGAAATGGAAATGCGGGTATATAGAATTTATTAGGTAACAATTGTTTCTATAGTGTATGAGTTACCTATACCTCGCTATTTGAATAATACACAAATATTATCAAAAACCGAAAGTACACTGTAAGGCCAAAACACCATGTCATCAGACCTTTGTATTAGAATGATATGAAAATATTTTGTACAGTAGATAAAAGATAAAGAAGGAGGTAGGAAGAGAAGGGGAAGAGGGAAGTGAGTAAGGTGGAGGGAGTCTTAGGGTTTAAGACTGTCAGACTAGTAGAGATTGTGAAGAGAGAATGTTTTGGCAGCAGTTAGCTTAATGAGGCGTGCTAAGGTTGGCTGGGAAGTAGATTCTTCTAGTGGTGTTGTTCGGACAAAATTTAGTTAGAGGGGTCAAAGTGGTACAATGTCACAGACAAGTTATTAGGGCTATTATAGTAGCAGGTTATTTCTTAAGGGGTCCAGAAAAACAGTGTTTAGTACTATTATTATAGAAAGCCATATCTAGTGTATAAACATATAAGACAGAAGTTTGCAAACGTTGGTGTAAAAAGGTAACATTATATGCATTTAAAAAAAGAAAAAGTCGTTTTCAAACGATGGTTACAATATAGAGAACGTTCAATTTTGCTGTTCAAAAGTTTGTTTACCGACGTTAAAATGCAGTATATCTCTAAATTGCATAACTTGCAGAATCGATGATTTTGCTGATATGCAGGCGCAGCTGCAATAATTTGCCAATCAAGGGAGAACGCTTGATTGTTCCTCCGAAGCTGCCAGGCTTTATCGGCGAGGGTTGTTACGGAGCGCATTTTCTCGTGCCTGATCGAAGATCGATGTTGGTATAGGCGAGCCTTGAAAGAAGTTGCGGTACATCCGACGTAATACCATTAGTTGGTCCCGGAATTTATTGTACACCGGTAGACAATATTGCGTGCTAGGCACTGGTTATTCAGTGGGCACGTACCTGGTTTGGTGCAGTTACAACTATTTTTATGTTTTGCAGTAGAATCCTGGATAGTTTGGTGGGGTTGTGGTTGCGTGTTAGTGCGTTGCATGTTGCTATGCTGGTGCGCTGAGTCATTAGGGATGTACTTATTCAGTATTGCTGAGTTGAGTTTTCTAATTAGTTGTTCTATGTTAGGTGCAGTGGAGTATGAGAGTCTAATGGTGCGCGAGTTAAAAATGTTATAGTATTTATGTGAAGTTGTAAAGTGTTTATTGATTAGTGTATAGAATTGTGAGATAATCTTAGTGCTAATAGAAGAATTGTACACGGGGTTATACCATATGTACTCTCTACGTCTGACTCTATTTGCTGGTTTGCACCTGTTAGTGTGCCTATTGATGTGTGTGTGTGGTGCAATACTAGTTCGACTTAGATGTGTTTTATTCATAGTACTAATGTGGTTATCGTCTAGATATTCAATTTTCTCGCAGTAACCAGCTTTTCTAAGTGCGTCATTATAATATTCAGCATGCTCGTTGAAGGTCTGCAAATTAGACGACAGTCGGGAGATCCTTATGGATATATTTTTAGGGATAGATTTAATAATGGAATGAGGATGGTTCGATTTTACATTAACGTACTTAACATTTTCATTAAGTTTGTGAAATGGCTCTATATTACCGTTATTAAGGTTGAAGGTGACATCCAAGAAGTTGACCACCTTAAGATTTTGTTCAAAGGTAATATTAAGCCCTAGTTCTAAGAAAAGTTTCCTAATGTTTTTACGTCGCCTTTCTAGGTTTTGTTTGTTCATATTCATGACTAATAGAAGTGTATCGTCGCGGTATATTCCGCCGTGGAGGTCCGTAAATTCGCTCTGGAGTCTATGGGCTATATAGATCCCAACCAAATCAGTGACCTCCGCCGAATCATTAGAACCCATCGTAATGTCGAATTCCGAGGGTCTATCCCTGCGGACCCAATAACTATTTTCAAAGTGCACTATTGTGCGTCTAGCTTCAAGTATAATATTAATTTCCTCGTTTGTGAGGTCCGAGTTAGTCTTAGCGAAAGAGAGGGCCTTATGCAGGGTTTCGGGTGAAATAGAGGAATAGTATTCATCTATATCGAATTGAATAAAAGAAGATTTGTTTTTATCCCTAATGTTATTGAACCATCTTATTGCCTGATGTGTATTACCCCATAATTTAATATCTACCTTAGCCTTAACTTGGGGGATAATACGATCTAATATGTACTTACTAATCCTACCTATATCGGACTTTGAAGGACATATTAATCTAATTTTAGGGTTAGTATCGAAGTTATCCTTATGGTCCTTCAGATTAAAAGTCGGTGTAGCTGGGGATAGGGGTACCGTTCTGTCGTCAATTTTCAGTGTACAAAATATTTTCATATCATTCTAATACAAAGGTCTGATGACATGGTGTGTTGGCTTACAGTGTACTTGATAATATTTGTGTATTATTCAAATAGCGAGGTATAGGTAACTCATACACTATAGAAACAATTGTTACCTAATAAATTCTATATACCCGCATTTTCATTTCGTAAATTTTTTCTCCATATTTTCTCCGGATTTTAAAACACACTTTATTATACGTTGAGCAATCTCTGACGTCAGTTGACTCCATCCAATGCAACTACTTAGTAACATTGGAATACAAATTATCTAATTATATATATATATATATATATATATATATATATATATATATATATATATATATATATATGCGTGTGTGTGTGTGTGTGTGTGTGAGAGAGAGTATGTGTGTCTATGTGTGGGTGCGTGCGTGTTCGTGTATACATGTAAATTTGTATACATACATATGTATATGTATATACATATGTATATATACAAATATATCTATATGTATACATGTATGTATATGAGTATTTGAGAGGTAAAATGGTGTTCTTGTCAATTCCCCATTTTGTATATTGGTGGTTGTTTACCAATTACTTCATTTTAATTATGAAACGTGGAGTGACAAAGTATTTGCGATCAAAGTGACACATTTTCTTAAAGAAAATGATTCTTGACCTACAATCTCTCAGAATGTAAATGCAATAAATGGTTTCTCTGTTAGATGTATTCAGAGAGAAGACCAATATTTCAGAAAACGATGGATGGAATCGATTAGACCGAAACCAATAGAAGATCAGAGCAACTGACGGACTATTGTTTTTGAAATAATTGTCTCTACTACTGGCTTAAGGCCAGCAATTATCCAGTACATTACTGGTACTTTATTTTATCGACCCCATAAGGATGAAAGGCAAAGTTAACCTCGGCGGCATGGTGAACTCAGAATGGCAAGGGCCGTAACTCTATGCGTCAAAGCATGGCGTCCGACCCTTGAAATAATATTTATCAGATTGGAAATATCTTTCACTGTCAACGCGAGTCTTATAACAATGAACATATAGATATCCATACATACACACGCCCCCCCCCCCCCCCAACCCACACCCACTCACATATATATATATATATGGGAGTGGGTATGTGCGTGTGCGTATGCGTATGTGTCTAGATATATGTTTACATCTATGTACATAAATGTATATATAATTACCAGACATTTAATTGCTGACAATTATTTCTTCCAGACGAATGTCTGGATTTATCGGAGTATACACAATGTTTAAACGGCTAATTAAAATCCTAATCTTCAGAATATTTATATAGATACATAACTATTAATAGTCGCAGCGACATCACATAGAAAAGAGGGAGTTACAAAAAGATGTCATGCTACAGAAATCACGGTATAAGGAGCAATGCTGAAAAGTGAAATATTAGCCTATATAAGGAAGTATTAAGGTTGACAATAAAAGAAGGGTTGTTTTATTATTCTAAATTACTGTTTATTATCTACTGAAAATGATCATTCATTAAATTGTTTTTATAAATTAGTATTTATAAATTATAAAATATTATTATTGATTATTTATCAATTATATATAAACTTATTCGTTATTCTTATTTATTTAGATTGTTTAAAGAGAATTAAATTATTAATAACAAGATAAGGATTTATATATATATATACTTCCTTAATTACCTCCCTTGGTTATTATCTCCCCTTATGAATATCGTTTCCTTTATTGTTTTAAATTCATGACGCCAAAACAATTTAACGACACCTTTACCATCTGACTTCGTCTAAAATCTTTTGATAGAACTCGCACATAAAGCAAGACTATGACCCACTCAAATAGAGAATCATTGTTTACGGAGTCATATTCGGATGTAGGAGGTTTATCCGAGATTTCTAGGAGGAATTTGTTCAAAAAATTTGAATTTTATGGAATCTGTTTCTATTTTAATGTATTTTGGTGTAATGTTAAAGGGGGCGGAACCAGCTGTCATGAAATTATTGTGACATAATGATATTATGAGATGTGAGTTTAATTTTTGTTGTGGGCGGATAGCACTGGGCCCAAGATTTAGGTGTACTTTAAAGAAAATGCGACCATCATTTGGGCAATGGTGTTGGAATATTTTCCTCATCATGCAGTTAATATAGTGCTGACGCTGGCGTTGGAGAGAGCTTTTCTGGTCAACCCAAATAGTCGAGGCCTGTCATGTTATATATCGTTTTTGTGATTGACCTTTGAGGTGGTTCAATGTTCATACTTTGTTTCAAGTGGTGTGATCATAGTGGACAACAGTATTCAAGCTTCAATCGGGCAATATTAGAGAAAAGAAGTATAGTAGTGTGGATATCTCTAGACTGCAAAGTTCGGAGCAAACAGTAGCACATCTGCGAGTCATGTTAACTTTGCTGTTTATATGAGTGGCCCACTGCGTTAGGCGGTCCCTTCCATTACGGAAACCATATTGGTTGGAGTTCAGCAAATTATTGCTTTGAAGAAAGTACGTTATTCGTGATTTCACTACCCTCTCAAATACCTCAATGATATGAGAGTTGAGTGAAATCGGAGGGTAATTCACTGGAAGGGACTGGTATCTCATTTGGAAAACTGGGACAACAGACTGGGACAGGTTTTTCAGGTACACAGCGATTTCCTCCACAGATTAGCTAGAGGAGACTAGCATGAAACATATCCATGATACATTTTTAAAAAAAGCCGATAATGGAGATGGAAAATCGATGTAACTGTTGACGGAAAATAGTCATGAATCTTCACTTGAGAATGTCGATGGGAAGCTTCAAGCAGTGAATTTGAAAATAGATGCTGCTGGTATGAATGAATGAATTACATTTACCAATATGAAGAGTTGACCTTCACTATATTGTTATTTTACTGTATTCACATATAGACTTCTTAAGTTTTTGTAGTGTCCCTTTTCTAACAGTTAAAAAGTAACTGAAATGCATTTCAACTAAAAGAGAGTGATAGCTGTTTCACATCACGGTAGAATTTCTTTGTAGACACAGTTGTCAGCAAACAACGCCCTTTCATTTAATATTTTTATATCTTCTTTTTATATTTTCGTGATAATGCAACATACATCTGACCATGTGAGAAGAATTGTGTTGGTAGATATACACCTATCTTTTCAAATGTCTGCCCTTGTGCCTTGTTGAATGTAAGGACAAAGGCTGATTTGACAGGAAATTGCTTGCCAGTAAAGGTGAAAGGGAACTCAAGCTCTTGAGATACATGTGGTATCCTTGGGATTAGCAACCTTGTTCCGATATTGGGACCCAATCTGACTTCAGCTTCAATTACATGATTATGTAAACTGATG
>OZ024743.1:314378333-314388333 GCA_964016885.1 Eledone cirrhosa | reverse complement strand
TAGTTGTTGGTGTTAGAGAGATCTCCCTTCTTTGGCACTGGGACGATGTTACTGATCCTCCACTGATTCGGGGCAACTCCTTTCTCCAGTGCCCCGTTACAGAACCCCAGGATGATATCATCAAAATCACACCTCTTCATCACCTCTGATGCGACTCCATCCTCTCCATGAGCCTTGCCCTCCTTGATCTTCTTCTTGGCTCTCTGAAGCTCCTCTCTGGTGAAGGGCTCTGTCTCAACATCCAGTTCCTCAAACAGCCGCCTGATCTCCCCACTGCTCTGGGCTGTGGAGGGTAGCTCTCCTAGTAGGGTCCTAAAATGGTCTAGCCATTTCCTCTTCCTATCCTCGGGCCCCGTTCCCTGGATCTGACTCGAACACCTTTTCTTCCTCCCTGTGATCTCGTTGATGATCATCCAGCTCTCCCTACATCCAGATCTGTCAACCGCTCTCTCCACACTTCTGATCTTCTCTATCCGTGCCTCCTCTCTGACCTCAGTGTAAGCGGTACAGAGCTCTTCCCTCATCGCCTCCACAGTCTCCATCCTCTCCTCCGTAGGATCAGCATAGAATTGGTCCCTGGCAGCTTTCAGGTGTTCTCTGGTGTTCTCTGTAAACACACAGACAAACCGGTTTTTAGAGTCATACTGGTTTTTGAGGAAACACCTTTCCTCTATTCTACAGAAAGCCAGACAAGGAGTATTGAACTAGTTTCGTTGTTACAACTCATCAGCAATATTTACCTATCTACCGGCCTTTCTGGAGAATCGTAAAAGCACATATCGTTATATGCTTTTTCTATGAAAATTAGTAGTGGGCGGACCAATTTGCATAGAGTGTGAGTACGTACCGGTTCAACGGAGACGATAAACACAAATAACGAAACGAAATTAAATTTCGTTTCGTTTGTAACTCACTTTTGTATGACTGACGCTTAAACAATTAAGTTAAAAATGTACATCTACATATGCATACTGAAATACAAGTATGCATATGAATACACACACGTATACATATGTAGATGTACCAAGTCTTTCACTGGTTACTTTACTGTGAATATCCAGCTATTCTGTATGTAAACACACAGACAAACCGGTTTTTAGCGTCATACTGGTTTTTGAGGAAACACCTTTCCTCTATTCTCCAGAAAGCCAGACAAGGAATATTGAACTAGTTTCGTTGTTGTTACAACTCATCAGCAATATTTACCTATCTACCGGCCTTTCTGGAGAATCGTAAAAGCACATATCGTTATATGCTTTTTCTATGAAAATTAGTAGTGGGCAGACCAATTTGCATAGAGCGTGAGTACGTACCGGTTCAACGGAGACGATAAAAACAAATAACGAAACGAAATTAAATTGGTCTGCCCACTACTAATTTTCATAGAAAAGGCATATAACGATATGTGCTTTTATGATTCTCCAGAAAGGCCGGTAGATAGGTAAATATTGCTGATGAGTTGTAACAACAACGAAACTAGTTCAATATTCCTTGTCTGGCTTTTTGGAGAATAGAGGAAAGGTGTTTCCTCAAAAACCAGTATGACTCTAAAAACCGGTTTGTGTGTGTGTTTACATACAGAATAGCTGGATACTCACAGTAAAGTAACCAGTGAAAGACTTGGTACATCTACATATGTATACGTGTGTGTATTCATATGCATACTAGTATTTCAGTATGCATATGTAGATGTACATTTTTAACTTAATTGCATATATATATATATATATATATATATATATATATATACATATATATATATATATATACATATATATATATATATATATATACATATATATATATATATATATATATATACATATATATATATATATACATATATATATATATATATACATATATATATATATATATACATATATATATATATATATATATATATATATATATATATGTATATATATATATCTATATATGTATATATATATATATATATATATATATATATATGTATATATATATATACATATATATATATATATACATATATATATATATATACATATATATATACATATATATATATATATATATGTATATATATATGTATATATATATGTATATATATATATATATATATATATATATATATATATATATATATATATATATATATATATATATATATATATATATATATATGTATATATATATGTATATATATATATATATATATATATATATATATATATATATATATATATATATGTATATATATATGTATATATATATGTATATATATATATATATATATATATATATATATATATATATATATATATATATATATATATATATATATATATGATAATAATGGATGTGCGGCGCTGCAAATGGGTTACATATGAAAAAGTTTGTCCTCATCAGTGGTCATCCAACCGTCGTAGGCATTTCGTCGCATTAAAGGCCATATACCTCAGGTTGGTGCGAGCAACGGCTAAAAAAAGGTCGTTGGGACACGTAAATAAAGGGGACGCTAGGGTAAACAAACAAAATGGTTATATATATATATATATATCACTGGAGTTATATCTCTATCTCCCTCCCTCCCTCCCTCTGTCCCATTCTAACCTCTACCCTACACTTCCTACTGTCTCTCTTTCTCCCCTCCACAGCGAAATGGACTGCATGCAGGAAAAAGGTGAAATTAGCAGTCAACGAAACTGCTCAAAGATGGAACTAGCGGTTTTGATCAAGGGGTGGACCATGGCTGATGGGTCTCCACCAAGCAAAAAGATGGCGGAAAACCTGAAGAGCCATGGGTTTCTGAGGACCCTGGCACAGATAGAGAGAAAGAGAAAAGAAATTGAGAAGGCGTATGTCCTCATAGCGCCACATATGACGATGTTAAGCCGTGTCCTCGGGGAGGAGAAAACCGAAGAGAGCGATGAGGAGAATGAGAGGGAAAAGGAAGAGGAAAAAGAAAAGGAGGAGAGCACAAGCACGGACCTGAAAGAAAATGATATACCCTCCGCCACAGGCAGGGAGGGCAGGCCGGGCAACCAACAAGCAAAGGGCAAAGGTGAAAAGCGAAATCACCGTCCGAAGGAGAACCAAGCGCAGAGGGACCAGTCGACAACTGTTCAAAGGAAGAACAGAAAGCACCGAGACACTGGGAGCAAAAAAACCCAAGTAATGTGCAAGTTTTTCAAGAACGTGACATGCTGGCATGGAGAGACAGGGATGGGATGCAGATTCGCCCACCCTAGGTCTCAAACGAACTATGCCCACCATACTCGTGCAACATGCCCCAGGCAAACCCGAAATAAGCTGCTCCAGAAGTATGCTGATGTCGCGCGTGCCGCACCAACAAGGAGAAGGCACGCACATGCCGACGAGATACAGATGGCAGCAACAGATCAGAATAAATTTTCAGTGATGGCAGAGAAGATTGTGGGACAGCTGACCTGGCTGCATCGTCTCCAGAGCCAGGGTCATCCACACCAGCACTCGAGACCATCACAGTTAAGGACCCAGAGTGGCCGCCGCTGACACCAGACCAGGTGTCATACCGACAGCCATTAATGGCACCGCAAAAGTCACACCAGTGCTGCTGCTGAATGTCAGGGGCCTGGTGAAACTCAGTAACATGAGTAAAATTTCCTACCTGGGAGACTTAGCCATAAGCAATCAAGCACTATGCATGGCACTAACCAAAACGCACCTGACAAGCAGTATAGCAGATGCAGAAATACATATACCGAAATATACTGTATTTCGTTCGGACAGGAAGGAGAGAACTCATGGTGGGGTTGCTCTGTATATCCGTGAAGATGTCACACCAATTGTACTGTTGACACATTCAAACTCAGTCTGTGACACACTGATAATACATATGAAGCAACTACAGACAGTAATATGTGTCACATATCGGCCGCCCGATGCCCCCAGTCATGAGTGTAAATTTGAGGATAGCCTAAGTAGGAGAGAAGAGGTCCTTGACAAACTGGACCAGGGTCTCAACATCCTAAAGCTGGGAGACTTCAACCTACCAAAGGTCAAATGGCCTGAGGGCCACCTCCTCCCTGGAATGACGTCAATAGAACAGAGACAGACGGAATCCCTGCTGTCCCTCACACACAGGCTGTTCATGGAGCAAGCAATACTCCTCCCAACAAGAGGCGAAAATGTCCTGGACCTCTGTTTTACAAACAACGAAGTGCTCATCCACAATGTAAAGGTGACACCAACAATTCTCTCGGATCATAACTTAGTAGAGCTAATGAGATGTGGTCCAAGAGAACCAACAGAGACAAAACGACCAAGAAGCTCCGGGACGCTATCCAGCCTTAACTTCTACAAGGCTAACTGGAAAAAGATTAAGAGTGAAATCCGGAAGCAAACATGGAGTAAAAACACCGTCACACAAGACACTAACACACAATTTCAACACTTCATGACAACGATACACACTATATGCAAAAAGTTTGTCCCGGAGAAAAAGGCAAACAGACACAAAAATCTTATTCCCAGAGATAGGAAAATCCTAATGAGATGTAGAACTAAACTCTCAAACCAGTTGAATAGTCAACAAAACAAAAACAAGAAGGAATCCTATTTGAAACGTGCACTACTTGACACCGAGATTGCACTCAAACTTTCACATGAGAATGAGAGGGCAAAGAAAGAGAACAGGGCCATAGAAAACATTAAAACAAACCCTAAGGCCTTCTTTAAATTTCAAAAGAAACTGCCTCAGTACACTGCAAGATTGGGCCACTCTTCCACACGGACGGTTCATTAACCGAAAACCCCCAAGAGATATGTGAAATACTGAACGAAAAGTACAAAAGTGTGTTCACATGTCCACTGAGGCACATGCAAATAACGAAGCCAGAGGAGTTATTTGATGCCACAACACTACATCAAGAAATGGCAACCATCAAACACATAGACATAACGGAGGAGGATGTGGTGTACGCCATTGATGAAATTAGAACAGACTCGGTTGCTGGACCTGATGGATTCCCAGCAGTTCTCTTAAAAAATATGTAAGCGGGCCTTAGCAACTCCACTGAAGATGCTCTTCAGAAGCTCCTTGGCTAGCAGTGTACTACCTAGGGAGCTGAAAGAAGGCATAATATGCCCTATCCATAATGGAGGTAGTAGAGCGGAGGCCAAGAACTATACGCCAGTCTCCCTGACGTCGCATATCAGTAAGGTCATGGAGCGATTCGTCAGAAAGAAACTAATCACTTTCCTCGAAGAAAATGACCGCCTGACTAGCACGCAACATGGCTTCCGCCCAGGAAGAAGCTGCCTTACACAGCTGCTACATCACTACGACTGGGTACTGAGACAACTACTAGACAGCTCACATGTGGACGTGATATATCTTGACTTTGCGAAGGCCTTTGACAAGGTCGACCACGGAATGATATGTCACAAACTACACGGACTCGGCATAACTGGAAAAGTAGGTGAGTGGCTGCATGGCTTCCTAAGAGATAGAAGCCAGGCAGTCGCAGCAAATGGGGCCCTCTCGAGGGAAACACCGATAACAAGTGGGGTGCCCCAGGGGACAGTCCTGGGACCACTACTGTTTTTGGTGGCTCTCTCGGACATGCCCTCTGTGGTGCATGCAACAACGTCCCTCACTAGCTATGCTGATGACACTAAGGTAGCACAGGCAATCAAAAACCCGGCTGACGCTGCCCTTTTACAGCAGGATCTGGATGCCATATACAAATGGGCGGAAGAAAACAACATGCAGTTTAATGCTGGCAAATTCCAAGCCCTACAATACAAACCTGCAAACACAAATATAGTGGAACACAGCTACACAGGACCAGGAGGGACCGATATCCCCGTGTCAAAATCGATACGAGACCTGGGCATAGCCATGAGCGATGATGCATCTTTTTCTTCACACATCATGAAAGTGGCGACAATGTGCAGACGACTCGCTGGCTGGATCTTGAGGACTTTCCGAACAAGAGATCGAGACACCATGTTGACACTGTGGAGGACTTTTGTCCTAAGCCGCCTGTACTACTGCTCCCAGTTGTGGCCACCCCATAGTGTCAAACTAACCACGGAGCTTGAGGCAATCCAGCGAAGCTACACCAAGAAGATTGCCAAGATGAGGGAGACAAGCTACTGGGAGAGGCTGAAGGAACTGAACCTCTACTCCTTGGAGCGAAGACGGGAGAGATACGCAGTGATCTACATGTGGAAAATCCTGGAAGGGCTAGCACCAAACTTTGGCATTGGGAGCTGGACCAACCGTCGAACAGGACGTCACTGTGTGGTGCCAAAGGTCTTCCACATCTAGAATAAGGAGCAGGTATTGCAATAGCCTGGGATTCAAGGGCCCTCAACTCTTCAACAGGCTGCCGAGGCATCTGAGAGACTTGCATGACGTGGAGGTGGATGTCTTTAAGAAACATCTCGACACCTTGTTATCCAGGATCCCGGATGAGCCCACAGTAAGACACGAGGGAAACCTAACGGCAGCAGCAATAAACTCCCTCTTACACCAGTGGCCAACCTATACAGGCTGGAGATAAAATGTGTAGCAACAAGGGCGGTGCCCTAGCATAGCCTCAGCCGGATGGCTGAAACAGGTAAAAGGGTAAAAGAGAATATATATATATATATATATATATATATATATATATATATATATATATATATATATATATATATATATATATTGAAGTTAATATGTCCAGGGATACTAGGTACCCCCAGAAATACATAGGTTGTCTATGATTCAAGGTTGTTCAATGGTATTAATTTGATACACCAGAACTTTAATATTAAGATAAGCAGAACAAGTAAAATTCAATCAATTTTTAAAAATACATTAAAAAATATAATATAAATATTTACCTCTCCTAGTGGCCCTTACTGATCAGTTTCGCTTTGTAAAACCTCATAAATCCGATGTATTTATGATGGAAAACCAAAGCTCATCAGAGAAGCATTTTCCCTTCCTAGGGCTAAACGTCCCAGGAACGACAAAATATATAACCTCCTGCCAGCAAATAAAGGTCTGAAAGGTCGTAAAAGTGACCCGTATATAAACTGGACCGAAGTAAAAGCGGGAAAATCAAAGACTTGCTGTCTACAATTACTACTAAAAAAAATAGCAGCTAAATAGAGCAACACACATATATATATACATATATATATATATATATATATATATATATATATATATATATATATATATATATATATATATATATATATATACATATATATATATATATATATATATATATATATATATATATATATATATAAACAAGCAAATTATAAACGTAAACATGTAAGTATGTTTTTGAAACGGTGCGCGAGTTTGAAATTAGAAATTAGAAATTATAAGCTTTCACCGTATTTTAGACTAAAGAAATGTCTAGCCTGATAGTGGGGTTTATAACCCTCGGAGAAATGGAAAAGGATGAGTGTTGCCGTACATATATATATTATTTTTGCGAGGTTTTTTATATGAAATCGTGTGTCGAAACAAATATTGTTATACTTGGGGAGGGTCATATTGTTGTAATAATATTGCTAGTAATAATAGCAGAACACACTCACTGTTTGTTTGGTTTTCGCTTCTGCATCTTTTATATCAAATAAATTAATTATGGAGATAGGTTTGCTTTCAGGTTTGGATCGTTTTTTCAAAAAAACCGTAGAATTACCGGATCACTCTCAAGATCTCAACAGAGGTTACCCACAAGAAACTGGGAGAAAAAACGGTCTAAACCTGAAAGAAAACCTAGGTCATTTTCACAGATTGTTAAAAATAATTGTTTCTACTTTAGGCACAAGGCCAGCAATTACCCAGTGCATTAGTGCTACTATATTTTATCGACCCCGTAAGGATGAAAGGCAAAGTCAACCTCGGCGGGATTTGAACTCAGATTGTAAAGGGACGTAACTATGCTGGAAAGCATGGCGTCCGACCCTCTACCGATACTGCTAATCCACCTCCCAGATTGTTAAAAATAATGCTAACAAGAAATGGAAAAATAATATACATAATACCAAAAATAGGACAAAGAACATAACCAAATTAATTATAATATCACGACCAAAAGTTCACGGAGAAAACACCAACAGGAATATAAATCCTGAACAGAGAAAAATACATTTTTTAACGTCAGGACAACAAAAACCTGAAAAAGAAAAACTCCAGGAGGAAACATACCCAAAACAACTGAACACGCAGATCCTAAAATAATTAATTTATCCAAAAGAGATCTTGACAATGATGAAGTACAAATTCTGTCAAAAGGACTGAAATTCACACCGACTCCAACAGTCAACCACCAAGAACTAAAGAAGGATATCCAAGAATTCTGTCGTAAATTACGACTTGTAGAATTCTTCGCTGATAAAAGTAATGAGATTGATGAATCACTAGTAAAGAATGAATCAAATTTCACTCCGCCAAAAGGAAGAAATATCTATCTCGACCAATTCATTGACATCCTGTCTAAATTTCCTCTTAGACGTAATATTAAAGTTAGGCCAAACATTAACAAATCGGAAATGAATGCTGAATACTACAAAGATTTGGTTGAGGAACAACTGAAAGACACAACATTCTACCATGAAATACCGTCAAATATAGACCACAACATTATGAAGAAGATCAACAACCTGGTTTCAAAATACTACAACTCACTTACTGATACGGAAAGAGACTACATCACCAATTTTGAGCCCAAACCCAGCAACCTGTATGGCCTACCGAAAATTCATAAGTTAAATGAAATCCAACTGGCAGTAAAAGAACAAAAAAATAAGTACATTAAATTACTACACCCAAAAGACTTAAAACTTAGACCTATTATAGCTGGTCCAACATGACCAGCAATTTTGTTGACATTATTTTGAAACCACTCCGAGGTTAACTTTGCCTTTCATCCTTACGGAGTCGATAAAATAAAGTACCAGTAATGTACTGGTTAATTGCTGGCCTTGTGCCAAAAAAATAGAAACAATTATTTTGAAACCATTATGTATTCACATTCCCAGTTTCATCCGGGATGATATCGACTTCTTGTCCTATGTTCCCAAAACCACGGAAACGAATTCACTTCTACTTAGTTTTGATGTGGTAAGCCTTTACACCAGCATTACACATGATTTAGGAATAAAGGCGGTTAAATACTGGATGGAAAAACATAGAGAAGTGATTCCCACCAGATTCACAGCGCCATTTATATTAGACGCAGTCAGACGTATTCTGGAAAACAACACTTTCTTCTTCAATGGAATAATTACATCCAAATTATAGGCACAGCGATGGGAACGAAGTTTGCTGCCGTTTACGCGAACTCTGTAATGGGATATTTAGAACAACAACTCTACCAAGAAATAGAGGAGAAATATAGCAGTGAATTTAGAAAGTACATTGAAAAGTCTTGGAAGAGATACCTTGACGAGTGTTTCATCATCTGAACAGAATCTCTAGATACTCTGGATGAGTTCAATATCCTCCTGAATAACCTACACCCATCTCTCCAATTTACAAAAGAGATGAGTAGTACCAAATTACCATTCCTAGATATAATGGTAATCAAAAACGACACCACCATTACCACGGATATACACTATAAACACACAGACACCCATCAATATCTGAATTTTAAGTCGTGCCATCCACCCCATACAAAACGCAACATCCCATCCTGCCTAGCCAGAAGAATTTGTACCATTGTAGAAGATACGAATACCAGAAACAAACGCCTAACAGAACTGAGAGAATTTTTGGTCAAACAAAAAATATCCATCTCTACTTATAGAAAATGGCATACAGCGGGCTATCAAAATACCTATACAACAACTTAGGATAACCCAAGGAAGAAGAAACCAAGAACTGGTCATACCAGTTATAATGACACACAACCCATGTCACCAGAATATCTTCAACACTGCCAAAGCAAACCTACCAATCATTGTTCAAAGTAATGAATTAAAAGGTTTAATGAAATCAAGAGAAAAATTAAAGAAA
>OZ024743.1:314358333-314373333 GCA_964016885.1 Eledone cirrhosa | reverse complement strand
CCTCAATTGGCCCTGCACTCTTTAACATTACACCAAGACACATCAAATCAGAGAGAGACCCCATCAAGTTCAAGAAGTCATTGGATAAATTCCTTCAAGAAATCCCGGATTAGCCTCCTACACCCGAATATGACTCCCTAAACAATAACTCTCTGCTCGAGTGGCCCATGGTGCCCAAACACTGATTTGTAAGACTTCGCCAGGGGGTGCTATTAAGTTTGACATAGCCTGGGCCAATACTGGCCGAAACCTATCAAAGTTATATATATATATATATATATATATATATATATATACAAATATAAATTAGCGAGAATCGTATTTCGGATTAGGAAATATATATATATATATATATATATATATATATATAGGGAGAGAGAGAGAGAGAGAGAGAGAGAGAGAGAGAGAGAGAGAGAGGGGGGAGATTGAGTGAGAGAGAGTGAGAGAGATACAGGCAGACAGAGAGAGAAAGAGGGGGGAGAGAGTGAGAGAGAGAGAAATAATGGGAGAAAGACGGGAAGTTAAAAACTAAATATTTCTGCTTGTATTTGAAGAGTGCAATGGAGAACACCCTTCAGATGGTTGGATAAATACATGCCGAAAATAGGAGGCGTTACGGTCGTGTTTCTACCTTCTTCTATACCTATTCGAATTCTTCCCATATTTGTGGTCTCTTCTGTTCTCTTATATATTAATACTATTGATACACTGCTCCCCCAAAACATCGAGTGCTTATTCGGCATACCGCCTACGGAAGCAATTTACCTGCCTCTTAACACCTATATATATATATATATATATACATTATTATCCACCTGTTTATGATAAGGCCAATAACGTTGTTAGAACTCTATAGAGTCTTGAAGAGATAATTCCAACTAGATCATGTGGTGAATGCTATTATTTTTGTAGTAGGCTTTCATCGCAAAAGACTCAATCGTAGACTCTAATCGAGGTATAGAGCCATATATATATATATATATATATATATATATATATATATATATATATATATACAGAAATAGTCATCCAAACGACTTGAACTCTGCCGTTGGGGTCAAACATTTTCCTATATATATATATAGTTAGGGAAGCAGAAAATTGCTTATTGTGATCCAGTTCGTGGTTAAGAAAGCCAGTTTCATGGATGGTTTCAACGTACAGTTAGGGGTAACTCCACAAGTTTGTAAGAATTCCGTTCAATCTTGGAGTATAAAGTATGAAAGAGAAAACACAAGTAAGCATTAAGAGAAGGATTTTATCCAGGTATTTACGACCGTTTCATTGGTAAGTGCAATCTTATATTGCTATATTGCAAATAGCAGCCACTCAATGATAATTGTTGTTCACGTCCAAATTTTCGAATAATGAGTAAGTTACTCTTGAAATAGTTCTTAATATATAGAGTAAAACATTTTTTTGGAATTGTATTTACTAGTATAGAGAGAGAAGAAGAGGAATTAGAAAGTGAGGGGACAAACGGAATAGTATAGAGAGAGAGTGTTTTCTCTTTTATATATATATATATGAGTGTGTGTGTTTTGAACAATTAAAATAAATCAAAATGTGAAGACAGGTTCTTGATTAGTCCATTGCTTTACGATCGTTTCACAGGTGTGATTGATCATGATAAATCGATATATTAAGTAATAGAAAGTGGCTCTGTCACCACCTATTACTTGTCTCGATATCCTTGATCCATCTCACCATCTTACAGATGTAGCTTGCGCTTAAATGAAATACTATTAGTAGTATTATTGTTAGGTGGATTGGCAGTATCGGTAGAGCGTCGGATAATATGCTTAGCAGCATGAAGTTACGTCCCTTTACGTTCTGAATTACGGATCCTACCTACATTATCTTTGCCATTCATCCTTACGTGCTCGATACAATAAGATACCAGTAATGTACTTGGATTAATTTAGTTGGTTTTCTCCTCCTCCCCAAAAATTGTTGGCCTTGAACCTAAATTGCAAAACATTATTTCGCAGTATCGGACGGACGCCATGCTTTCCAGCATAGTTACGTCCCTTTAAAGTCACAGTGTTTTGTTTGTGGGGAACAAACCCATTTGCGAGCCTTCTGCCCTCAACTGGTGAAAGAGGCAAGAGGTCGAAAGGCTCCACTGCTGCCAACGCCGGGGCGATGACCACAACCAACACCAGCACCGTCAAAACCATCAACATTGACCACCCAGGGGGGAAACGCGGAAAGCTATCAAATCCCCCCCCCAAAAAAAAATACACACACCAATAAAACCATAAACATACATACAGACACACTTACAGACACAGAACCCTCATCTACCAGTAGTGAAAGTGAGGGAAATCCAAAATACACAAAAATACAAAAAAGGAAACACAAAAAGAAGAAAAAAACTCAACAAAGCACAAAAGCACCACAATAGAAAACGCAGACACCACCCACGCAAACATCTCTCCAATAACACCAACATCAACACCACCATCACCATCACTAGACGCAAACAACCGAAACAGACGCAAGAACAAATATACACACAAACATCTGAAACCACAGACAGCGCACTCACAACAAACACAGATACAACCGAAACAACACCACCAAAACCATCACCACCACAGCCACGCAAACAAATAAAATCACACCAACAAAACATACAAAACTTCGTGGTCGTCAGGAGGGCCAACAAGGAACTGTGGGTCCTCGTAGCACGAAGTGAAAATATACAAAAAGAGGGGGAAATGTTTAAATCGAACACATTTCGCATGCCGGAAGATTTGGTTCTGGTGTGAATGTCGCTCGACATATTCAAAGAAATATGAGACAGCTTTCCTCGGGACGTGGGAACCCTGAACGTGAAACCCACTTCAAGACTTTTAAAGGGGTTCCCAAAAGAAACCCCACTAACTATGGAGATCGAACAACCCGACCTTCACAAGAGCCCGGAAGGTAAGTAAACCTTCCTCTCTCTCTGTTTAACCTGCCAACATGGCCGTATTAAGAGTAGGATGTTTAAATGTTCGAGGCTTGGGATCGTCCTGGAAGCAGGGTCACCTGCTCAACGACCTCGGGTCTATAGAAGTGGATGTAATTGCAGTCAGCGAGACCAGGATTTCCGACACGCGCGCACTAGTCCCCATTTTCGACGACTATCAGATCTCTGCATCTGTTAGCCGGCCGGGAATGGGAGGCGGGGTGGCAGTGCTGTTTAGGAAAGGCCTGGATCTCGAGGCAAGGTCGATCTTCCGGGACCCGGACGGGAAGTGGTGGTCCTGGACGTGAACAATAATGAAGGTAGTACCTTTAGACTGGTGGCCATCTATGCTCCTACTGGGGCAGACGGCCGGACTTCTTTAGACGCCTGGAAGCCTTTCTGGGTACGTCTCGCCCTTTACTGTTAGCGGAGGACTGAAACGGCATCTTAGACGCACGCTGCGACTGTGTATGAGTATCCGATAGAAGCGGGCGGTGCACATGTCTCAAGAACCATATCATCCAGTTCCAACTGTCTGACAGGTACCGACTAGATTTCCCTAATGCGCCAGTGTGGACCTGGGCTAACCGCATAGATTGGTCTAGATCGTATATAGACAGGATATTCATTAGGAAAATAGACAGAAATAGTGTAAGCTGTCCACGTTTTGAAACGGTCGCCTATTCAGATCACAAGTTTGTGAGCTGTATGGTCGACCTAGATAAGACGCGTAGGTTAGGACCTGGTTACTGGAAGCTAAACATGTCATTTCCGGCACGTAAGGCTTACAGGGACCAGGTCAACAATTTTGTTAAGAAAAAGTTGACAGGGGGAGTCGTCAACAATAGATGGTGGGGGGCTCTCAAAAGAGAGATTAGAGTAATGTCGATAGAGTTTAGCAAAGAAGTAGCATTAGAGAAAAATAGAAAGGAGGGGGAGTTGGTAGCTAAGTTAAACGAGGCTATTGGTAGTGGCATTGCAACTGATGTGCTAGCGGCGAGAATGGCATTAGACCATTTCTTCAATGAGAAACACGAAGGTTGCATTGTCAGAGCTAAGGAACGTGCTCTGAGAAACGAGGGAACCAAAGCTGTTCGATGGGCCCGTATGGCAGAGGTGCAGCGTGGTAATAAAACCACGATTCGGTCTTTGACGGACCGAGACGGGCACGAGCTGAGATATTCCAAGAGGATGTGTGAGGCCTTTCGCCAACATTTTGTTTGCTCGGTTGTTCGGAGGAGGTGGTGGGTCAGAGATGTTAGCGGACTTCAGTCTCTACCTCGATGGCTTGCCGCAACTCTCGACGGCTGACGCTGGGCGCTGCGAAAGGCCAATTACTTCAGCCGAGATTCAGGATGCCCTTGTCGGCTGCATGAGGCGCAAGTCACCCGGTTTGGATGGTCTGCTCTACGAGCTTTACGTAATATGCCAGACTTGTTCTCCAATCTCCTCAAAGCCCTCTACTGCAACTGGCAGCAAAACGGGAGTATTCCCAGTTCTGTGAGCCGGGGCGTAGTGACGCTGATAAAGAAAGACGAGAACAAGAGGGACACATTAGACAATTTGAGGCCCATAACTCTGCTCAACAGAGTTTAAGATTTTGGCCAGGGTGTTAGCGAAGAGGTTGGCGGTTGTCGTTGGAGATTTGGTTGGGGAAGCGCAAAGTTGCGCAATCCCAACCGGTCCATACACGACAACCTCCACCTAATGCGATTCATCATAGCGAGGGTAGGGTGTAAACCTGGCTTCGGTGGGCCTCTCATCAATTTAGATCAATAGAAAGCATTCGATAGGGTCGACCATCGGTACCTGTAGGCTGTCCTCAAGGCGGCTGGCTTCGGCCCCGTCTTCAGAGGCTGGAACGCTGCAATGCACAGCGGCACATGCTCGATGGTCAAAATTAATGGCCATCTCTCGGAACCGTTTCAGGTCTCCCGATCGGACCGTCTCGGGTGCCCTCTATCCTCCCTTCTGTAAGTATTGACTCTCGAGCATTTACTGCGGAAGCTGGAGCTGTTGCAGGGCATCCCGCTCGAACCGGGACGCGGAAAGGCTGTGTCGGCTTATGCAGACGACATCACCGTGATGGTGTCGGACACCTCAGAAATCGAGGTGGTCGGCAACTTATTGGAGGAATATGAAAGGTTGACGGGAGCAAAACTTAACCCGGAAAAGTCAGTTCGCTTGCAACTCGGCACCTGGAGAGGCAAGTCCATGCCGTCCAACAGCGTCGTGAGGCACTGGGCGGACTGACCGGTAAAGTTGCTAGGGGTTTGGTTACGGCCAGACCTCCAGGTTGATAAGAATTGGAACGAGGTGACGTGCAGGGTAGTCAGTCTCACCCAGAAATGCGCTAGGATGAAGCTATCACTGAAAGGTCGGGCGGAGGAGGCGAACGCGTACATCGCGTCCGTCATCTACTACCGTCTGACTGTCGTCCCTTGCCCCCGTTCACGCCTCGCCATCTTGGAGCGCCTCCTCTTCAAATTCTTGTGGAGGGGTCAGATTCCGCTGGTGAGGCGGTCCATCTGCGGCCAGTACCCTCTACGTGGAGGGCTGGGCATGCCGTGGCTAATGATGCGCAGGCACGCGCTGAGGCTGCGGCATCTCCAGATATTCCGCCTAAACGGTGAACAGGTATGGCGGCCGTTTGTCAGGGGTGGGGTGCTTTCCGCAGCTCGTTTCTTTGACTGAGTTGCAGTCCTGGGTCAAGAAGAGACCGAGACTGGGTGACTGGCATCTGGAATGTTGCCCGGCACGCACTGCCCTCTACCAGGCGGACAATGCGGTCAGTGGAACATCCACTCTCGAGTTGTATAGAGGATTAGTGGTGGGCAAGTGCGACGACGCACCCGGAGAGGCTCTGGGAGTCAACGAAGTCGAACTAACCAGTCTGTACCGGAGGACTTTCGACCCGGGGACGATGGATAATTTCCAAAAATCCCTCGCTTGGCAGTGCTAGCGGGGGGGGGGGGGGCACTGCCGGTTCGAGATAAACTCTATAAGCACGGAAGTGCTGTCAGACGGACCTGCCCGAGATGCTCGCAGAGCAACGAAACCGTTCTGCGCGCACTCGTCCAGTGTCCGTGCATTACTGACTTGTGGAGTTATGTTGAACAGCTGTTGTCGCGTGTAGAACGGATCCGGCTATCGGCCGAGTCCATAGTGAAGATCGACCCGCCGCCTTCTTTTGGCCAGGAAAGGCAGGCCATTTTCCTCTGTCTGGTGGCAGTAGCGAAAGAGGTTTTATGGTGGACGAGGTTGAAATGACTGAAGACAGACACTTTTCTCTTCGGCCAATCCCTCATCAACTTTTTCAAGTTTCACTTGGAAAGGAAGGTGAAGGGGGAGAGAGAAGTGCTGCCCCCCAGTACATTTCCTGAAAGGTGGGTGAATGTGGCGAGAATGGCCCATGTGAGTGGGCCTACTCTGGTCATGCGACTGTAGGTAGGTAAATTTGAAGAGGAGTGGGATGCCCTTCCAAGGTTCTTTCGAAGCGTCGGGTCGTTCAGGACTGGTGGGGTACCTGAGCGAACCCTAGGTGGTCATCCCCCTTATTGGGGAATGTTTTCTTGTTGTAATTTTCTTGTTACTTTATTGTTACTTTGTTATTATTGCTTTGTTTATTCATATTGTTTACTCGATTTTTCTGTAAAACCCCACTGTCCCAGTCTTTTGTATTGTCCCCTATATGTCGGCCCTTGTGGCCAATAAATGAAATCATTATTATTATTGCCTTTCATCCTTACGGGGTCGATAAAATAAAGTACCACTAATGCACTGGGTAATTACTGGCCTTGTGCCAAAAGTAGAAAAAATATTATTATTATTATTATTATTATTTTATTATTATTTTAACATCAGCATTATTCTTAAACATCTTCAAGGTACTCAAGTAATTTAAATTGTATTTATGGCCTCATGATTTCATCTGTCAGCAGGAGAGATGTGATATTATTAGTAACAAACAACATTTTATTATCAATTTTTAAAACGGAACAAACGAAACTACAACAGAAAATACAAAAACAACAACGAAAGTAACAAACAAGGAAAACAACAACAATCGCCAAATGTAAAGAACACTGGAAGGAACAGTAAAGAAACTGCAAGATATTCCAACAAACAACGAAACAGCAACATATAACAACAAACAAAGCAGCAACATACAATAACAAATATGGAAAAAGCAACAACGAAGAACAAGATGTAAGGAAACAGACAACGAGAGTCAAAGAGAGAACTATATTTATCTTGGCAATTTATTTAAACTGATATTCCACTTCACTTCTGCACATTGCACTTGAGCGACTATTAATCAATCAGTTTGTTAAAAACAAACAAACAAACACAATAAAGCATAATTTGATACTAACCATGGCAGCAAAGATACCACACGTCAGCATAACAGGAAAAAAACCCGCTGAAGCATTGCGAATAACATTTCTCTCTCCCATAATGATTACTTAATTTAGCTTTAGTTTCAAACATGCAACATAACATTTCTATCTTTCATAGGATTTCTTAATGAATATTTCAGATTTCAAAAAAATAAATATACGTATGGCTTTATATTGGGGTAACGCCGTATTTATACAGACCCAGTAAGAAATAATTTTGCACAATCACAGTCTAGTTTCAAATCATTCTCGATTCAGCTACACATAATTAACTGATTTATTATATATATATATATATATATATATATATATATATATATGTATATGTATATATATATATATGTATATATATATATGTATATATATATATGTATATATATATATGTATATATATATATATACATATATATATACATATATATATATACATATACATATATATATGTATATATATATACATATATATATGTATATACATATATATATATATACGTGGCTGAGTGGTTAGATAATTAGATTCGCGATCATAAGGTTGTGAGTTCGATTCCCGGACCGGGCACTGCGTTATGTCCTTGGGCAAGACACTTTATTTCACATTGCTCCTTCTACCTGGAGTTGCGACCGATAGATAGTATTAGCAATAAGAAAGACCGATGGAAACATTTTTTCCTCGATCCGATTTGACGAATGTCGATCGACTGTCGATATATATATATATATACAAGAGAGTGAAAGAAAGCGAGAGAGAGTCTTATTAAATTACGTTTTGATTCTTGGAGTCAGCCTAAAGAATGGGTAGAATCGTCTATATATACGAGTAAATATAGGTATTATCTACATAATGTATTATATATATATAATTCCATATTAAATATATATTATTTTGTTCATCTTACTAAATATCAGTATACTATATATTAGGTGGGGGAACGACATATTATATTCTGATTCCACATATTGCTGGGTGTTCATTTTGGTGTGAGAAATAAATTAACAAATTTTAAACAGTATGGAATCACCCCTAAACTTCGCATAACTCCCCACCCCCACCCCACTAATTCTGCGTTTTGAATACTGAAAATTTAAGGAACTGTAAACTCGTTTTAATGCTATAAACTTTGTATTGGTTAAATATTACCTATATAACTTATAAATTATATGCAACACCCCCACCCACCCCAGATACACACCTGAAAAAATCAGTTATTAGAATCTATTTATTTATATAGTTTGTATTTTTTTTTTTTTTTTTTCATTAAAAAAGCCTATATTGAGAAAAGCACTTTCAACGTATAAATAATGTAAATCAAACGAAATATGAACACCATAAAATAAGCATTAATAGTATTTACTATTTAATTAAATGACCATTGTCTTTTCCAGTCAAAGTGAGGTAAACTTTTCTTGATTTCTGTACATTTAATATGAATTTGTGCCTATTTTCGTACACTATTCTGACTTCAGAAGCTTTTGTCATCAAATTGAAGGCATGCTCGACTACTTGGCTATGACAGGAAATGGTCCTGAACGAGCTTTAACAAGATCAACATTTGTAAAGTTCCTTAAAATTGGAGGGGATGTTATAACTTCATTTTCCCAGTTAATCAAATCAACATAATCCTTTGCTTTGACATTTCTTAATTCTTCACGGGGCATTTGGGGAAAAGTTCTTGCTTTAATAATTCGCTGAATTGCTACTTTCCTAATTTGTCTTCTTGCATCATTCAGTATAGTCAGTAAATTATTCTCCGGATGGGCAAAATACGAATTAGTTATTAACAATTTCTCCATAACTTCTTTATGATCTTGGTTCATATCTTGCATTAGATGTGGTATTTACCAAATATTACTTGCACCTTCATGTAACTTTGGGTCAGATTTAATCAAGAACCAGCTTCGAGCATAAACTCGCGTTGTGATATTAACAAGATCCATAATATTTTGGGGGGATTTTTTTCCGATACATATAAGCGAAGAATTCTGTTTGCACGTGTTAACCACCTTGCATGATGGATTTGACCAGGTGGTCTTGCTGCTAACTGATCAGACACAAACCTTGTCTCAATACTGAGGCACATTTCATACAGATATTTTTGATCTCAGCTTAAAGTATCAACAACTTTTAATGGCAATTCCTTCACTTTAGTTTTTACTGCAGAAAATTTGATTATCTTTAAGTTTGTTACATCTTCTTTAATTTTATTCCCAATTAAGCCAATTAAGGTGGTCGTGGTCCTGTTGTTTGTTTCCATCTATGGATTCAAATACGTCTCCAAACGGAAGCTCATTTGTATGGAGCATGCATACTTTGTCCCATATTGTTTGCACATCTTCAGCAACAATACGGTCGCATTCCTTCGCTGTGAGTGACGCTTTTTATATCAGTTCTTCACGTTTACTTATGTATAAATAATTGTTTCTACTTTTGGCACAAGGCCAGCAATAACCCAGTACTTTACGGGTACTTTATTTTATCGACCCCGTAAGGATGAAAGGCAAAGTTGACCTCGGTGGGATTTGAACTCAGAATGGAAAGGGCCGTAACTCTATGCGTCAAAGCATGACGTCCGAACCTTTACCGATACTGCCAATCCATGGCCCTTATGTATAAATAATGTCGAAATACATTTAATGGGGTCATTGTCGTAGCAAATTCTGTAGAAAATCCAAATGCTGAAATACGGCTTTTACTTCTAGTTGCCATTATATAATTATATGCGGTCGATTGGCAGTATTGGTAGAGGGTCGGACGCCATGCTTTCCAGCAAAGTTACGTCCCTTTACGATCTGAGTTCAAATCCCGCCGAGTTTAACTTTGCCTTTCATCCTTAGGGGGTCGATAAAATAAAGTACCAGTAATGTACTGGGTAATTGATGGCCTTGTGCCAAAAGTAGAAACAATTATATAATTGTATATACTTAAATTATTACAGTTTAAATTTATGTAGGTATCTTTGTAAAATTATAATACAATTTAGCTCTGAAATAAACTGAAAAACTAATGAAAATCAATTAACAAATGTATGCATTTTCTAAAAAAAAAATTGATTTATCACATATTGAAATGTTGTGATTTTACCCTGTTGGAGGGGTACCTACCTACCAATTGTCTTATATCTCAATAGTTTTGCTATCTTTAATCATCAGATGTTTTAAACAAGGTTTCTACAGTGAAATATGATCAAATGTTTCATACCAATAAGCACTTAGTATATATGTGTTAAAGATTATATGATTAATATAGAAAATTAGGGAATTTAATTGTGAGGTTTGTGTGTGAGATGAAAAGGTGCTTATATAACCCTAATTTTCATATATTCTATTTGAAATACTATTTGAAAGTCTGTGAATACCATGGAATTAAGTTTCCTTAGAGATGGTTGTGTTTCGACCCCCTACTTTATATCCTATTAATATATATTACTATATATTACAGTATATATCATTATATTATATTATATTATTTATGTAATATATCGTAGATTTATGATTGTTTTAGTTGTTTTCGATGTCATGTTTTCTCAATACATTTTTACTAATTACATTAAGAGTGACACGAGATATATATTATAAAACATGAAGTCGTCTATATGGCAGTGGAAATATATCTGACATCATTAAGTAAATAATGAAAAGAAGTATTGTTTGACGAGGCTACATACATAATGTGTCGTAGATCTTAATTTCCGCTTCATTAGAAATGATATTTCCATAAAGTTTCACTGGTTTATTTTACTCGTTTCTTGTTTTCTTTTATTCACATTGTTATATATTACTCCATCACTCCATAAAATAAACCAATGGCAAATGGGTTACATCGGGTTCCAACGATGATTCCATTGAACGATTGTGAGTTACCTGCAGCTAAGCAGGTTTGAAAGAAAATATATTAGTATTGTCTGCAATAACCCAACGTGGACAACTTCATATAACAAGGAGATTGAAAGAATAGCACTCAACATAGATGATATTCCTAGGCATAAGCAAAAATATAATTATTTATTTGTGATCGGTTGTACCCTAGTTCTGTCGGCCATGTAATGCATCACACCTGTATGCTGATGACAGGCGTTATCCATATATAGAGAGGGATATACCATCGAATCGATGGACAACGAGCAATAATTATATACACAAATTATATACACAAAAAAACACTCACACATAGATATATATATATATATACATAAATATAATTATGTATTTACATATATATATGTATCTTTCTATACATACACACACGTATATACATATATATATATATATATATATATATATATATATATATATATCTATATATATATATATATATATGTGTGTGTGTGCGTGTGTGTGTCTGTGTGTGTGTGTGTAGTAATAATAATAAATGTGTAGACTAAAATTCGAAGCGGGCTCGATAAGGATTATATATATACACTAACATTACATATATATATATATATATATATATATATATATATATATATATATATATATATATATATATATATATATATATATATATATATATATACATATACCTATATGACTAGTAAAAAGCTATTCTATTTTCTAATTTCAAACTTGCTCACTGTTTCAAAACATACTTACTTGTCATTTGTACTTGCTACAAATGTATCTTCTAAATTGAATGGAAGAAGATGGGTGATGTGTTTGTGTAATGGTAGCACAGTAGTCTGAATAACCAAAGATGTGGGTTCGACTCCCATGTACATCAATCTTCATCTTTTTCCATTTATCTGAAGGTTCTAAACCCCATTATCAGGCTAAAATTTCTTTCGTCAAAGATACGGTGAAAGCTATTCTATTTTCTAATATCAAACTTGCTCACTGTTTCAAAACATACTTAATTGTCATTTATACTTGCTAAGAATGTAGATTCTAATTTGAATGGAAGGAGATGGGTGATGTGTTTGTGTAATGGTAGCACAGTGGTCTGGATAACCAAAGATGTGGGCTCGACTCACATGTACGTCAATACTCATCTTTTTCCATTTATCTGAGGGTTCTAAACCCCATTATCAGGCTAAAATTTCTTTAGTCAAAAATACCTATATATATTAATGTAGTTACATATATACATATATATTTCTATACATATAATAATTGTTTATACTTTAGGCACAAGGCCAGCAAATTACCCAGTGCATTACTGGTACTTTATTTTATCGACCCCGTAAGGATGAAAGGCAAAGTCAACCTCGGCGGGATTTGAACTCAGATCGTAAAGGGACGTAACTATGCTGGAAAGCATGGCGTCCGACCCTCTACCGATACTGCCAATCCATAATAATAATAATAAATGTGAAGACTAAAATATGAAGAGGGCTCGATAAGGATTATATATATATAAATATATATAAAAACCGTAGAGCAAATATTTATTAAAATAACAGGTTGAGGTTTTACCAAATAATCGCTGCTTTCACCCTTAACGGGATCTTCTGAAACTGTTATATATATATATATATATATATATATATATATATATATATATATATATATATATATATATATATATATATATGTGTGTGTATATATATAATACATATAGAGGGGAAAGACACAGAAGAGCGTGTTTTTCATTACAGGAATTTCAAACCACCAGCGTGAAGATAATATAAGCTACTAGAGGAATTGGTAAAACATTAAAATTAAAAGTATAAATTCAAATGAGAAATCAACCTCACCTTAATCACACGTGTACACACTCACCAGGAGCATGTTTCGCCATTTTAGTGGGTTCCAATACAGCCCGGTGTGTCATCAGCATGTGGGAGTCCGATATTGTCAGCACTACCAGAGGGAACTAAAGTAAACCACCCTTCGCACGTGTAGACATAAGAGAAATGCGTGCGCTGGGCAGTAACCGGTGACATAAACAGAACAAGCTGCTAGAAATGGCAGCCTATACTATTCAATGTATGGTGCTCAACAGCAGGGGGAGCGCAAGGAGCAAATATCAAGTAAAAATAACGGAGCAAAGGACTCGCGTATAATCCTATAATTAAATGACCTCAAAGGAGATAGATTTGCTGGACACGTTAAAATAGAATATATAGAGGGGAAAGACACAGAAGAGTGTGTTTTTCATTACAGGTGGTTTTAAATTCCTGTATTGAAAAACACACTCTCCTGTGTCTTTCCTCTCTATATATTGTATTTTAAAGTGCCCAGGAAAACTATTTCCTTTGAGCTAATTTAATTACAGGATTATACGCGAATTCTTTGGTCCGTTATTTTTACTATATATATATATATATATATATATATATATATATTAAAGAGTTAAACAAGGTTCAATGAGTACATCAAAGAATAAGTTTTAAAGTAGATTGGAAGCACTCTACAGATAATAATTTTCCAGAGTTATTAATATTAAAATACAAATATTAATAAAATAGATGTTCTTTTGATCAATTAAATGTTATTATACATATTTCAGAGGTACAACAGTACCTCCTCAGCAGACAAAATATAATAATACATGACATACCCTGAGATGTTAAATGGTTAATATTTAATCAAGGTTAAGATTTAATCTACCTTGAATAAATCTTAACCATTTAACATCTCTGGGTATGTCATGTATCATTATATTTTGTCTGATGAGGACGTACTGTTGTACCTCTGAAATATGTATAATAAAGTTTAATTTATCAAAAGAACAACTATTTTATTAATATTTGTATTTTAATATATATATATATATATATATATATATATATATATGTATGTGTGTGTGTGTGTGTGTGTGTGTGTGTGTGTGTGTGTGTGTGTGTGTGTGTGTGTGTGTGTGTGTGTGTGTGTGTGTGTGTGTATATTAATGGTGATACAGCTGAGGTGAACACTAAGAGATAAATAAAGAAAACAACAGATAAAAATGTGAACTTTTCACTTTATATATGTATGTAAAAACAATTTCCTCCCATATTGTTATTGTTATTATTAATATGCAATTTAATTGCATTGTACACTTCCGTCATGTAAAGACGCCTACAAGCTGAAACCGGTACAAATAATGGTGATATTCTTATTATGTAAATAAATGTTTGATGTTATTCTGAGAGAAAATCCTTTTAGTATTTTCTACTGTTTTCTTCTTCTTTACTATCTCTCTCTCTCTCTCTCTCATTCTCTCTCTCTCTATATATATATATATATACATATTGTCAGAGATAGTGAAACACATATACACAAACACATACTCACACATAATCTCACACACACATATATCTATGTATATATATATATATATATATATATATATATATATATATATATATATATATATATATACATATATATTAGAAATTATAAGCTTTCACCGTATTTTAGACTAAAGAAATTTCTAGCCTGATAGTGGGGTTTATAACCATCGGAGAAATGGAAAAAGATGTATTGCCGTACATGGGAGTCGAACCCACATCTTTGGTTATCTGGATCTGGATAATGAATCAGTTCGGAGCCTTGTAGTTATGCAATAGATGTTTCGTGACATGTGGACAACGTGTGAAAAATCCACCCTCGTGTTTAGGCAATCACTATTGCGTAATCTCTTTACAAAAGATAATTCGTTCGTCAATATATAAGCGACACGTCGGATTTCCCGTTGCGTTTGGCTTGGACTTAATGATGGCTTTC
>OZ024743.1:314330833-314343333 GCA_964016885.1 Eledone cirrhosa | reverse complement strand
GCAGTATGGGATGTTGCGTTGTGTATGGGGTGGATGGCACGACTTAAAATTCAGATATTGATGGGTGTCTGTGTGTTTATAGTGTATATCCGTGGTAATGGTGGTGTCGTTTTTAATTACCATTATATCTAGGAATGGTAATTTAGTACTACTCATCTCTTTTGTGAATTGGAGAGATGGGTGTAGGTTATTCAGGAGGATATTAAACTGATCCAGAGTATCAAGAGATTCCGTCCAGATGATGAAACACTCGTCATGGTATCTCTTCCAAGACTTTTCAATGTACTTTCTAAATTCAGTGCTATATTTCTCCCCTATTTCTTGGTAGCTTTGTTGTTCTAAATATCCCATTACAGAGTTCGCGTAAACAGCAGCAAACTTCGTTCCCATCGCTGTGCCTACAATTTTGATGTAATTATTTCCATTGAAGAAGAAAGTGTTGTTTTGCAGAATAGGTCTGACTACGTCTAATATAAATGGCGCTGTGAATCTGGTGGGAATCACTTCTCTATGTTTTTCCACCCAGTATTTAACCGCCTTTATTCCTAAATCATGTGTAATGTTGGTGTAAAGGCTTACCACATCAAAACTAAGTAGAAGTGAATTCGTTTCCGTGGTTTGGGGAAGATGGGACAAGTCGATAACATCCTGGATGAAACTGGATATGTCAATACATAGTGGTTTCAAAATAATGTCAACAAAATTGCTTAGACGGTGTTGGACCAGCTATAATAGGTCTACGTTTTAAGTCTTTTGGGTGTAGTAATTTATTGTACTACCTTTTTTGTTCTTTTACTGCCAGTTGGATTTCTTTTGAATTTTCGGTAGGCCATACAGGTTGCTGTGTTTTGGCTCAAAATTGGTGATGTAGTCTCTTTCCGTATCAGTAAGTGAGTTTTGAAGCCAGGTTGTTGATCTTCTTCGTGATGTTGTGGTCTATATTTGACGGTATTTCATGGTAGAATGTTGTGTCTTTCAGTTGTTCCTCAACCAAATCTTTGTAGTATTCAGCATCCATTTCCGATTTGTTAATGTTTGGCCTAACATTAATATTACGTCTAAGAGGAAATTTAGACAGGGTATAGATATTTCTTCCTTTTGGTGGAGTGAAATTTGATTTATTCTTTACTAGTGATTCATCAATCTCATTACTTTTATCAGCGAAGAATTCTACAAGTCGTAATTTACGACAGAATTCATGGATATCCTCCTTCAGTTCTTGGTGGTTGACTGTTGGAGTCGGTGTGAATTTCAGTCCTTTTGACAGAATTTGCATTCCATCATTGTCAAGATCTCTTTTGGATAAATTAATTATTTTAGCATCTACGTGTTCAGATGTTTTGGGTATGTCTCCTCCTGGAGTTTTTCTTTTTCCGGTTTGTATTTTCCTCGCGTTAAAAAATGGATTTGTCTCTATTCAGGATTTTCTCTATTCAGGTTTCAGGATTCTCTCTATCAGGATTTCTCAGGATTTCTTCCCGTAGTTCTTCTTTGATTCAAGGTAAGGTGAGTGTTTGTGTTGCCACGTGTTCTCGCGTATGTTGTGTTGGGGAGAATGTCCACTTTTAATGCTTTTTTTCTATTCAGGTGTTTCTCTATTCAGAATTTTTCAGAAAGCATTAAAAGTGGACATTCTTTGTATAGGGTCAAATAGAAGTCGTTAGACGTGCTCAACCAACCATGAAGCCTAAATCACTCAGCTTTAGTAATCTAGTGAAACTACACACCGATTTATCGAAATACAGTTTGCAAAATTAGCATTCTGTAGACCCTTTTTACTGTATATTAGACACAGAATTTACCCATCTCATTACAGTTGAAAATTGCAAACTTGAATGTCACCATTGAATATGAACCTGAAGATTGCGAAAGCATGAAAGTACTTGTTCATTTAACACTTAACATTTAATATTCTACCATACTATTTCATTATAATATTATTATAATTTTAAAGGATTGTAAATAAAACGAGTAAATCAGACAATGTTGGAATTCCTATCATTAATTCTATACACAATCATACACACCCGTGTATATTTATATATATATATATATATATACCTATATATATATATATATATATATTATTCATAACATTTAGATTTGCAATATATGATTAATTCGTTCGTGTTCCATTACACAATGGATTTTTTCCACTTCATTATTGAGATTTTTTTTTTATTTTCTCCCCACCACAAATTTAAAAGTTATCTTTATTTACTATCTCAAATTGTATCTGATAATCATTTTACTTCGTATATGTTAATATTTTTCTTATTATGTTTTCCACAGAGTTAAGTCATGCAAACACCATCAAACATTTGCAATAAAGAATCATTTCTGAATCAGGATTAGCAATAATTCGTTGATGTCGATTTCGTCATCTTTCTATCACTCCGTGTTTTCGCCGTTGTTTTATTTTCCAAACAATTGAACACCAATCGTTTATCTTGTTTTATTGATACTTGTCATCATCCAATCAGGCAACCATAGGATACCGTCTGAATAGATATTAGAATAAACATATATATCTCTTGGGATGCTAGGATGTCGGTACAGCGTTGTATTTTTAATTATCAATTAATGACATTACTCTAGTTTATTACTGATATCATTATATCTATTCTAATATCGGTTTATATCCGTTCAAGCAAAGCTTGCTCTGCACCCTCACACTTTATATATATATATATATATATATATATATATATATATATATATATATATATATATATATATATATATATATATATATATATATATATATATATATTGCTGAGAATGTACATACACATCACATCACGCCGCCCACATGGCTGGTATTATTATATCGATGCAGCAAACATTTTAAGTAATGTCGACCAGAAAATAATTTGTCTCCCTCTTTACCAATAATGCACTTGACCTTTCTTTATCATCGTTTCTAATTTAAAATTAGAAATCTTTACTAAGTAGATTGATAATTCTATTTAATATACCATATAACAAATAATACTACCATACACGTTTCGTGCTTCACATCAATAGAGGTAAAGCCATATACCAGTTCCAATAAAATATTTATTAAAAGACCATCGAAATAACAAATCGAACCATATTAATTATAGTTTATATATTTCATAAATAGTCTATAGTTTGTAGTTATCTATATATACCTTGTGAAAGATCGTGGCTGGGTGGTTAGGTTATTAAGCTCACGATCGTTACGTCGTGATTCGATTCCTATCGGCGGGCTGTGTCCTTGGGGAAGACTGTTTATTTCATATTTCTCCAGTCCACTAAGCTGGTAAATGTGTGATGTGCTTCTAATTCGAAGGACCGGCCTTAACACATTTTGTGTCACTTTCTATCTCCCTGGAATCTATGTGAAGGGTGCGCTTGTCAGTGGAACGCTCAGACACTTGCAGATTAATTTCACGTGCAGGCAATTCCGTTGCTCATATCAACTGGATCACTCATCATTGTAACTGACGGAGTACTAGTTATATACCTTAATGCATATTTATGAACTCTTTGGTGTGCTAGCATACTTTCAGAAGTCAATAGAGAACAATAATATTTCCTCAAGGAAATATACTTCAATCAGGAAATATATCTCAAAATATAATGAAAGGTGTGTTCATGTGTGGAAATGATATAAAATAGCTTATTAAATCGGGTCAGGGCATTTATGAAGGGAAAAATTAAATACACTCGCTCAACAGCAAGTTCTTTATATTATTGATTATATTAACTTTATCCCTCAGACATTCGTTAAAGTCTGAGATATTGGTCCCATATACACGATCATTGTTGAAATCTAATAATATTCATATGTTTATCAGCGGCAAGTTACAATTAAAATGATGATGAATTGTTTGATAAGGATAAGAGTATCATGTGTTTTGTAGGAGGATTCTTCTTCTCAATAGCCCTGTCCCATCTTTGAACAAACACTCAACATTTTTTTATAGTGACGAATTATAACGATAGTCTTTGTATGCTTTTTTAACAAGATCTGAATCTTCATAATATGATTTATGTTGAAGTTCAATAGAGATATCTATCAGATATCTTTTTATAAATACAGCTTGAATATGATTTGAATTTCCCACAATGCTTTACATTGGGTGTTATATTATTATATGACAAAACAAACAAATATTTTTAAAATGGAATAAAATGATCAAATTTCGTTTTAGTAGGCCCCAATTCCAGAGGATCATCAGGGCGGTGCTTATCTCGGTTTCCTTTGCGTTAAACGAATAAAATAATAAGACTTTCTCTTAAACGGTTGACAACCCATTGTAATTGTAATGCCCAGCTACGACGGCGACGCATTTCTTTGTGCTAAATACAAGAAGAAATGAAGTGTCTTGTAGGAAGACACAATTCACTGATTGCTTTAGAAATCGAAACCATAACGTTAGATAACGCACCCGCTGCTTCCTCCGAAAATTATAGTAGCAGGATTCTTATAGAATTCCAGTAATAATCAGGAGTTGATTATACAGAGCGATTGCCGGTCCAGCAAAAATTATGTATTAGGATAGGTGCTCTGAAATAGTGATGTATACATGAATGTATGTGTAGTATATTTGAAAATATACCGTATGTTTAATTAAAAACATTTAGAAGACCATACGCTATCGGTTTTAAAGTAGTGACTATGTCACTTACTTCTTTTCGGCGAAAGAAGGGAGAGACGCTAACAGTCTGTATAATCAGCTCCGGATTATTACTGGAACTCTATAAGAATTCAGCTTCTATAATTTTCGGCGGAAGCAAGGGGTGTGTGGCTCTTATGATCGCCAACCAGCGTGAAACAGACTGTTAGCTTCTCTCCCTTCTTTCGCCGAAAAGAAGTAAGTGACATAGTCATTACTATATGACCGATAATGTTCAAAATCTTCAAAATGTTTTTATCAAACATACGGTATATTGCCAAATATACATTCATGTATACATCGCTATTTCAGAGCACCAAACCTAATACCTCATTTTTGCTGGACCGGAAATCGCTCTGTATCATCAGCTCCTGATTATTTCTGGAATTCCATTAGAATCCAGCTTATATAATTTTCGGTGAAAGTAGGGGGTGCGTGGCTCTGATGATCGCCAACCAGTGTGAAACAGACTGTTAGCTTCTCTCCCTTCTTTCGCCGAAAAGAAGCGATAGCCTATGGTCTTCTAAATGTTTTAATTAAACCTACGGTATATTGCCAAATATACTATGTATATATATATATATATATATATATATATATATATATATTTTTAAGTCGTTTGGAAGCCTCGACAATGCAGATGGGTAAATCTCCGAGTAACAAGATCCGGTGGTGGAGAGATTTGTAAGTGGGTGTACGTTGAGATGCGTGCCGTGTATATGTGCAGGGAGTGTAACTTGAAGTTATGTAGGTTCACCCGTGTGAGCACTCGATGCTTAGGTTCACTTCTGTGTCGAGGTGTAGAGCTAGACAGAATGGATTAGAGTGAAAAGATAACAAGGACGATTGGTTACTCCTTCATTACATTTATTGGTTGGTGACGCGCGTTTCGGCACTGATCAGCTCAAGGTTCGATCTGAATCGATCTTACCCGACTCTGTAATCTGAGGCTCGTCGTACCCCTTGTAATGTTAGTAGAAACTGAATGCATTCTTTATGATAATGTTAGCAGTTCATATGTTGGTCAATAATATTTGTTTTGATTGGTGGATTAGTTCATAGGGATGTTTTTGCCTGTAGTGTATGTGGCGGGTTGGTGTGGTGATAAGATGGTGGTGACGGTCGCAGGCTAAATTGGGCCGTGGTGTGGGGGTGCTGGTTGTCGGTAAACAGATTGGCATGTAGCTGTGGCTGATTTTTGTGTGTGGTGTAGGTGTGGTGTTTTTGTTTGTGGTAATGAGGTAGCGGTCTTTATGATGTTGTGATGAATGTGTTGGTGGTGTCAACTTCAGTAAGGACATACATACATAGACACGCTTATTCTGACAAATACGTTGTATACATACAGATGTATATATATACATATATATGAGAAATATCCAGCATCGTTTCACACATCCGACGGAACTACCTAAGAAAGTTACCGACGAACGTACACTCACATTTTTTTTCGCACCACGCCACACGCATCCACACCTTATATAAACACAAACACAAACGTGCGTACCCCCACATATACACAACCTCCGGATTCCACACGCCACCTCCCCCACCCCTGACCCCTCTCCTTCCACACGCATGCACACTCCGACTTACACCCCACCCCAGGCACACATCCTTTCCTGAACATGGAACTTCGTGCTTCAAAACACTCACATACACACACACACACACTCACGTACACTTACACACATACACAAACACCACCTTCAGCCTTATCCGCTTCGACCCCCGCCTCCCTCTCCCAAGTCCACCCGCCACCACTCTTACACGCCTCACACCTCCACCACTTGTTCATCTTATTGTTTATTCTTTTGTTTATTTTTACTTTTATTTGTATTTGTTCTCGTTCCCCCTTTTTTCTAAATGTATTTCGACACACCCTCTGAACTCTCTTCCTAACCTATTTACTCCTGAAGAAGAGCTTATGACCGAACCCCCACCCCCACCCCCTCTCAAAAGCGTGAACCTAATAAACCTTTATTTGTCTGCCTCTCTGTTTTGTTCCCGTATAAATGTACACTATATATATATATATATATATATATATATATATATATATATAAATTAGCGAGAATCCTATTTCGGCTATTATAAATTAGCGATAAACAACTTCCGAGATGTGTGGCAAGCGCTCCATAGAAGCTAGTGGACTAGAGCTACAACATAAGTTTAAAGGCCAAACACACTGAGACGATGGTTAAACCATTATCCGCACAGCCATAGAAACGACCAAGTAATTCGGGTCAAACAAATAAAATATGATTGAAAATTATACCCGGACCCCTGGAAAGTTGGTAAAATCCAGCATTTGGGTTTCTTCAACTCCTAAATCAAGTACTGTCTGCTTAGACAAATAATGTTAAGCTTTTGGTAAGATGATCGAACAAGGAAGTCACTTTTTCAACAGGCTTTTAGTTCAGTGCCAAGCGAAGGACTTACCGTTATCAAAACCCACGTGGGTCTCGACAACCCATAGTTTTGACGGATGAATTCAGTATGTGTGTTATTATTGCAAAATTGTAAAATATCACAAAACGAATTAAGTTCTCAACATAATGGTTTTAAAATTAACAAAAGCTATTCATCAGTCAATAGAATTGACTAAAAAAATCAAGAAAATTAACTGGTCAATAGCTAGACTATGGAGATTAATACATCTATAAATTAGCGAGAATCCTATTTCGGCTATTGGAAATTAGCGATAACAACTTCCGAGATGTGTGGCAAGCGCTCCATAGAAGCTAATGGACTAGAGCTACAACATAAGTTGAAAGGCCAAACACACTGAGACGATGGTTAAACCATTATCTGCACAGCCATAGACACGACCAAGTAATTCGGGTCAAACAAATAAAATATGATTGAAAATTATACCCGGACCACTGGAAGGTTGGTAAAATCCAGCATTTGGATTTCTGCAACTCCTAAATCAAGTACTGTCTGCTTAGACAAATAATGTTAAGCTTTTGGTAAGATGATCGAACAAAGAAGTCACTTTCTCAACAGGCTTTTAGTTCAAGTGCCAAGCGAAGGACTTACCGTTATCAAAACCCACGTGGGTCTTGACAAGGGGGGCAACTCTTAGTTTTGGCGGATGAATTCAGTATGTGTGTTATTATTGCAAAATTGCAAAATATCACAAAACGAATTAAGTTCTCAACAGAATGGTTTAAAAATTAACATATATATATATATATATATATATATATATATATATATATATATATATATATACAGAGAGAGAGAGAGAGAGAGAGAGAGAGAGAGAGAGAGAGAGAGAGAGAGAGAGAGAGAGAGAGAGAGTGTCAGTGGAAATGGCGCTGTATAAAATAAATATACTTTCACACAGACACACACACATGCGTTGTTTTGGGAGGGATGGTATGTGTTTGTGATGTTGATCATTGTTGAAGTATGGAGATGTGCCTGGTGGTGGCGGTGGTGGTGGGTGCGACAAAATATTAACAGGATCGAATTTTACGATGGATTACAGGTTAAAAGATGACATAGGGAACACGGGGAAAATAAGGTTATGAATGAGGGATGGTGGACGTATAGCGAGGTGTATGGTGGTAGTGGTGGTGGTGGTGATGCGGTTATATGTTCGACATTATATTTACAGGATCGGATGTTACGATGCTTTACAAGTTAAAACCTGACAGAGAGGAGAAATAGAACACAATGGTACTGAGATGAGGGATGTATGGCTATGTTTCTGTTGGTGGTGGTGGTGGGGGTGATGGATGCGACATCATATTTACAAAATCTGAACTTACAAAGTGTTACATGTTATATAAGACAAATGCACTGAGATTAGGGACGGTGTGGCAAGGCAAAGGTGGTTATCACTATGTTGGGTCAGGGTTATTGTGTGGCCCTCAGCCGAATGTTTGTGTTGAGAAGGTGTTCAACCTGGTGTGTCTACAATTTATATTTATGTCAGACCCAGAGTTTTTGGCAAATTTCAATTTAATTATCTCAGCCGCCTCGGCCAGGCATAATCTGCAGTGTTTCTGTCGCTGGGGAGTTGGGCCACGCGTCTTTTAACTGACCATTTGATCTGGAATTCGATGTCTTTGAGGTCCCAGATCAAATCGGCCAGTGTAGTTTGGTATCGTTTGAGCCTGTGTTTAAAGGAGCTTTTGTGGTTATACCAGCGCTCCTTAAACGTAGTCGAGGTCGCACCTATATAGGAGTACTCTTTTCTGCCAGCTGTGACATCGCACCTGTAAATAATGTTTTTAACGAGGCACTTCCCGTTTAGTGGACATTCTACCCGCTTTTTACAGTTGCAGTTGGGGGTTACATGTTTCATGGCACATTGTCGGTTGTTCGTATTTTGTGAGGAGCTGGCATGTGGGTTGTTGTGTTGTGTTGTGTGGTTTTGTTCTGGGTTCTGCTAGTGGTTTGTTGTGGGGCTACCATGTGTTTGCGTATTTTTGTCCTATTAGTGTGTGCTATCGTGTCGCCTAGATTTAGTGCTGTGGAGAAGGAGAATGTGTCAGTGTGTCTATTGAAGAGCTTGCTATATTTATGTGTGGATGGGAAGGATTGTTCCAGAGCCCTAAAGAAGGTTCCCGGCATATTGCTGGCAACGTGTATAGTGTACGGGGCGTTGAACCATGTCACGGGTCAACTTCGGGCTTTACGGTATTTAGTTTGGTTGTTGTTGGTCAGGAGTATTTTTCATTGGGGTTCCTACTATTCTATTGGCGTTATGTCTCGGGTCTCTAATACTACGTGTACGCGTGCGATATTCATAGTCCTTATTGGGGTTGGACAGTATAGCTTTATCTCCTTAGCAGTTGTGTGTAACTCTGCCTGTGCTGCCGGCTAAGGAGGGTCTTAGGTTAGTATTTGTTCTAGGTGTGGTGTCCTCGTCTATATGCATCTCTAAGGGTCTGATTAGCTTTAGCGCCGTTGCGGTTCAAGTTATGTCGTTGTAAGCTATCTTCTCATTGTAACCAGCCTTTTCAAGTGCGGAGTTATAGTATTCCGTGTGCTGGTTGAAAATAGTTCTGTTCCCCGACAGGGTGGACACTCTGTAGGAAATGCTTTTAATTATTGAGTTAATTATGCTCCTAGGGTGGTTGGAGTGTGTGTTGACATATTTCAGGTTTTTATTTGGTTTATGGTAAGAGCGGTAGAGACCTGTGTCTAATTCTATAGTGACGTCTAAGACGTTTACTGTCCTACTGTTGCGTTCTATTTCTACCGCTAATCCTTGGGTCTTAAAGTTATATCTAAGTCGTTTGTGTAGTCTATCTAATTAGCTATTATTGAGTCCACGGGCCATGAGTAGGGCGTCGTCCCGGTACAAGCCCCAGCCCATGGTGGGGATCTCATCTGTTAATATATTTACGAGGTATAGGCCTACTATATCGGTAACCTGTGCGGATTCAGACGACCCCATTGTAATGTCGAAGCTATCTGGTCTATTCTGTCGTTCCCACAATTTACCATCAAATTCTAGTAAAGTTTTCCTAGCTACTAGTATGATGTCCACCTCCTTTCTGGTGAGGCTTGATCTGTTCATGGCTGAGATCAGTGCCTTGTTAAGGATGACTGGATATATTGAGGCGTAGTAGTTCGCAATGTCCATTTGGACGAATTGAACGTCCGACTTGGTTTCAATGCCGGAGAATCAGTCGATTAGCTCTTTGGTACAGGACCAAAGGCTGAGTTTAGTCCTATGCCTTAGTTCTGGTATAACGCGGTCAATGATAGATTTGCTTAGTCTACCTAAGTTTGATTTAGAGGGAGCTATGATTCTGAGCCGTAGTTTGGACTAAAAGTCCATTTGTGGTCTTTAATAGATATCCTCGGTGTCCTAGGGTTGTAGGGTTGAGTCCTGCCATCTAGGCTTAGTTCCGTCATTATTGGTTTCGCCTGTTCGTTTATGTGTGTTAGGTTTTCCGTGTTTATGTTTTGTATATTTTAGCTATTTCGTTTGTGATGCATTTCTTGTAGGTTTTGTACTCCAAATTATAGATGTTCCCTGTCTTATCGGCCGGCACCATGATTCCAGGGCTTTTCCTAACCCTTTTTACAGTAGATGCGAGCCCAGACAGGAATGAACTTCTGTCAGGGTTTCGCGGTGGTTTTCTAAATTTAATAGTCTGGCCCATGGTAATAATCCTGTCCGCAAACTCCTCTAGGAGTGGGTTGTGCGGTGGGTTTTTCCTCGATTTGAATAGTTTTTTCATGTGGTTTGTGGAATTGTGGTCGGATCCAGGGGCTCTTCTGTTGTTGTAGTGATAGGTCCTCCAACAGATCCTTCTAATGAAATTGTTCGTCTGTATTAGTAAAAGAAGGTACATGTATACATCATCCGAAGGTATAGGTATGTTCTTTAGGGAGGAAGTGTTGTAGAACAATTCCATGGTGTTCCAGGTAAGCACTCGACTAAGTAAGGGGCAAAAATATCCAGGGAGTGTAACTTGGACTTACTGTAGGTTTACTAGGGTGAGCACACGATGTTTAGGTTCATTTCAGTGTCGAGGTGTAGATCTAGACAGAGTGTATTATAGTGAAAAGATAACAAGGTCGATTGGTTACTCCTTCATTACATTTATTGAATTCCAGATCAAATGGTCAGTTAAAAGACGCGTGGCCCTAAATATAATGTCGAACACATCGCCCCATCGCCACCACCACTACCAAGAACCATACACATCGCTATACGTCCACCATCCCTCATTGACATCCCCGTGTTCCATATGTCATTTTTTAACCTGTAATCCATCGTAAAGTTCAATGCTGTTAATATTTTGTCGCACCCACCACCACCGCCACCACCAGTCACAACTCCATACTTCAACAATGATCAACATCACAAACACATCCCACCCCAAACAGCGCATGTGTGTGTTTGTGTGTAAGTATATTTATTTTACAACGCCATCTCCACTGACTTTCTCTCTCTCTATATATATATATATATATATATATATATATATATATATATATATATATATATATATATATATATATATATATATATATATATATATATATATATATATATATATATAACGAAGGAAATGTGGTAAGGAACCAGGTGGACCATAACGCACCAAAGTACTCAATACTTGGGGTAGTAGAGTGGGTAATAGGAACCAGGGGTCTTACTGGTTCCTATAGATATATATATATATATATATATATATATATATATATATATATATATATATATATATATATATTTTATATATATATATATATATATATATATATATATTGTATTATATATATTATATATATATATATATATATATATTATATATATATATATATATATATATATATATATATATATATATATATATATATATATATATATATATATGATATATATATATATCGATAAAATAAAGTACCAGTAATGTACTGGGTAATTGTTGGCCTTGTGCCAAAAGTAGAAACAATTATATATATATATATATATATATATATATATATAGAGAGAGAGAGAGAGAGAGATAGAGAGAGAGAGAGCGAGAAAGAAAGAGAGAGAGAGAGAACACACACAAAAACAAGATGGCGTAGGACAGGACAAAGGAGAGGCACAAACAAAGAAAAGAATCCCCAGTCACTGAAGAGGTCACAGAATGTGTGATGAAAGAACTTTGACAATATATGAACAACCGTCCGGTTGCGGAACCAACCAACCAACAGGAAATTTATAAATTCTTAAATTTATAAATTTAATTTATAATAAATGGAGTGAAAGCTCCTGGTGCGTGTGTTTCTTATTGGCAACGTGACCCTCCCAAAGTATAACAATATATATATATATATACACACACACACATCTGTGTGTATACAACGTATTTGTCAGACTAAGTGTGT
>OZ024743.1:314313333-314323333 GCA_964016885.1 Eledone cirrhosa | reverse complement strand
TCTGGACAGGAGTCCAGAATTAGCCGTCGAAACGGCTTGAGCTCAGCCGTCGGGGTCTTACTTGTTCCTATATATATATGTATATATATATATATGATGGCTGCCCCCTCGATCTCGAGTATGGCCATTGCACGATATACCATAATTAATAATTATTAATTAATTCTATCGTGCCATGCCTGTGCCGGAAAATATTTTTTAAAGTAAGGAAAAACTGCACTGAGCCAATCCCACTCTCGGAGCGACAGTAGCTATAACCCGAAAAGAAGAAAAGATCAACATCATCGGTAACTACTGAACCGCAGGTTTTATATCGGAGTTATCGCAGTTCCTGCCTTGCCTTCTCCTAGAATACTGCTCTGATAAAGGCTAGGGGTCCTTCACTTCCAGTGGTTTAACCGCGCGGTACATGCGTATATATTAATTTACACACTTTCGGATGGCCGTTGACTCTTTCGCCCTTTGTCAGGTTTTGTTCTTTGTCCTGCAGGGTGTCCAAAATCACGCTCCTCACCAAGTAAACTTGGTGGGGTTGCCGGTTTAGTCGCCGACGACCCGACATGCGACATGTTGTACTGGGTTACATATATATATAAATATACACACACACACACACTCACACACATGCACACATATATATATATTATACATATCTAATTATATAGAGTATATATACATATTTTTATATATGTACATACAAATATATGTATGTATGTATACATATATATATATATATGTGTAGGTATGTATGTATACGTACATACATATATGTATACAGACGTACAGTAGCATGTATATATATATATATATATATATATATATATATATATATATACACACATACAGGCACACATATATATATGTACGTATCAGTTTAGCGAATATTTTTTTATAACGTTCGCTTTGTTCGTTTGTAAACAAACGGACAGCCTGATTTATGCTGTACACTGTTAAGGCAACCACGTGACCTTTTTGTTCAACACTGCTGAACTCACTCCATATGCAAATTAGGCTGATCAGCCGTTAATTTTCATAAAGAAAGTATAGACTTTCGAAAGTTCAACCATCTGGCAGAAGGGTATACGGTTCTGACGATAGCTAACAAGCTTGAAACTAGTACATCGTTCCTGTGTCAGTGTTGAACAAAAAGGTGACGTGGTTGCATTAACACCGTACGGCATAAATCAGGGAGTCCGTTTGTTTACAAACGAACAAAGCGAACGTTATAATAAATGTTCGCTAAACTGATACGTACGTATATATATGTGTGCCTGTATGTATATATATATATATATATATATGTATATATATATATATATATATATATACATATATATACATGCTGCTCTACGTCTGTATACATATATGTATGTACGTATACATACATACTTAAATTTAAGTAAGTGCCGTACTAAGAGTGAGAAATGAAATTTCATTTCATTCTATTCCATTTTATCGTTTTCGGTGCACCTGACCGACTGAAATCACTCGATATTCAAATTAGGTTACTCAGCCGTTAATTTTCATAGGAAAGTATATACTTTCGAACGTTCAACCATCTGGCAGAAGGGTATACGGTGCTGACGATAGCTAACAAGCTTGAAACTAGTACATCGGTGCTGTGTCAGTGTTGAACAAAAAGTAAGTGCCGTACTAAGAGTGAGAAATGAAATTTCATTTCATTCTATTCCATTTTATATATATATATATATATATATATATATATATATATATATATAGTAATAATAATAAATCCAAAGAGGGCTCGATAAGGATAAATATATATCAAATATATAAGAACTGTAGAGCAAATATTTATTAAAAAACAATTACGCGCAAAGACAGAACCACGTTTATGGTATAAAAGTGGTCGTAGACTAATGTTCTCTTAGGTGGTTTTTCACCTCTCCTATTAATGACGTATTATAATCGTTTTTCCCGTTCTTTGCCAGGGAACGTTTCCACGAACCAAAGTATCGTCTTCCTATCTTCCTTCGGTTGCAATGTTTTTCGAAATATCCACTTCTGCGTTTACAGATTGACTTTGTTAGTTTCAGAAGATCCCATTAAGGGTGAAAGCAGCGATTCTTTGCTTAAACTTCAATCTGTTATTTTAATATATATATGTGAGAAAAACCACAGACCCTCCATCTCAACTCTACTTTTGAAAAGCAGAAGAAATGCGAAACCGGTAAAGGAACCAAATAAATATATATATATTTTTTTTAAATAAGACTGCAGTTGCATTTTCGATTTCATCTCTTTTTCTTTATAATTTCACTCGTGTAGGAGACCTCGGTTATTTTTCAATTTGTAAAAAAAAAACCTCACTTTCTAATATATATATATATATATATATATATATATATATATATATATATATATATATATATATATATATATATATATATATATATAAATATATATATATATATATATATATATATATATATATATATATATATATATATATATATATATATATATATATATATATATATATATATATATATATATATAGTGCACTACCCGTATAGAAAGCCGAATGATACGCTTAATTACATAAGTAAGCATTCTAACCATCTTGCCAGCCTAACCAAGAACCTGTTAAGAAACCTTTCTTTGAGGCTTTCCCGTCTATCTACAAACGAGCATATTTTCAGCGACCATTCTACATATTACAATGAAGTTCTTGCTCGGAGTGGATTTGTCGATAAGGTAGCATATACTAAGTATGAGCATAAGCCAAGGAAAACTAAATCCCGACGCATTATAGGGTATAACCCACCATATAATATGGAGGTGGCCACACCATTAGCTAAGATCTTTTTATCCCTTATTAAGAAGCATCTCCCTTAAGCACATAAACATAATAACATTTTTAACAGAAATACCATTAAAATATCTTATTCTACGACTCTTATCCCTGCATATATCATCACAGCTTCAAATTTAGCTAAATTACCTAGACGTAGGAACACGTGCAACCCTGTAGCTAGTACTAACTGTAATTGTAGGAATCGGGTTGACTGCCCTCTATCCGCGAAATGCCTCTCCAGTAACATTGTCTACAAATGTAAGGTCGAAACACCCACGTCTCGTAGGGCCTACATAGGGTTAACCGCCAATAGATTCAAGCAGCGTCTTTACATGCACGCCCACCCTTTAAGAAATAAAAGACCATGTGACTTCTGCGACGCTGAGGCGCAGAAAATACTCTACGCCAAACACCACATCTTAAACAAAAAATCTGAGACAATTTCGGCTTGTAAACATAAATTGCACAAAACCTTCCTGTATTACAGCCCCACATTATACCCTCACGGATAGTACGAACTATACGCGGATATTTTACGTCTTCATGTGGTAGCTAAGTATTTCTTATGTTTATACCATTATTTATTTGTATAGGTAAGTATATATTACCTGTATGTTTTGTGAAGGTACGTATACTTCCTCGTACGTAGATATGCTTGTATTTGTTATAGGTGTACATATAGCTATTTCCTTTCTATAGGACATATGTCCCATGGTCCGCAAATATAATGCTAAATACCAGCTACTATATATATATATATATATATACATATATATATATATATATATATATATATATATATACAGTATATATATATATATTATGTGTTTTTGGTGTATCCCTTCGTATGTGTGCTGGTACATGTGTCGCGCGGGTTTATGTATGTGTGCGCGTGTTTATGTGTACGTGTATGTATATGCATGCACGGCGGGTGTTTTCGCGTATGCAGGTGAATGTACAGCAGTATCTAGCAGCAGTACCCAGCGTTGCCTGGGTAGGTAAAATAATATCTGCTTTGATCTTAGCGACTACTCGTTTCTTGAAAATCGGTCGTTTGATGTAGCAAATGGCGAAATATTGAGAGAAATCGTATGGAATATGTGGGAGGTGAAAAAAATCGTATTTTGAAGAGTTAAATGGCTGCCACCCCGTCCCTGAACAAAAAATGCAAAGTGTAAAGATACTATAAGATGTGCATTGATAGGTTCTATCGTAGTATAAAAGTTGAACCAAATAAATTGATTCATGTGTGAGGTGGAGCCAAAGTTTTGAATTTGAACGAAATCGGTTGAAAAATGTGGGAGCTAATGATAGGTCGCCGTCCTTGAACAGAAAATGCAAAGTATAAAGCTGCTATAAGATGTGCAATGATAGGTTCGATCCTAGTATAAAAGTTGAACCAAATAATTGATTTATGTGCGAGGTGGAGACGAAGTTTCGAATTTGAACGAATTCGGTTGAAAAATGTGGGAGCTAGAGCCGAAAAGGCGTAAATTTAAGCGAAAAGGTAATATTTTCGAATATTTAAGCGGCTGCCACGCCGTTCCTGAACAAAAAATCCAAAATGTAAAGTCACGTGAAATAATCGGATCTAGCGTAGCGTAAAAGTTGAACAAAGTAGGTTGATTAATGTGGGGGCTAGAGCCGAAAAAGTTGAAATTTGAGTCTAAAAGTGGTATTTTTGAATATTTAAGCGGCTGCCACGCCGTCCCTGAACAACAAATGCAAAATATAAAGCCATTAGATGTGTAATGATAAATTCTATTTCTCTTTAAAACTTTAATGAAATCGGTGGCAAAATGTGGGAGCTAGATCCAAATAACTTATTTTTCGATTCCTAAAAAAAGGTGACCAACCCTATCGATTTTTATCTGCAGAATGACGCCGGAATAAAACAACGATACGCTGATATATAGAAAACATTCCCCGATGAGTAATCTATGAGCCTGTAAAGTTTCATGAAAATCGGGGGTAAGTTGTAGGCCCCTATAGGTAACACACAGACACACACACACACACACACATACACACACACACACACATACACACACACACACACACACACACACACACACACACACGCACATATATATATATATATATATATATATATATATATATATATATATACTTAATTTTATATATATACAGATTATTGTATTTAATAACCTCTGTCATTTTCGTTCTACTAATTTATTTACATTATTCTCAACTCTGAAGAAGAGAATCATTCGGTTTGCTAAATAGAATATTAGTCTACGACTTCATTTATGACCATAAACGTGGCTTTGTCTTTGCGTGTAATTGTTCTCACGCGCCACATAACGACGTATTATCTTCGCTTTTATCCGTTCATTGCCAGTGAATGTCTTCACGAACCAAAGTATTGTCTTCTTGTTTTGCTTCCGCTGCCACGTTTTTCGAAATATTTACTTCTGCGTTCACAGATTGATCTTTTTTAGTTTCAGAAGATCCCGTTAAGGGTGAAAGCAGCGATTATTTGCTTAAGCTTTAATCTGTTATTTTAATATATATATATATATATATATATATATATATTCTTATTACCCATTCTACTACCCAAAATATCGAGTGCTCTGGTGCGTTATGGTCCACCTGGTTCCTAACCACACTTCCTCCGTTATATATATATATATATATATATATATATATATATATATATATATATATATATATATATATGTATATATATATATATATATATATATATATATATATATATATATATATATATATATATATATATATATATATATATATATATATTTATATATATATATATATATATATATACGTGTGCGTGTTTGCGTGCACGCCACTTTCATATGGACTATTGCCAGCATATGGAGTACCACAAATTTGTCCGGGGCTAGAGAATCTAATTCTCTACCCAAACGAAATCGTCGTTTTTCTCACATTTAGGTTCGTATCGTAATGATAGTGGCTTAAATAAACCATTGAGTGTGAAAACGATCGAAGGTACATCGATCATATCTAATGACTTCGTTTCTCAAGGTGGATTGGCAGTATGCGTAGAGTGTTTGACGTTATGCTTTGCAGCATAGAGGCAAGGCTCTTTACGGTCTGAGTTCAAATCCCACCGAGGTTAACTTTGCTTTTCATCCCTGCGGGGTCGATCAAATGAAGCACCAGTAATACACTGGATAATTGCTTACCTTGTGCCAGAAGTAAAAACAATTATTATTATTATTATAATTATATATATATATATATATACATATATATATATATATTGTTATACTTGGGGAGGGTCATATTTGTGTAATATTGCCAGAATTAATAACAGAACAAACTCACTGTTTGGTTGGTTTTCGCTTTTCGCTACTGTGTCTTTTATATCGGTAATCTAATTTATTCGGTCTTCAATGTTGCCATTTACTGATCAACGGTCAAAAATAATACAGATACAATATAGACACAAACACATATATATAGTTTATCAAAGTTCTTTCGTTGCACATCTGCAACATCGTCAGTGGTGCTATTGTTTCCTCCCGTTACATTGTATGTCTACGCCATTTTTATTTAGTCTGTCTATATATTTAGTTATTTGTTTGTTTGTTTATTTTATTATGTCTTCTTTGCGCATGCGTTTGCGCGTGTGTATAGTGTTTTGTTTGATGTGTTTTCGTGATTGGGTGCCTAGTGTGTGTTTATATGTGTTTGTTGTTATTGTGCTTGTGTATGTATTTATTTATTTATCTATTAATTTATTTATTTATACTTCTCTTAGGTCAGTGTTGTTTGTTTGGGTGTTGTTGTTATTCCATTCATTCTTTCTGTACTAATAGGAAATGTATCATATGTATGGTAAACCCCGGATAAACTGTAAAACTAGAAACGTAGTCTATAGCATAAGATGTACAGAGGGTACTTGTAGAAACATGACAACAACATACATAGGCGAGACAGCTCGTAGCATAGGTGAAAGGATAGACCAAAAAATGGGGGAACTAAAAGGACGAAAGAACGGGTCAGTAATATACGAACATGCCAGACAACAACACGACGGTAACATAGACAACATAGAAATTAGAATAATATCTAAACATAGAAATGACCCAGCAGATAGGCAAATCAGAGAGGCCAGTGAAATAGAACTTAGAAGGCCAAGACTAAACAGGAAGAATGAATGGAATAATAACAACACCCAAACAAACAACACTGACTTAAGAGAAATATAAATATATAAATAAATAAATAAATAAATAAATAAATAAATAAATAAATAAATAAATAAATACACAAGCACAATAACAACAAACACATATAAGCACACACTAGTCACCCAATCACAAACACACATCAAACAAAACACTATACACACACGCAAACGCATGCGCAAAGAAGACAAAATAAAATAAACAAACAAATAAATAAATATAGAGACAGACTAAATAAAAATGGCGTAGACATACAATGTAACGGGAGGAAACAATAGCACCACTGACGACGTTGCAGATGTGCAACGAAAGAACTTTGATAAACTATATATATGTGTTTGTGTCTATATTGTATCTGTATTATTTTTGACCGTCGGTCAGTCAATGGCAACATTGAGGACCGAATAAATTAGATTACCGATATAAAAGACACAGAGCGAAAAGCGAAAACCAACCAAACAGTGAGTGTGTTCTGTTATTATATATATATATATATATATATACATATATATATATATATATATATATATATGATATATATATATATATATATATATGGCTCTTCCAGCGCGTCTCCCTTGCCGTCCACCGGGGAAACGCCATCTCTATTCTGTCCGCCGGGGCTGTGGGCATACAAGCCGATTATATTATGACTTCATCCGATTATATTACGACTTAAATAATTCAATATGCTGTGTCCATTTGTTATCATTTGTTCCTGCCCAACACCATTTTATTTTCATCCATCATTCTAACCCATACAATTGATGGAATGAATTGCTAGAATTGGATGTATTGAAGTATAGCATAATGCATAATAGTATCATACAATATAAGTTAGATAACTCATGGTAGCGTATTTTTGAAAGGATGTGAGTTCTGATTTAAGAGGCTTCCTGCCTTCAACAGAATTCCAGACTCTTTTCAAACGCAGTTTACCCATTATTTATGTGTATATGAGAACATGTGTACATATGTGTACATGAGTACATGTGTACATATCTCCCTTACGATTCCTTTTACTTCTGTTTATATATATATATATACATAAGGAGAGTGGAATGGAGAGGACATGTGAAGGAAGGCTATAGAATGTTTGAAGAGACGTCTTGACCATGAAGGACCTATACGTCAGCTTTGAAAAGCCACAGTATGAACCTCAAAAAGGACATATGGAGCTTGAGTTGTGAGGTGTGTGGTTTTCTACTGCTCTCTAAATCTAGGTACATCCCTCATTTAAAATCACATAAACAAACAAGTGTATGCAGCTCTATCACTCCAATATTAAGTGAGACAATATGTGTGGTGTGCAACTAATTTGCAAATCAATTTCTGGACTTAAAAGTCATATGAGGGTAAATAAGGATGACATCCCACAACTTGACCCAATAGAGGGCACATCTTTTGTCTGTCACATTTTCTGCAGACCGTACAAATCTAAAGATGGACTTAAAAGTCACCTAAGAGGCAATGAACAGACGTTTGAAGATGGTGGCGGTTGATGGAAGAGCATGGAGAGACGGCAATCATCTGCAAAGATGAAGAAATCATCATTGTGTGTCCATATGTGAGTGTGTATTTGTTTATACATAGTTTACAATTCATACGGTGGTAAGCTCATATTTGTGATATTAATATTTATATTAATGATATATAAAAGGAAAGCAAACACAAGTACATTGTTTCGCAGGTCATTAATCTCCTGAATGAGTGGTAGGATGTTCTCATGACATAAGCTGTCTTTGGTATATTAACCTCATAACATCCATCCATGTTAATATCGGACAGAGCAATAGCTTTCGAGAAAAGGAGAGAGAGAGAGACAGGGAGCGAGAGAGGGATGAGAGAGAGGGTGAGAGAGAGAGAGTGAGAGAGAGAGGCATGTCGAGATATATAGAGAGAATAAGAGTAAAACTGATGCACATGAAAGATCGACCCGAGTAGTAGACTGGTACATTATCGACACCGAATTAATGAAAAAATCTTTGACCACGGGGTATTTCAACGCTTTGCATTGAAAACCGGAGAGAGTATGCCAAGCACTTTATCTAAATTACTAAAGACTCTGCCAATTCTCCACCGCAATACATTATTACTAACTGCAGTAATCAACAGATAATAATATAGCCCAGATTGATTGTATAATATAACCTAGAGATCATAACTGAAGAGTTAGAAAATCGTAAGGAATGACAGGCCATCAAACTAAATTTGACATTTTGTGGAAAAAATGCTGGCAGCTAAGTTAAAAATATTTGGCAGATTAGGAGAATTATTTCAGCATGTTGGTATGTTTTGGGAATATTTCAAATGAACGAGGCGGAGATATGTATGTTGGAAATTGCTCACCACGTAACCATTCCCTTCAGCCAATATATGTAAAATATATATTTTCATGAAATTTCATGTGTCTAGGTAAATGATTTCCTTTTAAATTTATATTGATGAGCATCTTCCTCACACTTTCACTCACTCACTCTCTGCTACTCACCCTCTCTATCACTTCCTCCATCGTCCCACACCGTACGAGATTCTTTCCTTGCTCACATCCGCACGGCCAAGTGGTGTCTTTGCCTTCTCGTCAATATTTGCAAGTTCTTATGTTCAAAATGAATTATTGACTTGATTTTCTCATTTTTTTCCTCTCTTTACGTTGCCTCACCATTCGTGTTTGTTTACGTGTCTCTCTTTCTCCACCCAACTCTTTTTTATCCCAATAACTTATTTTAGTTATTGCATCATCCTAGCCTGGGGTGTATGGTCTGTAATGCGAAGAAATACCTATGATGGCTAGTAGACCACTGATGACGGATAGTCCTGGCTTCTATTTCTAATTCTTCATTTTCATAGATATCCTATTTGTAACAACACAGCTAGCCATTTTTCATTCATATATGCTTTCCCCTTCGCTGTGACCTGTCTTTTCCTCTTCCCTTACTGCTATCCTCTTTCTCTCTCCTTCTCCCCTTTACTTTCA
>OZ024743.1:314273333-314303333 GCA_964016885.1 Eledone cirrhosa | reverse complement strand
TGTTGTGTCGTCAATACCTTGATAACACCTGACGTATTCCACATCGATATCCCTTGTCTTGTCTATAATATTCTGTAAAAAAAATTATTTTTAAAAACGAGCTTAAACTCATGTTAATACACATTTATTATATTGAATAAAATATTCTTTTTAAACCGTTTAATATAGCTCTTCGAATGATGAACGTGTTCTGTGGAATTCTTTTAATTATTTACAACTTTCATTCACAGCATGAGCATGCTAGGAATCCGCATTGAGATGTTTAGTCTATTATATCTGTCGAATCCCTAGATTAGGGGATAAAGGCATGCACACGTACACAGCATATATAAATAAACAATGGTGGGCTTAATATGCATGCGTGTTTTTTTCTCGAAATTTTCTCCATTCCTTCCTATTTTCGTTTTATATTTCTATTTCAATTTTTATTTCTCATTCTATCGGCTGATGAACGACTAGAGTCTGAAACTTTAAGACACTTTTCCTACTATTTCAAGAGTTAAACTAATATATTTCCTCATTGTACTGTGTCGTTTGCTTTGATATTTCTGTATACATTTTACACACGCCCACACGCACGCACGCTGGCACACACACACACACACACACACACACACACACACACACACACACACACACACACACACACACACACACACACACACACACACATATATATATATATATATATATATATATATAACAAGAAATGATCCAAGCTTCGCTAATCTGTTCGTTGGCGACGTTGATGCCTAGATCTACGACTGCACTGGACCCATCCCATAGCTATACGGACGTTATATCATCGAATGCATCACCGTCACTTCTCCCGTGAACAGCTTGACTACTTCCTTTACTCCATCTTGTTTGTTCCGCTTACCCTTAACTTCACCAACTTTGTCTTCGATTCCTGCCAATCTTTAACATCTGTCTATCAACCACATTTCCCATACCCTCTCTATCTCCATTTTGTACAAACCTCTTGATACCACCTTCAATCTCCAATTCACCCACTACCAGCTCACCCTCACTAAACTCTTCATACCATTCTCTAAATTCTTCCCTCTTCTTCTTCTCTGCAGGTAGCATCATGATTTAGAGACATAGTCCACTCACATGGCTTCTCGCTTCATCCAGCCTGGATATCGCTCCATCCTGATCAAAGCTGCCATTAACCGTTCACTGACAGTGCGATCACGTTCTTAACCTACAACGGCCCCAACACTAGCCTTTTCCTCCTCAACTACTACACTTCTACCCTACGCTCTGGCGTCCTAACATTCTTTGCTTCTGAATACTCATCCCTGACCCCTTAACTCTCATTTCTTTCAGAACACATACATAACCACCTTTAAGCACGCTCATCATCATCATCATCATCATCATCATCATCATCAACGTCTTATATATAGTTTCTTCCCTTCCTTCACCGAGCTCCCGTCCCTGCTCTTGTCGCTGCTGTAATACCTGTCCCTTTATAACCAGCCACACCATCCTCACAGGTTTTAACTATTTCTTTTACATCTACGACTCCTTCACCTATACCAACACTAGCGACACCGTGCGATGTTCATACTTTCAGCATTGTTCACACCCGTACAAACAGGCCGCTGTGCAGCGGACCAATTCGCAGAACATGTGAAGGACATACGATATGAAAATTCCAACCGAGTCACCCATCAACTCTACTAACACACATGCATATCCACGTAATTGGTCCCATCTCTCCCACCACGCAGAAGATTTATCCAACCATCCACACAACATGCGTATACACATACAAAAATTGCCTCAACTACGCATCCATCAGCATCCACGATCATAATAACACCAACTAACCCAGTCCCTCCTCCTCCACGCTCCTACACATTTAAATGCACGCACACGTACGTGTGCACTTATACGCGTCCGATTGTATATTTCTTCAGGCATCACATATCAATAACATGGTGTACTCCATGGCTCTCGCTCGATGATGCATATATGCTTATATCTCCTCAGAAACGCGGCTAAGTTCACGTAGTACCCAGTGCCGTACAAGGAGCACTATCGTTGTTAAATAGTTACCAGCATTTATTCCGCCCCAACACCACTTCCCGGCTCTAGGCCCTTTCGTAGATCAGTCGTCTGCAGTTGTGCAGCCATATCGTTGTACCGGAAGCTTAATAGTTTCTCTAAACGGCTATATCCACGATATGATACAGGGCGACAATCATATTTGCCACCTGTCTCAGTTTCTACAATCCTTGCTACTGTTTCTACTTGTCTGTCTGTATGTATATGCAGAATTTCTCATACAAATGTATATCTCCCTGCATTGCTCAGCCCACTCGCGCCCACACACTCACAAGTCTACGATCTCACAACAGCCAGCTTTGTCGCAGTTTTGATCAGAAAAGCAAATCAACACACACACACACAAACACACACACACACATACATATATATATATATTCACTCAACATCAAATACTCTCTAATATCTAAGTGTTTCCTTACAATGGTTGAAGGGGTTTTGTCGATTATATCAACACTCGTACTTATATTTTTGATCTCTTTTTGTCGAAGCGCTAACTTACTGGACATAAACAAAGAGTTAACACATATACCTTTCTGTTTTCCAAGAACATGAAACTACAACCACATTATAGTCACAATTCCAAACTGAAGAAATAATTGTTTCTACTTTAGGCACAAGGCCAGCAATTACCCAGTGCATTACTGGTACTTTATTTTATCGACCCTGTTAGGATGAAAGGCAAAGTCAACCTCGGTGGGATTTGAACTCAGATCGTAAAGGGAAGTAACTATGCTGGAAAGCATGGCGTCCGACCCTCTACTGATACTGCCAATCAAAACTGAAGAAATAATAAATTGTGTATTATCTCAAAAACACAATATGTTAAATATAAATATATTATAGTAATATATAGTGATATATAGTAACACAACATCTATCTTCAGATATTCTCTCCTTTTTACTCTGAAAGATACAGCTATTAATTAGCCATATCACAAACGCACTCTGGTTCAGAATAAAGGTGTACATGCGATCCTATAAAAAGTGCTTATGTTTAATAGACTAATTGTCTCGTTGTGATCATATAACAGCTGATCTCGTACTTGTATTAGAGCATTTTATTTCAGGTATTTTGACTCCGTGTGAACAGCATCACATACGTGCCTTCGAATACTAAATGGGAAAACAAAATATTCTTACTGAGTTTGTAAACAAAATATTTTTTTTTTGTTGCTAGCTTATGCACTTACACTGTATGAATGGATACTATTAAGTACAAACAGAAATTAAAAGAATACTTCACAGAAGCTAACTGCAAATTTGACTCCCTTGGGTTACAGTTTCACTAAATAGTATACTCTCTAATTCTTTCTTTGTCTATAAATCAGATAATGTATTCTCCTATTGGAGAATAAATGGTGAGAATTATTTCAGTTGAAGTCACTATAAATACTTTTGTGTTTAACATTTCGAAGATAACAGTCTTCCAAATGGATGCAAATGTATAAAATGGCAAGATCCACACACACACACACACACACACACACACATATATATATATATATATATATATATATATATATATATATGTGTGTGTGTGTGTGTGTGTGTGTGTGTGTGTGTGTGTGTGTGTATGTGTGTGTGCATATGTGTGTGTGTGTGTGTATTATATACACACACTTATATATATATATATACATATATATATATATATACATATATATATACACATATATATATATCTGTGTGTGTGCATTATATATATATATATATATATATATATATATATATATATATATATATATATATATATATATATATATATACATATATCCATATATATAGAGAGAGTGAGAGTGAGAGAGGGAGGGAGGGAGATATAACTGTGTATACATTAGTACATACAAGTACTTATGCAAATTCATATTTATATGAAACTTATTTCACACACAAATATAAATGTAAATATCTCGTGTAAATGTGTGCGTATTTATATCTCCATATATATGCATAACATCTTTCCTAATTCTTTCCTTTTCTCCAGTGTAGTAAATTAGTAAATTAAATTCTCTCCGGCAATAGGCACATTTTTAACAACAGAAACAAATGAGACAAATAATATAAAATGGAACTGTTGCACTGATTGAATAATTCAAGACAATAAATTAATTGATTTTTAAAAGACAATGACAGATGAAACATCAAACATCACGAATCCAATGATTTATATAAAGGAGGAGTAGTAGGATCCTGGAAAAAATATGAATCAAGATAAATGTATACATTTTGTAATTTCTTCATAATTGAATGATTTCATTCATTGGATCTTAAGGTGATGAATTGTGAAGTCAAGCGGCCTAATGGTTAGGTTTATGATCTCGAGATTGTAATAAAGTGGGTTTGACTCCTTGACAGCTCTACATCTTGTGTTCATAAGAAAATTATTTCATTTTTCGTTGGTCCAGTCCACTCAATCTGAAACGAATGTTTTCCTGGCCCTGCAGTCGTGGGATATTCCTGCGATAATCAACGATGAAACCGGGAACTACCGAACGGATCGTTGTGTTGTATCTTAGAGCAAGGCATTCCATTTCTCATTACTACAATCCACTCAGCTAAAATGAAAATAAACAATAGCAGCAGTCGATGGAGTTAACCTACATTGGACCTTCATATCCCGTATGAAATGATGTACTGTAAGATGTTTAACGTTAACGAAACCCGGAGAAGTAAAGTCCTATTGAGCTTGCGACATGCTTTAAACCTTGACGGCGGTGAAGTGGCAAAAGGTTTAGGGTTCAAATATGATATCTTATAGTTAGTCCAACGTTCTGGGTTCTATAGTTGTAAATATGTTGTCACTAAAATAGCAACATGGTATGCTCTCTGTATTCGAATTCACGGATTTCTCTTTAAAACTGATACTTTAATTTTACGATGAGATACATACCTATTTAAATACATACTAGATATCGAGTATAAGTATTTTCCTCATGCTTGTATTATCAATATAATTATTATTTTTGTTAGTATTATCATTATTATTACTATTTCATCCTTACGGGGTCGATAAAATAAAGTACCAGTAATGTACTGGGTAATTGCTGGCCATGTGCCAATAGTAGAAACAAATATTACTATTTATTACATTTTGCTCATAGTTATGTATTTAATGAAATTAGTGTCGAAATATTACAAATCATTAACTGATGTAAGAATTTTTATCTGTCAACATACAACTTGACTAATTAATGGAAATAATGCAAGCCATATACTTCAAGATTATCCCGAAAATAATGGCCAACAAACACAAGATTATGGTACCCAGAGACAGGAGAATCCTTATGAGAAAAATAACGAAGGTCTCAAACAAGCTACATACACAAGTAAGGAATGCAACGGAATCCCATTTGAAGCAGGCATTGTTTCAAACTGAAAAGTAACTCAAAATCTGCCATGAAACAAAGAGAGCAGAAAGAGAAGTCGGGGCTATATAAAACATAAAGGCGAACTCTAAGGCCTTCTTTAAATTTGCAAAAGAGACCGACTCGTTACACTTTTCCATATAAGTAGCTTACTTACCGCAGACCCTCTTCTCCCAACATATCAGTGAGGAACTGAAACAACAATAAAAAAAATGTTTTCACTTCTCTAATGAGTCGCATACAAATAAATAAGCCAGATGAGTTCTTTAACACCACTGCATTACACAGAGAAATTACACCATCAACCAAATAGTTATAAAGCTGAATGTTGTAACATCAGCCATAAACGAAATGAGGTCAAATTCGGCAGCTGGCCCTGGTGGTTTCCCATCAAATCCTAAAATCGTGCAAGCAAACATTAGCAAAACCACTGCAGATCCTCTTCCAATCATCCCGTGCATGTGGTAAACTAACCGGAAAACTAAAAGAAGGCATAATATGCCATATCCATAAAGGAGGAAGCAGAACAGATGTTAAAATCTACAGATCTATCTCCCCGACCTCACATATCCGCAAAGGCATGAAACGAATCATTAGAAAACAACCGATCACTTTTCTAGAGGAAAATGATCTTCTAACTGACACTCAGCATAGCTTTTGACCGGGTAGAAGTTGTCTTACGCAGCTCTTAGAGCATTAGGAATGGATACTCAGCTGCTAGACCGTTCGGACATAGATATCTCGACGTTGCGATGGCCTTCGACAAGGTTGAACATGGAATGATTTGTCTCAGAATGTGTAGCGTTGGCATAGTTGGAAAACTAGGTGAATGGATTCATGACTTCTTAAAAGACAAAAGCCAGACAGTTGAAGCCAAAGGGGCCTTCTCAAAGGAAACGGCAATAACAAGCGGTGTGCTCCAGGGAATCGTCTTGGGACCACTACAGTTTGTGGAGGCTCTCTCACACATGCCTTTTGTATTACGGACAGCCTCCCTCGCACGCTATGCAGAGGACACGAAAGAAGCACAGGCAATCAAGAGACCGACTGATGGTACTCTCTTTCAACAAGATTTAGATGCCATAGATGGATGGGCTGAAACCAACAATATGCAATTTAATGCAGGTATGATTCAAGCCCTTTGCTATCAGTCCGCAGAAATAGGATCACCATAAGAAAGATACACTGGTCCAGTAGGAATACGAGACCTGGGTGTTGACATGAACATTGATGCACATCAATAAAATGACGGCAATGTGCAGACGACTGGCGGAGTGGATTCTAAGGACATTTAAAACAAGAGAACGGGAAACCATGTTAGTCCACTGTAGGAGGTTCCACTTCCGCCGACAGGACAATTGCTCTCAGATGCTGTCGCCCCACAGTGTCAAACTAACAGCAGAAACTGAAACAATCCAACGAAGATAAACAAAAAGGATTCCTTCCATGAAAGAGGTGAACTACTGACAGAGTTTGGAAAAACTAAAGCTCCCTGAATAGAAGACGGGAGGGATACGCAATGATATATGTATGGAAGATTCTGGAAGGGTTAGAGCCAAAATTCACTATTGAAGCCAAAAGGGCATTGTATAGTGCCAAAGCGCCTATCCGTCGCATCAACAATAAGGATCACATACTGCAATAGCCTGGGGTTCAAATGTCCCCAGTTTTTTAATAGGCTGCGAAAGAATCTGAGAGATCTACATGGTATGCATGTAGATGATTACAAAATATATCACGACATTCTACTAACCATGTTCTCGAATTAACCCTCAGCACGAGGTGAATAAATAGTCCCATAAACACACATAACTATATACAAATATATATATATATATATATATATATATATATATATATATATATACACATAGATTCATATATATACAGACACACTTATGCATCCATATCCATCCGGGTACGTAAGAAAATCATTAAAGACAGAAAGTATAAATAACTAGAGTTAGGAATACTGTGAGTAAATAGGGATAACTGAGCCTATGTGTAAACAACCAATTGGAAGGAAGTTGATTAACAATATCCTACCCCTCATTTTCATACCGCGTGAGGTGGATGTCGTCAAATTGGACATAAGAAACAATGTTTCCATTGGTCTTTCTATTGCTGATATTATCTACCAGTCGCAACTTCATTCAGAAAGTGTCTTGCTCAAGGTATAAAGCATCACCCTGTCCGGGAATCGAATTCTCAAGCTCAAGGTGTTTGAATCGAATTCCCTAACCCCTAAGCCACGCAACGTTAACAGCTAATGTTAAATCACAAAAGGTTATCAAGGATATGTATATCTAAGGAAGGCAAAAATTGAGAAGACAGTAAAAATCTATTCCGCTTAGATCTAATACAAAAATACATTGAAAATTTGAATCAATATATACTGAGGATTAAAAGATTCGTGATATATAGCCTAGATTAACGTACGTATAAAGAAACAATACATAGAGACATATTCATTTAGAATACATAAATAAACAATAGAAACGGGTGGATGTTGACGAATAACAGTCCCAGGTAGAAGTATACCAATAAGTAATTAGTAAACAGCTCAGTGTAAGGAAGTATTAAAAACCATTCATGTTAATAGGCAACTAAGTTGAGTCATAACTATTTTAAAAGAAAGCGTGGGAAAATTATGTAAACAATATGAGAAATTTTCATATTTTTCGTATTATATATTTGATGAAGAACTAGTTAATTCTAGTGTTTCTGTGAAGAAGAAGAAGAAGAAGAAGAAGAAGAAGAAGAAGAAGAAGAAGAAGAAGAAGAAGAAGAAGAAGAAGAAGAAGAAGGTGATGGTGATGGTTTCAAGAAATATTTTGAAATGCAGCCGGCATTAGATGTTAGATACATTGAATTATAATATTTCTCCGCAAATATACCTCTTTATCATATGGTATTGAAATATAAATCTATATAAGTACGAAACCAGCGTAAAACGTATGCATATATATATATATAATACAATATAAAACGCCGAACTGTACAGTCATTTTATAAGTTTAAATTTACGATAAGATCTACACGTAGAGGTTAATGGTAATATTGCAAATATGTAATCGCTTTCAGCTAAATCTCGTCCATATTTGATTTTGTTAACTTTAAAATGAATGCTACGAATCATCTTTGTTTATTTTTAATTTGTTTCTCATGCAACATATTATATTCCATTAGATTTCATCTTATTCGGCAGTTTGTAATATTAATTTAAATGCAAGGTTGTAAAATAGTTTGATATTTCGCAGAACCGGCGACATTTTAAATTACTCTTTCAATCAAGTAGATTCTTCAACACCAGGCAATCAAATTGTGGCATTGAATCACCAAGTGTATTTCATTATGTTAACAGTAATGCACTGGGTAATTGCTGGCCTTGTGCCTAAACTAGAAACAATTATGTTAACATCATATATATATATATATATATATATATATATATATATATACATATATATATATATGATGTTAACATAATGACATACACTTGGTGATATATATATACATATATATATATATATATATATGTGTGTGTGTGTGTGTGTGTCTGATGACTTTGTAATAGTACATCAATTCACATGCAATCACAAACAAACATAGATACACACATACAAGGCTTTCATCATAGGAGTTTATATCCTAACATCCAAATATCATCCATATTTGGGAGGTATTTCGCGGAGAGATAGACTGTCTCGTCTTTTTCGTTGAAACATCATTAGAGACTAATATTTCTTGATAACTTATCAAGTGTATCCTGGGCCACCTGTATCTTGCGGAAAGGTGAATCTACATTTGGAAAACTCCTCTTCATGTCGCATGTTTTGTAAAGTTGCCTTTTTCTTTTTGGAAAAACCAAATCGCTCATAGAGAGCTTGGGATCTGCCACAGCAAGGACAGTGAGAAGGAAAGAAATATCACAAAGAATCATACCAGATGTTCTAACAATCTGGCAAACACCTCCCTGTCCAGAATACTTATATTGTTTATCGATCCTGAGAAGATGACAGCCGTGACATGCTGATAATTGAACTCTGGTTCAGAAAGATATTTCAGTACCGTGATTCATTTAATCCAACACTTTAATAACTGTCAAGTTACTGTTTACAAAACAAATATCTATCCTATTAGTGGATATTTTATCATTGTCACTGGAGTGAGGCTGACAAACTCAACACTAAAGGGACTTTAACTCATAGCGTACGACAGTGTACCTATATAATGCAATAGATTTCATGGCCGTATATTGTATCTGCAAATTTTCGGATTAAAAAATGATTAAATTATAAGAGTTTTAGGAACAATATCAAGATTGGTCTAATATCCAGGTATTCTAAACATACACACGAGTATCTATAATTATATCAGAGTTTTCTAAATATCTTTTAATTCTATCTATCTATCTCCTTCGATATGCGACTGCTTTTGTACGTGTACATATATTCGCGTGTATATACAGTTATATATCTATATAACTATATATACATTCTTACAACACACAGACAGACACACATTCACACAAATATATATAATGCATGTATATATGCATATATATATACATATATATATACATACATATATATATATATATATATATATATATATATATATATATATATATATATATATATATATATATATATATATATATAAAATAAAGTTAAATAAAAAGTCAAATGTTTAAAATTTAGCTTCGTTTATTACTGCTATATATATCTCAGTGACAACCATCTGTGGTGTGACCTCTTCAGGCAGTCCGAATTAGTGTGGTATAGACAAGTACATATGTTGTTGAGGTGTATAATTATGTCAATACTCTGATATGCCCAGTTCCTGGGTTGTTATTTCACTGAGGAACTGGAATCATATGATTCCAGTTCCTCAGTGAAATAACAACCCAACCATATATAGACTAAATCTTAGAGTATGATTTTCTTCCATTTGGAGAAAATCGGTTAGGTAATTTTCGACTTTTATAGATTCGCACCCAGTCATCCGGACAGACATCATCTGAAGGAGCGGCGTAGTCAATTGTGTGAAAACCAAGTAGGGATGTACGTTTGAGTAGGGATATTGAGATGACGAAATCAGCGTGGCAACGCAGCTGCAGCAGAAGAGGGTCATAGTGCAATTAGCAGAAACGCTGGGCGGCACTGGTTACACTGCATCTACACAGCAACAAAGATGCGACAAAAGGGGTGACCGCGGAATTAGTACTACCGCTATTCGGCGTACTTGCGCAGGGCGTTTATACTGCGGTGTGGGTGGAACAAAAGGGTTCTTAGTAGAAGTAGCACAGGTTTACGGTTTCAATAACACGACAACGTACACAGGACCCAGATTTGCGCATGATGAATGCACGAAATATCAACAGGGCGCCGACAAAAGGTCATTTGAAGGCCATCCTCATTTCCTCAATCCCCCCAAAATGGTCCTACTTAAAAGTAAGTAAGTGTTGTGTCCTCTGTTAAATAAACCAAATTTTTAACGAAATATTATACGCTACTTACGATGTTTAAGTAGTGTTTATATTGAAAATGAAAATGACATGTAATGGCCAATTCTAATTCGTAAATTTCCTAGAAACCATCAATGGAATCGTAATTTTTGGTCCACAGCAATGCAAAGGGACTAACTAATGTGTGCTGTAAATTTCGAGGAAATCGGCTGGATTATCTTTAAGTTACGCCCCAAAATGAGGCTTTTCGCCTTATGTGGGCTCTTATATTTATTGCACTGCCATAAATATAAGTAACGGATGTGTAAAGTTTGAAAAAATCAGTCGGATACTTCTCGAGTTTTAGGGATTTATACAGACAGGCAGACAGACAGACAGACAGACATCCTCTGTTTTATATATGTATGTATGTACGTATGTATGTATTTATGTCAGGTCACAGTTGGTGCTACTAGTAACATGTATCCCAGTACAACCTGTCTCATGGTCGGGTGGTTGGCGACTCAACTGACAACCCCACCAAGGTTTCTTGGTGAGGGGGGTGACTTTGGACATCCTGCAGGACTAAAAACAAAACCTGTCAAAGGGCAAAGGAGCTCGTAAGAGTCAATGGCCATCCAAAATCACCGGGAGAGATGACCCCTTAGCCTTTGTCAAGGCAGAATTCTAGGAGAAGAAAAACTCTGATATAACACCTGCAACCCTGATGGAATCCAATGATGTTGACTTGTTCTTCTTTTTGGTAAATATCATCTTGGTTAAGAGAGTGAGACTGGCTTTGTGCAGTGCCTTTGCTCACTATAAAAGCTTCAGGGCACAGGAAATGCTTTATATCTGGAGATCTCTCTGCACTTGTCGTGACATGGTACCATGGGCCCAGCACTATGTGTCAATAATTGTCATTAGTGTAGTGTTTGTACCAGAGTGTTCAAGTCGCTGGCTGGACTAAAAAGTCACACTCGATCAGCGCATCGGTAGGGGTTCTCCTACATGGATATAAAGTAGTGGCCGTACTCGAAAACGAGTTGGCAGCCACCATGTATGTATGTATGTATGTATGTATGTATGTATGTATGTATGTATGTATGTATGTATGTATGTTTCTATGTATCTATGTATGTATGATATGTATGCACCTATATACAGTGCAACAGAATGAAATATCCATATTAGAAATTTACATTGCGATTATATGAATCCGAGGTCCAATGTAAGATATTCGGGGGTTAATATTTTACTGTGAAACAGTTCTCACTATGAGTTTGACAATTTCATAAATGGTTTGTTTCATATCAGAATCTGCAATGCTTCACCAATTAATTGACATTAAAGACTTGATGTGTTTGCTATAGGAAAAAGTCGTTGATGTTCAGTTCAATGAACAGGTGAAATTCAACTAGAGTGCTGGCTTGATATTTCTTCATTTTTAAATATATTATGTCAGCTTGTCAGCTCACACATGGTAAATAATCAAATACGTCTATTATATTACATTGATTTAGGCAATGCAGAGTTCGTGGTCCGAGATTATCCTCCCGTATATTTGTTTACATGTATTAGGCAGAATACATTTATATTCATATATACTTACATATTTTACATGTTTTCTTCATTAGATTGTGGCCAAGGTAACGCACTGCACTAATGAGATTTCGTCGATGAACTTAACACCAGTACATATTCTTTTAAGCCTTCCTCATCGTTTCATCGTTCGTTATTTGTCGGACCGTTACTTTAAGAATCATGAAGAGACAGACTTAGAATTAAATAAAAAAACACTAAAATATCCACTGGTCACTCTGCTACGAATATATATACATATATATATATAGACATATAAAATATATAGATTTACATATATATAAACTAGACAGAGCCATAGATATATATATATATGTGTTTTTGGCAACTATTCACGCTGTGGATCAATGACGAATTAATTAATTAAATAATCAACAATCAGAGCAATAGTAAGTCCATAGAATCATTTGATAAAATATATACAGTATTTCTTCTCCCAATCAGCAGAAATAATATTAGAAATACTAGGTAAATCTTCTGTGGCTGTTGATCGCGGATAAAATAGCTATCATTTATTTATCAATTGTTTCTTCATAGGTACATTTTAAACTTATAGCCTCGTTTAATTGATTTTTTGTGTCGTTAATTATGGTGATTGGGAGAAGAAATACTGTATATATTTTATCAAATGATTCTGTGGACTCACTTTCTTATATATATACATATATAGATATATATATACATATATATATATATATATATATATATATATATATATATATATATATATATATATATATATATATATATATATATACATAGTAATAATAATAAATTTGAAGACTATAGTCCAAAGAGGGCTCGATAAGGATAAATATATATCAAATATATAAGAAGCGTAGAGCAAATATTTATTAAAATAACAGATTAAAGTGCAACCAAAGAATCGCTGCTTTCACCCTTAACGGGATCTTCTGAAACTAACAAAGTCAATCTGTAAATGCAGAAGTGAATATTTCAAAAAACGTTGCAACCGCAGGAAGACAGGAAGGCGATATTTTGGTTCATGGAAACGTTCCTTGTCAAAGAACGGGAAAAAACGAATATAATACGTCATTATTTGGAGCGGTGAGAAACAATTACACGTAAAGACAGAACCACGTTTATGGTATAAAAGAAGTCGTAGACTAATATTCTCTTATGGGGTTCATAGACACGTTCTCTGGCAATGAACGGAAAAACGAAGATAATACGTCATACGTGGAGCGTGGAGAACAATTGCACGCAAATACAAAACCACGTAAATGGTATAACTGAAGTCGTAGACTAAAATTCTAACTAGGAAACCGAATGATTCTCCGCTTCAGAGTTAAGAATAAAGTAAATAAAATACAGAGGTAATTGAAATTATATAAAATAAATACATACACGCATCCAAATACGTATGTACACAAGCATACGCGAAAACACTCGCCATATGTATACAAATACACGCACATATAAATATGTGTGTGTGTGTGTGCCTGTATACAAATAATTAAACGTTTTTTGAAATATTTACTACTGCGTTTACAGATTGACTTTGTTAGTTTCAGAAGATCGTGTTAAGGATGAAAGCAGCGATACTTTGCTTAAAATTTAATCTGTTATTTTAATAAAGAAAAATATATATATATATATATACATATATATATATATATATCCATCTCAATTCTACTATTGAAAATCATGAGAACAGTGAAATCGGCAAAGGAAACAAATACATATTCTTTAAAAGACTCCACTTGCATTTTCGATTCCATTTATATACTTATACTTTCACTCATTTTTTTTTCATTTAAAAAATCACAAAGCCCCAGTTGGCCGGAGAACATCAGATTGTTGGTTTCGAGGAGGTGAGTTATTTGTAATCTCACCACCTTCTTAAATATCTTGATAATATGAGAGGTGAGTAAAATCGGGCAGTAAATAATTATAAGGGAAAAGTTTCACTTTCTAAAAACTAGGACGACAGACTGGGATAGAACATGTTCGGATGATGCCACTTAGGGTGAAAGCAGAAATTATTTGCTTAAACTTTTAATAATAGTTTGCTCTAAGAGTACTATCTTAATTTTGGTCTGTGTATCTATCTTATTACTACTGCTAGTGTATCATCACAGTGTATTACTGGTACTTTATTTTATCGATCCCGTAAGGATGAAAGGGAAAGAAATACGCCGAGGTTACCTTTGCCTTTCATCCTTACGGGGTCGGTGAAATAAAGTAGCAGTAATACACTTGGATAATTGTTGGCCTTGTGCCAAAAGTAGAAACAGTTATTCCTACTCCTAGCTGTCGAAACGGTCGAGGCTCCGCTGTCGGGTCCTGACTCTTTTCCTATATTTATATATATATATATATATATATATATGAATAAAGTTAGTCCTTCATCAGTGATTTTCCAACCTTCATTGGTATTTCATCGCTTTAAAGACCATATACCTCTGGTTTGTGCGAGCAACGGCTAAAAAAAGTCGTTGGGACACGTAAATAAGGGGAAGGAGCGAGACTAAACAAACAAAGATGGTAATGCAACGGAAAGTGAGGAAGAAAGAGTCAAGTCCCAGATTTCCATGAATATAAATTCGGTGAAATCGTGAACGAGAGAGAATAAAGACCATCAAACCTAGTCGAAATGTGAGCAAGGAAGGAATTTCGCACAGGTCAAACGGGAGGAAGAAGGAGTCTAGTCCCTGAATTCGGTGAACATAAGTTCTGTAAAATCGTAGACAAGAGAGAAAAAGGGAACAACCAGATATATATATATATATACATATCTGCTTTCGCCGTACCTTTGACCAAAGGAATTTTAGCCTGATAGTGGGGTTTAAAAATCTATAAAAACTAGAAAAGGACGAGTATTGACGTGTTCGTCAATACTCGTCGTTTTCCATTTATAGGCTGTTAAACCCCACTATCGGGTTAAAATTTCTGTAGTAAGAAAATAAGGCGAAAGCTTCTATTTCTACTAAATTTCAAACTTCACTCGGTGTTTCAAAACAAACTTCCTATATATATATATATATATATATATATATATATATATATATATATATATATATATATGTGTGTGTGTGTGTGTGTGTGTGTGTGTGTGTGTGTGTGTGTGTGTGTGTGTGTGTGTCCAATAGAATGTGAGATGAACAGACTTGCTTTTTTTTATGAAACTGTACCCGTTTCTTCCCTAGCTCACTTTCCCGTATTTTTCATTCTATTTTCTGATGAAAAATTCGCATCTAGGTGAGACTTTTCCCAAAATATTGATCGGGAAACTAATATATATCTTCATTGTACTTCATTGTCTGTTACGAATTTTCCATTTACATTTCGCGCACAAACACGCACACACACACACACACACACACACACACACACACACACACACACACACACACACACACACACACACACACAAATACACACACAAACACATAAATACAAACACACACACACACACACACACACACACACATACACACACACACATATATACACACACACACAAAGAGCGTCGAATGGTGGCGTCAAGTTCCCCGAGATCTGCGTGGGGGTAGAACTCATCTGCAATGTCAGTTTCGACAGCGCAGCTTCGTAACAGGTAACACTCCGGCGAGGTTCGGTGGGTCCGGCCTCCCATCAGCTTCGGATCGAGCTTTACCCGACTACCTCCTCTCTATATCTTCCCGTCGCCCACTCGTCAGCGAGGTTCTCAATCAGTCGGCCGAACCTGACCTGGCCACTGAGATGGAACAGGCTCTGGCCTACTAGACAGGTGAAGGCCTCTCTATCCCCAGTATACTACGGTCCAACCTAATTGGGAAGACCTCAACTGCAAGTCCTTTGTTAGGCGGATCAAGTCTGGCTTTGACTAACACCATCTCGACTGCCTCTGCTCCGCTTTGCAGACCAACAGCGGAGCGTGACATTGTTTTTTTATTTATCTAAAATAAACAATAGCGTTCTTGCCTAAAGTTTATATATATATATATATATATATATATATATATATATATATATATATAGAGAGAGAGAGAGAGAGAGAGAGATATTAAAGTTTATGTATATATATATATATATATATATATATATATATAGTATTAAGGATACTATTTATGGTTATGTATATAATAAAACCTTTTATGGTTATATAGTTTTTATATATAAATACAAAATAGTGAAAGATAGTCATTCATTACTATCTTATTACCAGTAAGATAAATAGCTCAATGTAATAACACCAGTTGTTTTACAGAGCAGTTATATAGAGATTACAATAATCAAAGTTCAGTTTAAATCATTTATTTGCTTACAATTGTTTCCTCCAAACCGAGGTTTGGATTCTTCGGAGCAACTATTTAGTGATCTATAACATACTTGACATCCTTTTCAACACAAGGGACATATAAAAACATATGCATATATTGACCCACAGTGGGTTGACATCCATCATAATGATATAGCATGGCAATTTAAGATTAAAGGATTAAAATAAAAATAAAAATAAAAATAAAACATTGGCAGTTTATGAAGATAAAGCAAGAGGAAAGTTTAGAGTAGTCAGTGTATGAAACAATCTCACGTGTGGCATGCACGCGTGTCTCATTTATACAGGATTAGAGTGCGGCAGATTGTTACTTGTAGAATCAGACATTATATGTCCCTTGTGTTGAAAAGGAGGTCAAGTATGTTATAGATCACTAGATAGTTGCTCCGAAGAATCCAAACCTCGGTTTGGAGGAAACAATTGTAAGCAAATAAATGATTTAAACTGAACTTTGATTATTGTAATCTCTATATACACACACACATATATATATATATATATATAAACGTTTGTATATGTATAATAAAGCCAAAACAATGCAGGTATTGATATAGAATAAAGAATGCAAATGCAAAAGATATTGTTGACAGTTAGTCTTTTACCTTAGATTTATTTAAATGTCCTTAATTTTCGAGATAATATCTCTTCTTCGGAGGGAAGTAAAGCGATTAAACCACTGTTCTAAATAGCTTGCCAAGTAATGCTGACAGGAAATGGTATAGAGTATCTGTTCTATCTCTAATGTCAAAGAGTTAAGGTTAGGTGGATAAAGATTAGTCTCCCTTTAAAAGTGTTTTTTTTTTTTAGTACATGCGTGTTTAAGTGAGTGCGAGAACCTACGGAATAGGGAACTTATATACTTACCATCCGACAAAGGTAAAGAGATTTTCGTCATCTCTCAAGCCATATACAACAACCTAGCCTTTGAACACCTAAGCGACAATGTACTATATACAGAGATCCCGGACATGACTGCAGCCCAGATCGAAAAACAGACCAACTCCATCTGGTTCGACATCTGTAGGAGAAGACAACTCCCAAATAAAGTTAAGCTCAACCACACCACTAGAAATGGCAGACTGCCCACTTTCTACCACCTCATCAAGACCCACAAGAATAGTACTAAGACACAAATAAGACCCATCGTCTCTAGCATAGAAGAACCCCTATACACAATTTCCTGGCTCCTCTCCCAGGTCCTCAAGCGTCTACTCTCCAGCTTCCCCGGGCATGTCAGTAGCTCCGACGAAGTCATACGTAGACTACACCCACTCCAGCCTGAACAACTTAAACTAAATACATACGCCTTTAGCCTCGACGTTGTCTCCCCCTACACTACAGTCGCCGCTCATCCAGCTGTTGATTTATTGGCGGACTGCGTGGTCGCAGAGGACATCCAATGCTACGGCCTCCATCCGACGGACATACACCAGCTTTTGTCCTTCACAGTGGACAACACATACTTCACTTTCCATCACCACACATACAGACATACAACAGGATTACCCATGGGATGCAGCCTATCGGGCCTGCTGGCCATCAGCTATATGAACTAGCTAGAATGCCGAGCCCTCAACACCTGCCATTCCCATACCTTCTTCACCCGATATGTAGATGACATACTCATCCTTAAATCATGCCGTGAGGAGGCGGATATAATATACACAACATTCTCCAGCATGGACGCCAGTATAAAGTTCAGCATGGAACATCCCGATGACCGCGGATCCCTATCCCTACTGGACTTCCAACTCAGGGTAACAGAGGAAGGCAACATCCACACCTGCTTCTATAAAAAAGCCGCCAGCAGGGACCTGTTCGTACATTTCAGATCGGCCCTCCCAGCCGGCGCTAAGTTCGGATACATAAGGAATGAACTACAGGTATCCGGAACAAATGCACCGACGCTAGAGACCGAGACACACACACCACACATTTCCTGGAAGTACTCAAACTGAACGGATACACGACATCCACCACAAACCGTGCCAGAAAGAACAGAGGACACCACACCCGAGCCACTAACACTTGCTTCCTGAAGCTCCCACACTTCAGTGACGAAACAACAACAGCCATCCGCAGAGCTATTAAACGAGAGGGACTAGATATCCAACTGGCCCACTCAGGTCTTTCTCTACGCGGACAGCTAACCAAAAGACACTCCACCAGACATGACAACCGCTGCAGGCTAGCCAACTGCCCCATCAACGACACAGAACTATTCCACCAGGCTTACATCGTATACAGATTAGAGTGCGACAAATGCAGCAACTTCTACGTAGGTAGCACCACTAGACCACTCCACATAAGAATAAAAGAACATCTCAATACTAACGCTTCCTCATTTAAGAAACACCTAGTTACATTCAAAAACACCGACAAAACCATAACAGTTAGGATAGAAACTAAGGAAAGAAACCTCGGCAATCTTAGAATTAAGGAAACACTAATTATAGAAAAAACACAACCACCAATCAAAAATAGACTAGAACTCAACACCCAATGTATAACTTGATAGAGCATCTAGCCCCATATTTACACCCCCTCCCACACACACGCATACACATGCGCACGCACACACACACACACACTTACACCTCCACTTATTCTCTCTCACACGCACACATACACACACAAAGACCAGTTCTAACACGAGAGAATATCTATCCCCCACATTTACGTATAGACATATCTTCTCACACTCACACACACACACACACACACATACTTACACATTCACGCATTCTCCCACACACTTAAACAATCCTGTACAAAAAAACTTTTAAAGGGAGTCTACTCTTTATCCACCTAACCTTAACTCTTTGACATTAGAGATAGAACAGATACTCTATACCATTTCCTGTCAGCATGATTTGGCAAGCTAATTAGAACACTGGTTTAAACGCTTTACTTCCCTCCGAAGAAGAGATATTATCTCGAAAATTAAGGATATTTAAATAAATCTAAGGTAAAAGACTAATTGTCAACAATATCTTTTGCATTTGCATTCTTTATTCTATGTCCATACCCGGCTTTATTATACATATACAAACGTTTATACCTCATTACACAATGCTTCAAGTGAACTATAACTTCCTCCATATATATATATATATATATAGTCATCCCTCAAGACAACTTAGTGTTTCATTTTAGACTTGCTTTTCATCAGGTCATTATTTATCCCTATGATGATCTACGTTATGAATAATAATATGTTGCTATGATCAATATATATCTTTTGCATTGATGGATTGGCAGTATCGGTAGAGGGTCGGACGTCATGCTTTGACGCATAGAGTTACGGCCCTTGCCATTCTGAGTTCAAATCCCGCCGAGGTTAACTTTGCCTTTCATCCTTACCGGGTAGATAAAATAAAGTACTGGTCGATAAAATAATACACTGGGTAATTGCTGGCCTTGTGCCAAAAGTAGAAACAATTATTTACTATATTGTCAAAGCATAAGTTTTGTTTTGATTCTCCGTATAGAAATATTTGTAAGATATAAAATGATTTAAGAAATCTACTCTTTCTTCTAGCCCCGTGAGAAGCAGACGAAACACCAGAGGAACAAAATTCACTATTTTGCATTAACAAAATGGATATTTGAATTCTACTTCGGTATTGAGTACTCTCAGTTGGCAACTACATACAGATATATATCCCCTGTCACTATCCACAATTCGTTTCTCACTACAGTCTCACCTGCCTACACAGATACACCTCTACCATTCAACTAGTCTTTCTAAATCCTGGATTTTATCTACCTTGAAATGTGCACATATACACACTTGCATACATCAACCTACAACCACACATCTCTGCTAAACACGCATACTAGAATACATACGCTCATACATATGTATGAACATACATCTCCACCAACACCACACTTAACACACATATACAAGTAAATACACCGTGATGTGCACCCACCTCTCATGATATTGTATTGCATAGGAAATTTCTCGTTCTTTTGATGCATATTCAACTGAGCAAAATACAAAACTGTGTAAATATAAATTCATTGAAAACACCTTTTCATTTTGAAACAAAACGAAACGAAACAAAACAAAACAAGATGGATTCTATGTTGCCTCTTGGTCCCGATGGACAGAATATCAAAGTCGCTATTCCAGACGATAGCGAGGAATATACGATACAATTCGTATATTAACCGTATACTATAATTAGGTTATCACAATTCATCTTTCCATTTCAAATTCGCCCCCACAAGAGTTTTAGAATTATATTAAAATACGCTGCTTCGTATTTTATAATGAAAGCATGAATAAATAAGATATATATGAAGAATAGGTTGAGTAATAAACAATGGAAAAATACAATCATACAATGTATTTCTATCGACATACTTTTCACCTTTCTTCGACAATACAATGAAATAATATTTATAAATATGTAACAATACGATAACGGTAGACATCCGGTGATATCACAAAGTTTCTCATTTTTGAAAACAATATTTTAACTTAATAAAAAATACTTGTAATATAGAGGTGGATTAAACGAAGACATTTGTAGGAAACTGAGAAATATATTATTGAGTATGGTGTTCTCGGAAATATCTATGAATACAACCGGATTATTTTGCATAAAAGACGAAAAGTATATCACGAACAACAATAATGACAAAAGGTCTAGATACGTACGTACAAGATTAAGTAACATTTTTAATGTATATACACACATAAAAGCATATGCATGCACACACAAACAAAAACAGAGGAGAATGAGATAGACATATATATGTAGTTAGAATCCTTTCAAAACAAAGTACAAAATAAATATCACGGTAGATTTCTATTTAAAAACTATACTATTCTAGTATATAAGTATATATAGATTGGTGTAGGGGTTATTTTATGTATATCCATTAGTAACACATCGTTGTAATGCCATATATCAGATAAATGGTCTTTTGTAGCATATCCACATAATACGTAAGACGCGATATTAAAATGTCAGAAAGGAATACATATATAAAATAAGCATTGTGGTCTATCTATTATATATATATATATATGTATTTGATGAATGTCTAAGTGTATTTCAATGATACTGAACTATTTTCTGACTGCTGATTTCAAATTGCCATGACATTTGTTACGGTTGTTTTAAGTGCAGTTATCGAATGCTGCCATGATGGTGATATTTGCTTTCCAGGAATTATAATTTGTTATAAGGTTTCCATTAATGACGTAACCGTTTTACAAACGTAAATTCCCCTTCCTTTCCTCGTCACTTCTCTCCTGTGGTAGTTGGCAATTTGAATCCAGAGGAAACAGAGTCTAACCAAGCACCGAAAAACATCCCGTCCAACAATTTAACAATCATGCGAATCCACGGTATCAGAACTAGCTCATATTGCGTTCTTTTTTAATTGCATGCAATAAAAGTAGATATTTCATTCACCTTGTCCTCATTATTAGTGCAAGCTTTGAAAAGTGCAGTTAATCATAATCTTTAAAAACAAAAGAAGTATAAAAACTGCAGTATTATGGAATGTCCCAATATATTATTTGGCTCCGAGAGGCTTAAATAGAAAATAGGCCTCGTCGGGATTTGAACAGACGTGCAGCGAGCGGAAAGAAATATGGTGCCATTCATTTAGATGCTCCATTGACTGTCAATGTAATGTGAGTAATACTACAATAGACTCAGCTCAAAGTTTGATTACATAAATTACATTTGAATAAGCATATCATGGTATCCACCCAATAATCTATGGTTTATTACTACATATGGAGTAATATGGTCACCATTGTATTTGACATGTAGAATGGGTGTAGACCACTCCTCTATGTCGGAATACACCCGATTACAGAAAGAAACATCAGGAGAGAGAGGGAGTGAGGGTGACATAGGGATAGAGATTCGACCTCGTATTGACTGGTAATTTATTTATTGAACTGGTAGGGATGAAAGTCAAAGTTAACCACGCAGGGATTGAACTCACAATGCAGAGAGACGGAGAAATGCTACAAACCATCCTAACCGGCAATTTGCTACATCACCGCCTTATATAATTGTATACATAATCCTAAATATGATCGGTCGTGAACTTGTCAGTTTCATAGGATTATCAACGCTCTACTACTAGTGAGTAACACTTGTATAAATTAGGGTGTAACAACCAAAATATGTGTAGTTAATATCATGATTCTATCAAATCTAAGCAGCTGATGATATATTGACACAAATGTTGGCCACGTAATTTATTTAAAGACAACACACACACACACACACACACACACACACACACACATATATATATATATATATATATATATATATATATATATATATATATATATGTATATATAGGAACGAGTAGGGCCTACTCGTTCTTATTACCCACTCTACTACCCTAAGTATTGAGTACTTTGGTGCGTTATGGTCCACCTGGTTCCTTACCACATTTCCTTCGTTATATGTATATATATATATATATATATATAAAAACATGAGAAGAAAGAATTATGCGTGGTTGCACATGGGTTACATATGATAAAAATAGTCCTTTTTTCAGTGATTTTCCAACCTTCATTGGTATAACATCGCTTTAAAAATCATATACCTCCGGTTGGTGCGAGCAATAGCTAAATAAAGCTATTGGGACAAGTAAATCGCGTAAAGCGAGCGAGACAGTAAACAACAGGCAAGGATAGCAACGCAAAGATAGGAAAAAACAAGCAGCATGGGAATCCGGTCAGCTTAAGCTGGGTGGATTTCATGAGCGAGAGAGATATACAGACCTTCCGACGTGAGTGAGATGTGAGCAAGAAGAGAACCCACTACAGGCCAAACGGGAGGAAGTGAGAAGGGGAGAAACAGAGAGTGAGTGAGTGGAAGTGCGAGGAAGAGGCCAGTCGAGATAAAGTGTAACTGACAGAGGGGGCGAAAGAAGGTGAGAGAAACAGAGAGAGCGGGGAAGCAGTAAGAGAGAAACAGACAAACGCAGCTGAAGAAATTATATATAAAAAACATGAGAAGAAAGAATACTGCGTGATTGCACATGTGTTACATATGATAAAAATAGTCCTTCGTCAGTGATTTTCCAACCTTCATTGGTATTTCATTGCTTTAAAAATCATATACCTCCGGTTGGTGCGAGCAATAGCTGTATGTATATATATATATATATATTGTTACACTTGGGAAGGGTCATATTGTTGTAATAGTATTGCCAGAAATAATAACAGAATGCACTCACGGTTTGGTGTGTTTTCGCTTCTGTATCTTTTATATCTCCACAGTTAATTCATTTTTTCGTCAATGTTTATGATTGATTGACCAACGGTCAAAAATACAGATATAAACACATATTATACTCTAACATATATACAGTCTAACATATATATATATTATATATATATAAGTATGTATACGAACATACATATATGTATACGGACGTACAGTAGTATGTATATATATATATACATACATGCACACATATATATATGTACGTATGGATTCAGCGGACATTTATTATAATGCTCGGTGTGTTTGTAAACAAACATCCCGAATTAGGCCGTACAGCCTCTAGCAACCATCGTTGCTCATTTGTTCAACACTGACAAAGGAACGCTGTACTAGTTTCAAGCGTATTAGCTATCGTCAGCGACGTATACATACTTATATTTAAGTAACAGCCCTACTAAGAGTGAGAAATGAACTTTCGTTTCATTTTTTCCGTTTATATATATATATATATATATATATATATATGTGTGTGTGTGTGTGTGTGTCTGATGTTAGCGAAGATGCTTCCATAGGTGGTATGCCGGTTGAGCACTCTATGCTCTTACAGAGCAGAGAATGATAGAATAGAAAATGTAAAATCAGTGATGCATCTGAGCTCAATTTATTGTTTGTTACAATTGTTTCTCCGCCGGACAGCTCGAGTCGCGGTCATTGTGTGGATCTGTCTGATTCTGGACCCGCAGGTTCGAACTTGACTGTTACCACAGAATATGAACCTGAAGATTGCGAAAGCATGAAAGTACTTGTTCAATTAACAGTTAACATTTAATATTCTACCATACTATTTCATTCTAATACCATTATAATTTTAAAGGATTGTAAATAAAACGAGTAAATCAGACAATTTTGGAATTCCTTTCATTAATATAATCTTCTATACACAATCATACACACCCGTGTATATTTATTTATATATATATATTCAACTGGGGCTAACCACAGTCAGTAAGGTACTCAATACATAGCAGATTATAAATATTTAATATAGAAATGGCTTCTAGAGGACTAGACCTCCATCCATCCCAATCACCATCCACTCCTACCACCAGAAAAGGTATAAATGCCAAAATATGCTTGTAGAAGCCATTTCTATATTAGATACATATACATATATATATATATATATATATAGGAAAAGGGTCAGGATCCCGACGGTTAAACTCCGGCCGTTTCGAGAGCTATTTCTGAAACGTCAGGCTCCTGACTCTTTTCCTATTGCCCATTCTAGTACCCATAGTTTCGAATAGTCTGGTGCGTTATGGTCCACCTGGTTCCTTACCACACTTCGTTATATATATATATATATATATAAAGAGATGTCAACATGAATGGACCAGTTCTTTTTATCTAAAGGCATTTTTTCAAATTCCATCCCGCCCGTCTCCTCAATCTATTTTATTTCTCATTCTTTCTCCTGATGAAGGACTAGCGTCCGAAACGTTAAGATCCTCTTCCTGCTATATCAAGCGTTAACCTAATATATACCTTCCATATACTGTACCGATTGTGTTGTTATTTCTGTTTACCTTTTGTATGCATCAATATATATATATATATATATATATATACATTATGAAGAGAGAAGAAACATTTAGATATAATTAGTAATAAAATGTATCATACCTAAACTGTTCCTAAATTCCTCGACTACGTAGTTTCGTGGCATAAACAAAAACAATATATCAAAGATATAGAGTCCTTGCGAGGTCTGCCGACTTATCAAGAGGATACCTCATTTTACTAGTCTCAAGAACGCGTCTACACGACGTGAGAAAGAATCCCAAAAGGCGGAGGGGGAGATAGTCACGCGATATAACGGTCGAGAAACAGAGCTAAGCCTCTTATAACCACGAAGAAAATACCACGGAGGCGGAGGGGGTATTCATATCGAGGCCGCAGAAGAGGTAGTGAAGAAGGCGAGAAGTATGAGTAATGGAAGCTTTCCAGTTGTCTCCACACTTCAAAGATTGCTCGACCAGAGGGAGTTATTAATATATTTAGAAACACACAGATACATGCGGACACACACATATATACATGAATGCATCCGCACCCAACTGTGAGTTAAGGGTGCCAACTTCACCGATGTTGCTCAATGAATGACTGGGACAGACCAATTCAGTTTGAACTAGACTGAACCAGTATCAGAGTTAAAAATACATTATGAAGAGAGAAGAAACATTTAGATATAATTAGTAATAAAATGTATCATACCTAAACTGTTCCTAAATTCCTCGACTACGTAGTTTCGTGGCATAAACAAAAACAATATATCAAAGATATAGAGTCCTTGCGAGGTCTGCCGACTTATCAAGAGGATACCTCATTTTACTAGTCTCAAGAACGCGTCTACACGACGTGAGAAAGAATCCCAAAAGGCAGAGGGGGAGATAGTCACGCGATATAACGGTCGAGAAACAGAGCTAAGCCTCTTATAACCACGAAGAAAATACCACGGAGGCGGAGGGGGTATTCATATCGAGGCCGCAGAAGAGGTAGTGAAGAAGGCGAGAAATATGAGTAATGGAAGCTTTCCAGTTGTCCCCACAAGGACTCTATATCTTTGATATATTGTTTATGCCACGAAACTACGTAGTCGAGGAATTTAGGAACAGTTTAGGTATGATACATTTTATTACTAATTATATCTAAATGTTTCTTCTCTCTTCATAATGTATCTTTAACTCTGATACTGGTTCAGTCTAGTTCAAACTGAATTGGTCTGTCCCAGTCATTCATTGAGCAACATCGGTGAAGTTGGCACCCTTAACTCACAGTTGGGTGCGGATGCATTCATGTATATATGTGTGTGTCCGCATGTATCTGTGTGTTTCTAATATATATATATATATATATATATATATATATATATATATATATATATATATATATATATATATATATATATATACATTTAGTTATGTAATAAACAACATAAAATAATTATTTAATTTACCAGTGTTTTCTTGAAGGCAGATGTTATGTCTGTCTTCAGTCGTCAGAATGAATAAAAAAAAAATACTATAAAGCTGACGGCCGTATGTAGGTAACAAACTTTCCGCCAAACGGCTGGACCAAACAGCACCAAATTTTCAGCTTAGATGTAACTTTTTCGAAGTAAAAAAGTGAGGGTATTTTTGTCTACTGAATTTCGTTAAAAGATTAAAGACATTATTTAAATATTCACTTCTTTAAAATTTCAAATGTCAACACTTCCGGTATATGTCATTCCTCACTTGTTCTTATGACGTCGCATAACATTCCCTCATTTTCTTAGTCTGTCTTTTTAAATAGATACATCGCTTCCTGTATGTCTGGGTGTCTGCATTAGATAACGGTTTTCGAAATATTTACTTCATCGTTCACAGACGGATTTTTTTAGTTTCAGACGATCCCATTAAGGATGAAAGCAGCGATTCTTTGCTTAAACTTTAATCTGTTATTTTAATATATATATTCGTGAACAGATATTTTTGCATACACAAAAACAAAAACTTATTTATTTCACGAAAGCACAGACGGCTTATCGTCATTGTTACTTTTCGAGGTTAGAGGGCCACAGTCATTCCAAGATCTGAGAACCATTAATGGCCATCAAAGTTCCACTTACCGTTGGGCTTGCCAGGTGCGTGGTATGTTACACGATGACAGCCATTGCACCTCACCCTGCAAGAAGCAGCAACTGCTAAAGTACCTTATCAGCTGCGAAAACCTTTTACTATTATGCTGAACAACTGCGATCTCGCCAACCCTCTCGCACTGTGGAACAACCACCGTGCAAGTCTAGCTGAGGACATCCTCCACCGCACGCGCAGACACAATCCAAACGTAATATACGATGTCGTTTTCAATGAGGCGCTCATTTGCCTTGAAAACTGTGTCCTGGAGATTGGTTGTAGGCCTGTAAGTCACTACAGTTACCTGCTCCTGACAGGAGTGTACAGAGGTCAACGTCTATAGAGCTTCTCCGCGAGAGGAGCTATGGTCAATTGTATGTAGGATATACTAGGGTGAGCTCGCCAAACAATCTCTTCATCTTTGCTCCAGAGGGCCGAACAACAGAATATTGTATACTCTGAAGCTCTAACAATGTAATTTAAATATTTTGTGTTACTTGAAATTTCCATTATTGTTGTACAAATTATTGTTTGTTAAAACATGTGTTCTCTGTTCAGACGTTTATTGTTGTAACTACATTTTCTTTAACGTATTGGCTGCTGAACTGGGGAGCCTAAAAACTATTCAAACCCAACATCAGAGCACGTTAATCCCCACCCCCACTTCGCTAACTTGAGAGGGCGTGCGGTATCTTTGCACTGGAGTGTAGGGGGTATTCCTGAAAAGATAAAATGCCGGTATTCCTAGCTGGGCGCCATATATATATATATATATAAATTAATAAAAATAATGAATAAACAAAGAAGCACTTCCTTATATTAAAAAATTCATCATTTTACGATCGTTTCTAGGATATAAATGTTAGTGTTGGTATGCATATCATATAGATCTATGTAAAATCTTTACAAACTATCAGAAGGAATATACATACCTCCACATATATATGCTGTCTTCAGAAATAATGATATTTGTTTATTGAACAAAACCAACAAAGATTTAATACAATAGGTCTGTTTGGGAACAGGTTTTGAATTGACCAATAGAAAGATAGTGAAGGTCAAGATGGTAAAATAGTAGTAATAGAGCCTTAATTTAGGGGTAGAGGAAGGTAGATTTCAGTTTTGGATGGAAAGAATATTATGAATGAAAGATTATTTTAGGGATGAAAATAGGTCATATGTTGTCTTCAGAAATAATTATATTTGTTCATTGAATAAAACCAACAAAGATTTAATATAATAGGTCTGTTTGGGAACAGGTTTTGAATTGACCAGTAGAAAGGTAATAACTGGCCAAATGGTATAATAGTAGTAATGGAACTTTAATTTAGGGGTAGAAGAAGGCAGATTTCAGTTTTGAATGGAAGGAGTATGATGAATGTAAAGGTTATTTTAGGGGTGAAAATAGGTCAGGTCGGTAAAAGGTACACGAAAAATTGCTGTTATAAAAGAATAATGCCATTGTAAATATCTAAGGAGACTAAAATTTTACGATAAAAGTGTTAGTGAAAAAAATATATATGGAATTTACATCTATGAAAAGAAAATAAATTAATTAAATTGATAGGTATATTTATATTGATAAAATTATATTAATGCATATAGATATGATAAATAAGAGTTAGATGTAATAGAAGAGTGCTGTTAAAAACGAGGGGAAATAAAAAAATATATATATTTATTGGGGGGGGGGGTTAAAATTATTAGTGAGAAATAACAAATATATAAAGATTACAAGGAACATAGAATCATAACCTGAAATTAAAACAGTATATATGTATACTTAAAGGTATCAATTTTAGGAAAAGATAGTTGTAAAAGGGAAATAAAATTATGTAGTTCATCAGTAGTAGAATATTAATTATAGGTTAACTAAATTTAAAAAAAAAAAAATGTTATTATAATAATTTCTAAAGTGTATATTAATTAGGTTTATAATATTTAAAGGTCTTTCTCAGTTTATGATTACACGATATTATTCATTCTTGTCGCGGTGATTTGGCAGTATCGGTAGAGGGTCGGACGCCATGCTTTCCAGTATAGTTACGTCCCTTTACGATCTGAGTTCAAATCCCGCCGAGGTTGACTTTGCCTTTCATCCTTACGGGGTCGATAAAATAAAGTACCAGTAATGCACTGGGTAATTGCTGGCCTTGTGCCTAAAGTAGAAACAATTATTTATTCCTGTCGCTTATTTAATAGGATATCCTTAGATTTCATTATTCCGAAAAGTTCTTGGCACGACAATCTACATTCATATCTATTATTTTGATAAGGGGTGGCCCTTTTGAGCACA
>OZ024743.1:314193333-314268333 GCA_964016885.1 Eledone cirrhosa | reverse complement strand
TATGTATATATATATATATATATATATATATATATATATATATATATATATATTTAATGTAAACAGAAAAAACGAAACCATCGCTACAGTATATGGAAGGGATATATTAGGTTAACGCTTGATATAGCAGGGAGAAAGTCTTAACGTTTCAGACTCTAGTCCTATATATATATTTAGCTTCCCGTCCCCACGTAAAATTTGTAAATCAATGGCTAGTTGAGAGATAGAGTCCTATCGGTTTCCAGTTGCTAATCGCTTTACTGTGTCGGTTGTCACAAACAGTCATGACCGGTACGGGCCGGTGTTTGGATTCTGTCGATCGATTGGTTATTGATTAGGCGATACCCGCTGATGAAGTCGCATAAGCCGATTGTGCATTATTGCATAATATATGCAGACAGATGGTGCTGTGCACCTTACTGCTGAATTAGTGCGGCAGAAACTCGAGTCCCAGAACCTTATAGGCAGCCGTTTTACGTGTGTTATTTTGAGGCAAATATACTCTGGTAATGTATCTTACATTGCCCATTGAGTGCGCTGAGATACAACCGGTACTGGCATTGATAAATATGGTGGATCCGTCAACCCTTATTATATATATATATATATACAGAGAGAGGGGGGTGCAGAGAGTTTTGGTTCAGCTATGGAAAAATGGAGAAATATATATATATATATGATATTTGTTGTCGAAATTATTCGTTTTTGGTTTTTAAAAAAGTCGATATTTACACACACACACACACACATACACACACACATACACACACACACATACACACACACACACACACACACACACACACACACACACACACACACACACACACACACACACACACACACACACACACACACACACATACACTTGTATATATATATGTTCTTCATATTTGTTTATGCTTCCAATATGTTTGAAACGTAAAAGCTGGTTGTCTGCTATCCATTTATAATTATACATTATAATTAAACAAGGCATTAATATTTATTTTCCTTAAATTAAATTTGCTGTCACTTGTCAATACACGTTTTCAATTATTTCTCAATTATGTATTCCCAAATCACTTTAAACAACTTCAGTTTAAAGTTTCAGGTTGTCTTCTTCCTTCTGCTGTGACTTGCGTGTAATTTTGTCTCTTTGACGGCTATATATTTGCATGAAACCTCACCTTTTTATCAATAATTACAATTATGGTCTCCGATCTAAATTAATTTTCATCACACATGAAAGCACTTTCAATGAATCCACACTCCACGTAAATGAATCTATTTGCAATATTGTACCAGAATTTAACCTAATATAATTTTTATATATTTTGTTAAATAAATCTAAACTACTATAATTTTAAAAAATATTTGACAGAATACACGCGTTGCTAAATTATACAAAGAAAATTGTATCAGATTTTGCACATCAACTATATATAAGCATACACACACACATGTACACACAAACTCACACAGATACGCACTCTCTCACACACACACACACACACACACACACACACACACACACACACACACATATATACACACACATACACATACACGGTTTATGATGTCACAAGAAAACACATGGAATGGTTTGATGAGAAGGACCGGGAGGTCAAGGTTCTGCTGGACAGAATACAAACGGCTCTCGATGCAGTTCTTAAAAGTGGTACCTCTGTTTTTGACAATTATGAGCGTTACTCAGGGCCATGAAAAATATCTGATGGAGCAACAAACAAGATGAAGTTCAAGCAGCATCTGATGACAACAATGTGAAACTGCTGCACACTCTACTTAGAGAAGTGCATGGCCCTTTCAGCTCACCAGTGACACCGTTGAGATCAAAATATGGCAAGCAGTTACTGCGCGATCCAAAAGACATACTCGACAGATGGAGGGATCAATTTGATGAGCTCTTGTACCAGCCATCCCAGGTTGATGATGACTTCATTTGCTCTATTTCTATTGAACCAGTGAAGCATTATATGGCTGATGTACCTTCTTTTGCAGAGGTGACTTCTGCAGTGCATAGGATTGGCTGCCCTTCTAAGTTTGTGAGGATTCTGCGTCTTTTTCATGATGACATAAAGGCTTGGGTCAGTATTGGTGATAGTATCTTTGAACCAATATCAGTTGAAAATGGAGAGAAGCAGGTGGACATTCCGGTTCCAACTCTGTGTTCCTTATATTTTACGATAGTTTTTCTCATGGCATTCTGGAAAAATTGTTCGCATGGAGTTTACATCAGGTATTGCACTTCCCTAAGGTTGTTCAACATCAGGCGCTTTGGTGCAAACACAAAGGTATTAACATCTATAATCCGAGAGTTTTTATGCAGATGACTGCGATCTTTTTGCACACTCATAAAGAGTCATGCAGAATATTATCAACTCTTTTTCTGAAGCTTTCAGCACTTTGGGCCTCACAATAAGCTTGGAAAATACTGCTTTGATGTATCAGCACCAGGGAAAAATGCACTACACTCATTAGTTCTACATAATTATTCTCCTTTTCGTTAATCTTTGATATTATATTGGCATCTGCTGGGCAGCTAACTTCCACTACCGTGCACGCGTTCTTTCCCCTGTCGATTCCTCCTCTATGTCTCTTTCTCACTTTCTTTAGCTCACTCTCTACCTTTCTCGGGTAGAAATTTGCTGTATTCAGACTTGGAGAAGAAATGAGCTCTGCTAGACTTAAAAGTGCCCTAGAAATGCCGTTGTTAATATGGTGTCCTTGCGACTAACCCAGGTGTTACGGGGAAATGGAAAGCCATAGATATACTGCTTTTGAACATATGTGATATCCTGGCCTTGAAGAAATGACAAAATCTCTGAAGAAAACGATATTCTATTTCATTGCTTCTTTTAAATGCAGCTTAGATATCATTAATTAAAATCGGTAATATTGATATTTTAATGCGAAATTATTTGCACAAACATGTCTACACTCCTCATTGTCTGTCATATGACACGGCAGCTACCACATATCTTAAATTACACAAGACTGGATTGCACAAATTAGTTATGTATCATTAATTATAAGTATATGCATGTCCATGATATGTTAATCAATGTTCTATGTTATATTACTGTATGACATTACAGTAATTTAACGCTGAAAACAATAGTTGATATTCCCAAAATGAACAAATCATGATTTTGGTTAACATAATTACGTAATTAAGATCAATTCTTGTTATATAACCGTTATATTTGTATTGTATTATTTATTAGACAAGAGTAATATTTATTCCACATAATCGACTGAAACGGTTGCTATAACTGTTCAGTTCACATTTCTTTCTTTACCGACAACAGTAATGATTTTGGAATATATTTCACATGAATGCACAATATCTTTATGTTTATAATTCCTGCCTATCAATTTACAATTATGTTATACTTAATAAACAGGACACACTCACAAACACATGCGAATATATATATATATATTAAATATTAGCAGCTATATGAAATTGTGCATAAAATTATTCATTCATACATATTTCTCTGTTGTCAATAATTAGGTGATGTGATAACCACGTAACAACCGATACGAGTTTAGAGATAAAGTCAAGCAACTACTATAGCTTATCAATACGGGGGCCAGAATAGAGCTTGTTCACATATAGCTGGCCAGCCCTCATATTCAGTCCTTCACTATTATCTATTTTGTAGGTGTACTCCGTCAAGAACTACCAAATCGGATTTGGTTAATCAACATCTTATATATTTATATATATATAATATTTAATTGTGTAATAAAAACACAATATAATTATTCCATTGCCTAAGGTGTCACGAAGTTAGACGATTCTAACAGAAGAACGGAAATACATAACACACACACACACACATATATATATATCTGTATATATATAAAATTAAATGTGTGTGTGTGTGTGTGTGTGTGTGTGTGTGTGTGTGTGTGTGTGTGTGTGTGTGTGTGTGTGTGTGTGTGTGTGCGTGTGTGTGTGTGTATTACCTATAGGGGCCTACATCTTACGACCGATTTTCATGAAACTTTACAGGCTCATAGATTAGTCATCCGGGAGTGTTTTCTATATATCAGGGTATCGTTTTTTTTTATTCCAGGGTCATTCTGCAGATAAAAATCTATAGGGGAGTCACCTTTTTTTAGGTAGCGAAAAATAAGATTTTTGGCTCTAGCTCCCACATGTTGACACCTATTTCGTTCAAAGTTTAAAGCAAAATAGAGTTTATCATTGCACATCCTGTAATGGCTTTATATTTTGCATTTGTTATTCATAGACGGCGTGGCAGCCGCTTAAATATTCAAAAGTACCACTTTTAGACTCAAATTTCCACGTTTTCGGCTCTAGCTCCCACATTAATCAACCTACATTGTTCAAATTTTAGGCTACGCTAGATCCGATTATTTCACGTCTTCATGGGGCTTTACATTGTGGATCTTATTGTTCAGGAACGGCGTGGCAGCCGCTTAAATATTCGAAAATACCACCTTTTCGTTCAAATGTCCGCCTTTTCGGCTCTAGCTCCCACATTTTTCAACCGAATTCGTACATATTCGAAACTTCGTCTCCACCTCACACATAAATCAATTTATTTGGTTCAACTTTTATACTACGATAGAACCTAACATTGCATCTCTTATCGTAGCTATACACTTTGCATTTTTTGTTCAGGGACGACGTGGCAGTCGTTTAACTCTTCAAAATACGATTTTTTCCACCTCCCACATATTCCATACGATTTCACTAAACATTTCGCCATTTGCTACACCTTACGACCGATTTTCAAGAAAATCGCAATCGCTAAGATCAACACCTTTTCATCTGAGCAGATATTATTTCAGCTATCCAGGCAACGCTGGGTACTGCTGTTATTATATATATAAATATCAAGTAAGAATATTTTCGAAACAGCGAGCGAGTTTGAAATTATAAATGTAAGCTATCGCCGTATTTTGACTAAAGAAAGAAGAAACATTAGATATAATTAATAAGATATACCATACCCAAATTTCTTAATTACTCCTCGACTACGTAGTTTCGTGGCTTATTATGCAAAAACACTTCATCAAAGAGATACAGTATTTTTGTAAGGTTTGCCGACTTATGAAGAGGATACCTCGTTTAGAGTTTCAAAACACATCCGTAGGACGCGAGATAGAATCCCGAAAGGCGGAGGGGGAGTCAATCACGTGATACAGCGGTCAAGAAACAGAGCTAAGCTTCTTACAACCAAGAAAAAATACCACAAAAGCGGAGGGGGTATTTATATCAAAGCCGTAGAAGATATATATATATTTATATATATATATAGGTAAGTTATTCCGGGTTGAATCGGAGGTAACCACAGTAAGTAAGGTACTCAATACATAGCAGAGTATAAAAGTTTCTCAAGAATGAAACAGTTCTAGTCCTGTAGTATCTCATATATATATATATATATATATATATATATATAGATGAGATTCTACAGGACTAGAACTGTTTCATTCATTAGAAATCATCAGGAATCCTGATGGGATTCCTCATGATTTCTAATGAATGAAACAATTCTAGTCCTGTAGAATCTCATCTATATTAAAACTTTTATACTCTGCTATGTATTGAGTACCTTACTTACTGTGGTTACCTCCGATTCAACCCGGAATAACGTATATATATATATATATATATATATATATATATATATATATATATAAAGAGGAAAATGCGAAGTTGTAGATGTTAGAGTCGTTTATTAAATGAGCTGTTATATTTCCATGGCGATAGATACCGTGATTTCTTCAGACATCAAAAATTGAAGTAAGAGGGAGCATGTGCGTGACAATTAAGCGTGGAAGGGAGCGCACTAAAAGATGTATGTTTTTGTATTGGATGTCTACTCGCTTCTAACGTTCAGAACCTATCGACAGCCCTACAGAGGTGTGAGTGGCTGACCACTCAACTACCAACCAGAATATTTCTAACCTTATTTGTTCTCTCTAGCTACCGGTCCTCCACCTACTCAGCCGACAACACTATACGGTCAGTGGGAGTTCAAATCAGCCAAATTCCTTTACTGTTAACTTTGGTGTCCAACAGAATTTCAGTGCATGCATACTCCTTTATGGTAGGAGGGAGAGGACTAATAAAATGTATGTTTTTTGTTCTAGACTTCTAACTTTCACAACCCTAACACTTACGACTTCGTATTGTTCTCTTTATGAATATACTCCATCATCCTTCTTTCTAAGAAGTAATATGACCTCGAGTGCTCGCAGTGAATTGCATCCTTGTAAAACGTATATATATATATATATATATATATATATATATATATATATATATATATATATATATATATATAAAATAATAATAATAATAATAATAATAATAATAATAATAATAATAATAATAATAATAATAATAATAAATACTATTATTATTGTCCCCAGTTTTAACAAAATGTTTAATTCCAACATAAAGGGAATTTATGTCAACACATGTACGGGACTAACCCCATAGAGTCACCGAATGGACATCAGTAACGACAACGCCATCAATACAGTCACCGCCGCAGCCGCCCACCCATCATTACTACCACTATCCCATAACCGCCGCCCCCACTCCTTCATTGCTACCACCGCTACAACACCATCACTACAGTAATACGATCACATCACCACCACCACAGCCTCAGTATCGACATCACCACCACCACTGCCTCAGTATCGCTACCGCCGCTATTCTCTCCCATTGCTTCCTGCTAGTTGCTGCTCGCACAGCACTGCCACCACATTATAGAATTCCTACTAAAAAAGAGGAAGGCATCAAAATAGATAGATAGACTCAAAAGAAAAAACAAAAATCAAAACCAAAGCAGCACAGCAACAACAAAAAACAAAACAAACAGAGAAAAACAAAAACAAAAAACGTAAAGAAAATAAGAATGAAGAGAGAAACAAGCGGACGGACAGAGAAGAGAAGGGAAAAAGAGGCAACGACTTGATCCCTGAGGCGGAACAAACTAAAACATTCTGGAGAGGAATATGGGAGCAGGATGTTAGACATAATGACCAGGCAGTGTGGATTGAGACAGTACAGAGAGAGATCGGTGAGTAGGCACACCAACGAACTGATTTGAGTATCACAGTTGAAACTCTTAAGGGCAGGCCAAAAAACTAACCAACTGGAAATCACCAGGCCCAGATGGTGTGCAGGGGTATTGGATTAAAAATATAACATCCCTCCACCCGAAACTGACAACCATGTTCAATGACTGCTTGATGTCAGGTGAGGTACCAGAGTGGTTGACAAAAAGTACCACAGTTCTGATAATGAAAGACCGAATCAAGGGTAATGATGTTACCAACTATAGACCTATCACATGTCTGTCCGTAATGTGGAAACTGTTGACGAGCATTATGTCTGACGAAATCTACCATCACCTCCACACAAACAACTTGTTACCGGACGTACAGAAAGGATGCCGAAAGAAGTCACGTGGTACAAAGGACCAGTTACTTATCGATAAGATGGTAACGGGGAATTGCAGGAGGAGACACACTGATCTTGCCATGGGATGGACAGACTACAGAAAGGCATTTGACATGGTGGCTCATTCTTGGATCACCAAAAGCCTGGAGATCCTCAAGGTGGCAGATAACATCAGACAGTTGTTGGGCAAGAGTATGAGGTCCTGGGAAACAGAGTTGATATCAACTGGAGAACCTTGGGAAGCGTGAAGATCAAGAGAGGTATCTTCCAGGGAGATAGCCTGTGTACTGCGAAAAGTGAGAGCAGGATACAGGTTACGAGGGGGAGGGCTTACCATCAATCACCCCCTCTTCATGGACGATCTTAAACTCTTTGGGAAAAGTGAGAAGGTGTTGGATGTGCTTGTTGACACTGTCCGTATTTTCAGCAGTGATATATGTATGCAATTTGGTATTAGTAAGTGTGGAGACATTGTGATGAAGAGGGGTAAATTGAGCAGAAGTAACGGAATCCAGGTACCACCAGGTGAGATGATAAAGGAAATTGACTCTGAAGAAGGATACAAGTATTTGGGTGTTCTGGAGGCTGATGACATCAAGATCAAAGAAATGAAGGAATTGATAGGAACTGAATACATTCGGACAGTAAGGAGCGTATTAAAGTCACATCTGAACAGTAGGAATGCCATAAGTGCAGTAAATTCCCGAGCTGTGTCTATTATTAGGTACAGTGCGAGAATTCTGAGATGGAATGTTGCTGAACAAAAAGAAATGGATAGGAAGACTAGGAAGCTATTGACTATCTACAACATGTTCCACAATACGAGTGATGTCGATAGACTCTACTTAAGGAGATCTGAAGGTGGAAGAGGTCTTATCAGCATAGAGGACTGTGTTCAGATGGAGAAAAGCAACCTACACAAATACGTTACTGATAATAAGGAGCCAATGCTCAGAACTGTACTGAAGGAGGGGACAATAGACCAGGGGATGTCCAAGGAGGAAATAACATCAAGTAGAAAGAGCAGCCTTCAGGAAAAATCCCTTCATAGTACCTTCTTTGAGAAAACTGAATTCAGAGATCCCAGACATGGAACTGGTTGAAAAGAGGAGACCTTAAAAGGCTCCAGAAGGAATGTTAATGGCTGCGCAGGAGAAAACCCTCAAAACGAAGTGGTTGAAACACCACATCTACAAAGAGGAGGCTAGCCCACTGTGCAGGATCTGTGGAGAGAGAGAGGAGACTGTGGCTCACATTGTATCCGAGTGTAAACACCTAGCCCAGACTCACTATAAGGGCTGGAGACATGATGTGATGGGCAGGGTGATCCACTGGCACCTATGCAAAGTAAACAATTTACCACATTCTGAGAAGTGGTATGAGCATAAGCCAGAGGCGGTGATAGAAAACGATCAGGTGAAGGTGCTGTGGGATTTTAGGATACAGACGGACAAGAAACTGGAACACAATAGACCTGACCTGGTGGTTGTGGACAAAGAAAAAATATAGTGTCTGATTGTGGATGTGGCCTGCCCATTCGACACGAGAGTGCAAGAGAAGGAGAAGGAGAAAATTAACCGATACCAGGACTTAAAGTGGGAGGTAAAAAGGATTTGGAACTGCCATGAAGTCAAAGTGAACCCGATTGTCATAGGCGCACTAGGGACTATCTCAAAAAGTTTCCAGGGATGGTTAAAGAAAATTGGCCTCTTCACGCTATTTGGAACGCTTCAAAAGGCATGCTTGCTGGGAACAGCAAAAACCCTCCGATATGTCCTGAATATCTGAGACTGCAGGTAGTGGCTTGATATTCATTTCAACAAACTTTCCAGTTAACTAACATCAATGACTGAGACTCAAAGAATAATAATAATAATAAACTAGAACGACGGTTTCAGTTTCTATTTATTTTGTTATGCGTATTTCAAAGACGTATGGCAGTTGTATAACACCTGCCCTACGTGTTCTCTTCAGACAAAACTCCAAACGACATGTAAATATCCATTCATTTGTTACCGGACATACGTGTTATTCCCTTCGCCGACCAGCAAGCATATGAACACAAATCGTGGAGTGCTTCACATCTGTTAAAAAAATGTTGGCAGATTTTCAATCAACCAACTTTCTTCAATTGAGTAAAAAATATATATGTATTCAGCGGATTGTAGCTACATCAACATTAGATTAAAGGTAACGTTCTATTTTAGAATTTTATGGGGCTGACCTCGGGCTAAAGAAGAAATCAATCAAACAACAAAAAAATTTCCTGTTATATATGAATAAATCAGTTTAAATTTGTCAAAGGTTATCGTGTCACGAAAATCACATTTTATATAAATATATACATTATGATCAGCATCACACTGCTAAACCTTTTTATAAGCCAGAAGGCGGTAATAGACTGGGTTTTATATTTATTTTAAATTTCCATATCTAGTATTCTCGGCTAATAATGAATTTTATTTTCCATCGACTTACACTCAAGACTAATGGATTTGGCTTCAGGTTATTAGAACTTGTATCACACACACACACACACACACACACACACACACACACACACTCACACACACACGTGAGCGCGCACCCAGACACATACAGACACACACAGACACACACAATTTGTACATATATGTATACATGTGTACGTCTGTTCAAGTAAGAGGAAAGAAAAAGAATGGCTGTCCATTGCGGTTATATATTAATTGTCTGTTATAATATGAATTTGAAATAAAATATAAGTTATATATTTTACACTAAGTATATATATATATGTGTGTGTGAGAATGCGTTGTAATATACATACACTTGCATAAACGAACAAAAATATTTCTTTCTTTAGACATGTGTTTAAAGATACGACTATGTTCGAAATTTTCTTTCATACCATATCCTGATGATGGGACTGTATGAGTTTAGTCACGTTCATTTCGTTATGTATTTAGGAAAAGTGTGGTCTCAGACGAGCTGCAGCTGTCCTATAGGTAAAATAATAACTTAAATTAAACATATAAATTCTAACACATCTACTCCGTCTTTGCGTTTTTAAACACACACACACATGTATATATATATATACGTGTGTGTGTGTGTATTTGTGTGCAACACGGTACAATGAAGAAATATATGTTTAACATTTCAAATAACATGAAAATAATCTTAACGTTTTGGACACTAGTTCTTCATCAGAAGATATTATGAGAAATAAAAAGGTTAACTTTGTTGTTCATCTTTACGGGATCGATGAAATAAAGTACCAGTGATGCACTGGGATAATTGCTGGCCTTGTACCAAAAGTAGAAACAATAATTAATTACATTTACCGGGAAATACGTATATTGGAAATTATTGTATGTCTGTACCAAACATATGTAAATATATATACATATTTACGCCGACACGATTACATATGCTCTGCATGAATACAGATTTATCTTCATCATACACCTCGGTTGTTTAGCGCAAACTATTATATATATATATATCCATGTGTGTGTGTGTATGTGTGTGTGTGTGTGTCTGTGTGTATGTGTGTGTTTGTGCAATCCACAATACGTTTTCCTAGCTACTCACTGTTTCATTCTGATAGCCAAGTATTACCCACGACAAGACTGCTTGTTTGCCATGGATTTTAACGAATATAAATTAATTCTTTTTTACATGTCGAAGGGGCATTCTTGCCCATTTAAATATTCACCCATAGTCAAAGACACGCACACATATATACCTACACATAGCTTAAACACACACACACGCACACACACAAACACACATATATATAGACATATATATATATGTGTGTGTGTTGTTGTGAGGGTGTGTCATAGAGAATAATATTATATTTTTAGTGTATATCAAATCAAATACCAAATATTAACATGAGTGTTTATCCATATGGAGTTATACGCCTAGGAACATGTATTTATATAGATATATAAGCCTTTACATATACATTCTATACAACCATTTATGCTTACATAATAATATATCTGTGCATATGAATAAATTCTCGAATTACGTTTGTTTTTCATTTCTATAAGCATCACTTGATTCCGGACTGGTCGCATATATATAACGGAAAATTTTCTACATATTGTTTTTATTGTATTTCTCTAAAAGTTAAGTGCATACTGTAATGAATAATTATGAGGTGGTATATATTTTTGAGATATTTAGGAACCTATAAAGATGTAGGCTAGTTTGCAGAAGCCTTTATTACTAGTCGCCTCTCCTGAATATTTGTTTATTAAAAAAATATATATTTGAAATGAATAATTTATTTACTAATTTAGGAATTTCTGGCGACAGGTTTAATAGCACATGTTATATGTATGCATGCTTATTTGTATAAATAAATAAATAAAATATATATATATATATATATATATATATATATATATATATATATATATATATATATATATATTAAAATAACAGATTAAAGTTTAAGCAAAGAATCGCTGCTTTTACCCTTAACGGGATCTTCTGAAACTAAAAAAGTCAATCTGTGAACGCAGAAGTGAATATTTCAATAAACGTTGCAACCGAAGCAAGACAAGAAGACGATACTTTGGTTCGTGGAAACGTTCCCTGGAAAAGAACGAAAGATTAAACGAAGATAATACCTCATTATTTGGAGCGGTAAAACAAAGACAAAACCACGTTTATGGTATAAATGAAGTCGTAGACTAATATTCTATTAGGCGCATCAAGGAGACGTTCTCTGGCAATGAACGGTAAAAACGAAGATAATACGTCATTATGTAGAACAGTGAGAACAATTGCACGCAAAGACAAAACCACGTAAATGGTATACCTGAAGTCGTTGACTAAAATTCTATTTAGGAAACCGAATGATTCTCGGCTTCAGAATTAAGAATAAAGGAAATAAAATACAGCGGTAATTGAAATTAAATAAATACACACACACATCCATATACGTACATACACAAGCATACGCGAAAACACACGCCATAGGTATACAAATACAAGCACGTACACAAAAAACCCGCACGCACATACAGAACCCACGCAACGCCTGAACCCGCACACATACGAACGTATACACCTAATACACATAAAAATATATATAAAAATATATATATGTGTGTGTGTGTGTGATTGTGTGCGTGTATACATATAATTAAATAAACGTATATAATGCCCGCACACACATACCTACATGTAAATACACATATGTCCGCAGGCGTACGTCGACTAAAAGACAAAGTACACATATACACACAAACCATACATAGGTACGAATCCGCGTACTCGCTCATACGCAAAACATGCGTATACACATAACCAAACGCACGAGTACCAGTTACTCACTATGTATGTAAACAGATACACCTTTATCTAACATTTAATTTACTAGAGCCCGCCTTGAGTTATATATATGTATACACACACACACACACGTATATATATATATATATATATATATATATATATATAATTTCAGCGAGATCGTATTTCGCCTGTGGTCAAAAACAAAGCGAAAATGCAATTTTCGAGATATGCGACAAGCGCTCACTGGACTAAAATAAGATCATATATATATATATATATATATATATATATATATATATATATATATATATATATATATATATATATATATATATATAAGTGGTAGAATTGGCTTTTATAATTTTGAATTCCTTCCACAAGTATCAAGAGAGTTGTACATCAAATTAATCGGATAATGTTATGTGAGGATTCGAATAATCAAGATGTATAAACAAAGTACGATATAGAGATATTTGCACTTCACCATCTTCAGAGGATTAAAAATAAAGTGTTAAATCGAAGCATAATTCAATTCGCACCTTACACAGGATAAGGGACATCTCATACTCATTGGCATAGCGAGTGACCAAATTATTTATCACATCACTTTTGATATAAAATTGATATAAAAAATGGTGGTTATTTATCACATCACTTTAACAACTCTCCTTTCACCTGTGTTAAAATATCGTTTTTCCCAAACCAAATACAAAACATCTTACGAAGGGATTCATATTTTTACGCAAAGCGAAATAACACTTTGAAATTATATATTAGCATAGATATATAATTAAGTAAATAAAACAACATTTATCCACATCAACATATGAACATACACTTCACACATACATAGATATACGCACACATATAAGCATATATAAATATATGCATATATATATATACATATATATATATATATATATATATATATATATATATATATATATATATATTTATATACATATATATATATATATATATTTATATATATATATATATATATATATATATATATATATATATATATATATATATATATATATATATATATATATATATATATATATATATATATATATATATACATATATATATAATACATATATATATAGAATTAGAAAGTGAGGTTTTTTTGCAAAATGAAAAAAAACCGAGGTGTCCTAAACGAGTGAAAGTATAAGGGGAAATGATGAAATCGAAAATGCAACTGGAGTGTTTTTTTTTTATGTATATTTATTTGGTTCCTTTATCGGTTTCTCAGTTCTTCTGCTTTTCAAAAGTAGAATTGAAATGGAGGGTTTGTGGTTTTTCTCAGATGTGAGAAACACCACAAAATCTCCATCTCAATTCTACTTTTGAAAAGCGGAAGAACTGAGAAACCGATAAAGGAACCAAATAAATATATATACAAAAAAAAGACTCCAGTTGCATTTTCGATTTCCTCATTTTTCCTTATATATATATATATATATAAATATATATATATATAAATATATATATATATATATATTTCGTTTCTGAATTTGTTTAGCAAGATTCTTTATCTGAAAACGTGTGTTGAAACCGATATTGTTATACTTTGGGAGGGTAATGTTGCCAATAAGAAACACACGCACCAGTCGCTTTCACTTCAATTTATTATAATACATTTATAAATTTAGGAATTTATAAATTTCTGGTTGTTTGGTTGGTTCCACAACCAGATAGTTGTTTATATATTGTCAAAATTCTTTCGTCACACTTTCTGTAACCTCTTCAGTGACTGGGGATTCTTTGCTCTGTTTTTGTGCCTCTCCTTTGTTCTGTCCTACCCCATTTTGTTTCTGTGTGTGTGTTGTGTGCTCGGTCTGCGCATGCGCCACATCCGGGTGTCTGTGTGTGTTTATATTCGTTTATTTATTTGTTTATTTACATGTTACCGGTTGGTTGTTTGTAGATTCTACACACAGAAAAGACGCAATGTTTTAGACAAATCAAAGAGGCAATAAACATAAAAGAATTACACCAAAATTAAATAGAAAATATGAGGGGAACAGCAACATCACAACTTACGATTAAGGACAAAATGAAAACACACACGCTCATAGAACAAACAACCAACCGGTAACATGTAAATAAACAAATAAATAAACGAATATAAACACACACAGACACCCGGGTGTGGCGCATGCGCACACTGAGCACACAACACACACACAGAAACAAAATGGCGTAGGACAGACAAAGGAGAGGCACAAAAACAAAGAAAAGAATCCCCAGTCACTGAAGAGGTCACAGAATGTGTGACGAAAGAACTTTGACAATATATAAACAACTATCTGGTTGTGGAACCAACCAAGCAACCAGAAATTTATAAATTTAATATAATAAATTGAAGTGAAAGCAACTGGTGCGTGTGTTTCTTATTGGCAGCATGACCCTCCCAAAGTATACCAATATATATATATATATATATATATATATATATATATATATATATATATATTGTTATACTTTGGGAGGGTCATGTTGCCAATAAGAAACACACGCACCAGTTGCTTTCACTTCAATTTATTATATATTTATAAATTTATAAATTTACAAATCTACAAACTTATAAATTTCTGGTTGGTTGGGTGGTTCCACAACCAGATAGTTGTTTATATATAGTCATAGTCCTTTTGTAAATTTATAAATTTATAAATATATAATAAATTGAAGTGAAAGCAACTGGTGCGTGTGTTTCTTATTGGCAACATGACCCTCCCAAAGTATAACAATATCGGTTTCAACACACGATTTCAGATAAAGAATCTTGCTAAACAAATTCAGAAACGAAATATATATATATATATATATATATATATATATATATATATATAAATAACAGATTAAACATTTAAGCAAAGCATCGCTGCTTTCACCCTTAACAGGATCTTCTGAAACTAAACAAGTCAATCTGTGAACGCAGAAGTAAATATTTCAAAAAATGTTGCAACCGAAGTATGACAGGAAGACGATACTTTGGTTCGTGGAAACGTTCCCTGGAAAAGAAGGAAAAAAAAACGAAGATAATACGTGCAGTGAAAACAATTACACGCAAAGACAAAACCACGTTTATGGTATAAATGAAGTCATAGACTAATATTCTATTGGGCGGATCAAGGAGACGTTCTCTGGCAATGAACGGAAAAAACGACGATAATACGTCATTATGTAGCGCAGGGAGAACAATTGCACGCAAAGACAAAACCACGTAAATGGTATACCTGAAGTCGTTGACTAAAATTCTATTTAGGAAACCGAATGTTTATCGGTTTCAGAATTAAGAATAAAGTAAATAAAATACAGAGGTAATTGAAATTAAATAAATACACACACACATCCATATACGTACATACACAAGCATACGCGAAAACACACGCCATAGGTATACAAATACAAGCACGTACACAAAAAAAACCCGCACGCACATACAGAACCCACGCAACGCCTGAACCCGCACACATACGAACGTATACACCAAATACACATAAAAATATATATAAAAATATATATATGTGTGTGTGTGTGATTGTGTGCGTGTATACATATAATTAAACAAACGTATATAACGCCCGCACACACATACCTACATGTAAATACACATATGTCCGCAGGCGTAGTCGAGTAAAACACAAAGTACACATATACACACAAACCCTACATACGTACGAACCCGCGTACTCGCACAGACGCAAAACACGCGTATACACATAACCAAACGCACGAGTACCAGTTACTCACTATGTATGTAAACAGATACAACTTTATCTAACATTTAATTTACTAGAGCCCGCCTTGAGTTATATATATGTATACACACACACGGATATATATGTATATATATATATATATATATATATATATATATATATATATATATATATATATAAATATAATTTCAGCGAGATCGTATTTCGTCTGTGATCAAAAACAAAGCGAAATGCAATTTTCGAGATATGCAGCAAGCGCTCACTCGACTAAAATAAGACCATATATATATATATATATATATATATATATATATATATATATATATATATATATATATATATATATATATATATATATATATATATATATATATATATATATATAAGTGGTAGAATTGGCTTTTATAATCTTGAATTCCTTCCACAAGTATCAAGAGAGTTGTACATCAAATTAATCGGATAATGTTATGTGAGGATTCGAATAATCAAGATGTATAGACAAAGTGCGATATAGAGATATTTGCACTTCACCATCTTCAGAGGATTAAAAATAAAATGTCAAATCGAAGCAGAATTCAATTCGCACCTTACACAGGATAAGGGACATCTCATACTCATTGGCATAGCGAGTGACCAAATTATTTATCACATCACTTTTGATATAAAATTGATATAAAAAATGGTGGTTATTTATCACATCACTTTAACAACTCTCCTTTCACCTGTGTTAAAATATCGTTTTCCCCAAACCAAATACAAAACATCTTACGAAGGGATTCATATTTTTACGCAAAGCGAAATAACACTTTGAGATTATATATTAGCATAGATATATAATTAAGTAAATAAAAGTACATTTATCCACATCAACATATGAACATACACTACACACATACATAGATATACGCACACATATAAGCATATATAAATATAAGCATATATATGTATACATATATATATATATATATATATATATATATATATATATATATATATATATATATATATATATATATATATATATATATATATATATATATAAGGAGGAGGTTATCTTTCACTTGAAGCATTGTGTAATGAGGTATAAACGTTTGTATATGTATAATAAAGCCAAAACAATGCAGGTATGGACATAGAATAAAGAATGCAAATGCAAAAGATATTGTTGACAAATAGTCTGTCACCTTAGATTTATTTAAATGTCCTATTTAAATAAATCTAAGGTAAAAGACTATTTGTTAACAATATCTTTTGCATTTGCATTCTTTATTATATGTCCATACCTGCATTGTTTTGGCTTTATTATACATATACAAACGTTTATATATATATATATATATATATATATATATATACTTTTATATATATATATATATATATATATATATATATATATATATATATATATATATATATATATATAAAATATATATATATATGAAAAATATATATATATATGAATAAAACCGAGATGTCCTACACGAGTGAAAGTATAAGGGAAAATGATGAAATCGAAAATGCAACTGGAGTCTTTTTTTTGTTTATATATTTATTTGGTTCCTTTATCGGTTTCGCAGTTCTACTGCTTTTCAAAAGTAGAATTGAGATGGAGGGTTTGTAGTTTATCTCAGATGTGAGAAAAACCACAAAACCTCCATCTCAGTTCTACTTTTGAAAAGCAGAAGAACTGAGAAACCGATAATGGAACCAAATAAATATATATTAAATAAAAAAAAGCTGCATTTTCGATTTCCTCATTTTTACTTATATATATAAATATATATATATATATATATATATATATATATATATATAGGAACCAGTAAGACCCCGACAGCTGAGCTCAAGCCGTTTCGACGGCTAATTCTGGACTCTGAGTCCAGAATTAGCCGTCGAAACGGCTTGAGCTCAGCTGTCGGGGTCTTACTGGTTCCTATTACCCACTCTACTACCTCAAGTATTGAGTACTTTGGTGCGTTATGGTCCACCTGGTTCCTTACCACATTTCCTTCGTTATATATATATATATATATATATATATATATATATATATATATATATATATATATATAACAGATTAAAAATTTAAGCAAATAATCGCTGCTTTCACCCTTAACAGGATCTTCTGAGACTAAAAGAGTCAATCTGTGAACGCTGAAGTAAATATTTCAAAAAACGTTGCAACCGAAAGAAGGCAGGAAGACGATACTTTGTTTCATGGAAATGTTCCTTGGAAAAGAACGGAAAAAACGAAGATAATACGTCATAATTTGGTGTGGTGTAAACAATTACACGCAAAGACAAAACCACGTTTATGGTATAAATGAAGTGGTATACTAATATTCTATTAGGTGGTTCTTGGAGACGTTCTCTGGCAATGAACTGTAAAAACGAAGATAATTCGTATTTATGTGGAGCGCTGAGAACAATTACACGCAAAGACAAATCCAGGTACATGGTATACATGAAGTCGTAGACTATAATTCTATTTAGGATACGTTTGATACGCTTAATTACATAAGTAAGCATTCTAACCATCCTGCCAGCATAACCAAGAGACTGGTAAGAAACGTTTCTTTGAGGCTTTCTCGTCTATGTTCAAACGAGCATATTTTCACCGACCATTCCACATATTACAATGAAGCTCTTCCTCGGAGTGCATTTGTCGATAACGTAGCATATAGAGAGTATGAGAATAGACCTAGGAAACAAGATCCCGAGGCATTATATGGTATAACACACCATATAATATGGAGGTGGCCACACCATTAGCTAAGATCTTTCTCTCCCTTATTATGAAGCATTTCCCCCATCACATAAATATAGTAAGTTTTTAATAGAAATACCATTAAAACTTTTTATTCTACGACTCATAACATTGCACATGACATCACAGCTTCAAATGTAGCTAAATTACCTAGCCGTAGGAACACATGCAACCCTGTAGCTAGTACTAACTGTAATTGTAGGAATCGGGTTGTCTGCTTCCTATCCGGGAAATGCCTCTCTAGTAACATTGTCTACAAATGTAAGGTTGAAACACCCACGTCCCGTAGGGCCTACATAGGGTTAACCGCCAAAAGATTCAAGCAGAGTCTTTACATGCATACCCATTCTTTTCTTAACCCTTTAAGAAGGAATATATCACTTTCAGGTTATATCTGGAGTCTAAAAGACAACCACACCCAATATAGGTTACACTGGGAGTTCCGATCTAAGGCTAGATCGTATAACGGAAATAAAAGACCATGTGACCTCTGCGCCGCGGAGGCCTTGGAAATACTCTACGCCAAAGACCACATCTTAAACAAAAAATCTGAGGCAATTTCGGCTTGTAAGCATAAATTGCACAAGACTTTCCTGTATTATCCCCACATTATACCCTAACGGATAGTACGAAGTATACGAGGATAGTTTACGTCTTCAGGTGGTAGCTAAGTATTTGTTATGTTTATACCAATATTATTTATATAGGTACCTGTATGTTTTGTGAAGGTACGTATACTTTCTCGTACGTATTCTTGCTTGTATATGTTATGGCGTATATATTATATATACTGGTATATGTGCATTTGGTTATGTGTATACGTGAGTTTGCGTCTGTGTGATTATGCGGGTTCGTACGTATGTAGGGTGTGTGTATATGTGTACTTTGTGTTTTGGTTGACGAACGTCCGCGAACATATATGTATTTACATGTAGGTACGGGTGTGCGCGTGTTATATACGTATTTATGTGTGTATATTTATATATATTATGTATACACGCACACACACACATATATATACATATATTTTTTTTCATATATATTTTTATGTGTATTTCGTGTATACGTTCGTATATGTGCGGGTACAGCCGTTGTGTGGGTTCTGAATGTGCGTGCGTGTTTTTTTTTCTTTTTTTTTTGTGTACGTGCTTGCATTTGCATATCCATGGCGAGTGTTTCCGCGTATGCTTGTGTACGTACGTATATGGATGCGTTTATGTATATATTTAATTTCAATTACCTCTGTATTTTATTTACTCTATTCTTAACTCTGAAGCTGAGAAAAATTCGGTTTCCTAGTTAGAATTTTAGTCTACGACGTCAGTTATACCATTTACGCGGTTTTGTCTTTGTTGCAATTGTTCTCTACGACCCACATAATGACGTATTATCTTCGTTTTTTCCGTTCATTGCCAGAGAATGTCTCCATGAACAACATAATAGAATATTAGTCTACGACTTCATTTTTACCATAAACGTGGTTTTGTCTTTGCGTGTAATTGTTTTCACCGCACTAAATTATGGCGTATTATCTTCGTTTTTTCCCGTACGATGAAAGGGAACGTTTCCACAAACCAAAGTATCGTTTTCCTCTCTTCCTTCGGTTGCAACGTTTTTTGATATATCTACATCTGCGTTCACAGATTGACCATTTTAGTTTCAGAAGATCCCGTTAAGAGTGAAAGCACCTATTCTTTGCTTAAACTTTAATCTGTTATTTTAATATATATTTACTCTACGGTTCTTATATGGCTGATATATATTTATCCTTATCGATCCCTCTTTGGATTTTAGTCTTCAAATATATTATTATTACTATATATATATATATAAATATATATATATATATATATATATATATATATATACATATATATATTTATATATATGTATATATATATATAAATATTTATATTTATATATTTATATGTATGTACAAACACACATACACACACGCACACATATATACATATATATATATTGTTATACTTGGGGCGGGTCATATTATAATATTACCAGAAATATCTACAGAACACTCTAACTGTTTACTGTTTGGTTTCCGTTGGTTTTCGCAAAACAAATATACATACATAAATACATGTATATATATACACATATATATATATATATATATATATATATATATATATATATATATATATATATATATATATATATATATAGTTATAGGAATAGCCAAAGAGTGCTTAGAAATATATTGATTTATTAGATAACAGTCTTTCATCCATACACAATGGCAGGAATCATCAGAGCATATAAACAATAGTATATCAGTAGTTGCATGCTCTATCGAGCTGCGTCACCAGAACAAGGTTAAAGGACCAGCAGGGGGTCCCGAGGCCAGTACTATATGGAAAATGACAGAATACATGATGCACATTATGTCATAAAATATCTTTAAAATTTAAAAATTACACCAAAAAATGTATCACTTAAATGTTGCCAAAGAGGATAAAGAGGTTGGAAGAGGGTAGCAAGGGATGACTGAGGGTATGACTCAGCATGATCAGAAACAATAATAAAATAATAAAAAAAATAATTAAAAGGTACAAAAATGCAGGGATAAGAAAAGAGATGAATATAAAAATACAAAACAATAAAGGATCAAAAAGCCCGGAAACACCCAAAAAATATAAGACAAAGCAAACATAGATGCATCAAAGCACAAGCAGTGCAAAAACAGGGTGTACAGGTTAATTAAGAGAGTTTGCAAGCATGAGTCTGTGAAAAGAATACTTATGCTTAACCTTGTTCTGGTGACGCAGTTCGATGGAGCATGCAACTACTGATATATTATTTTTATAGGCTCTGATGATTCCTGCCAAGGTGTATGGATGAAACATTGTTAGCTAATAAAACAATGTATTTCTAAGCATTCTTTGGTTATTCCTAAAACTATAACGGCTCTGTAGTATACTAGTTATCCTACATTGAGCTAAAACCACACTGTCATACCAAGGGCAATATATCTGCATGTCTGGGCATGTTGATATATTTGTCAACGAAATATATATATATATATATATATATATATATATATATATATATATATATATATATATATATATATATATATATATATAATTATATATCCATATATACACATATATATATACATGTAACTAAATAGAAACACTTAGATCCTCATAAATTTAGATATATACATACGGACACAGACATGCGTATATGCACATACACATATACTCATATTGCCACATACAAACATATTGATGTATACATATATATACAAATATCTATACATACATCATTTATGCATCCAAACATATATATTTCCACTCATTAACTATATACAAATACTGATACACCCATCTACATACCCACACAGAAGTAGATATATACATCCACTGTTTTATAAGATCAAATATGAAAGTACACCTTCTAAAATAGTTACGCTTATCCTCATACAAGCATATACGCATATGCATATACACAGATAGTTATAAATCCGCATACAGATATCAACATACATATATACTTATACTTATGCTTATACATACATAAATAATGGCTCCCGCCTCATTATTTAGTATGCCCATTGCACGATATAACTTTATTAATAGTTATCAATTCATGCTATCATACAATGCCTGTGCGTGAAGATTTTTTTTAATTGAGGAAAGACTGTGCTCTGAGCCAATCCCACTCTCTGAGCGACAGTAGCTATAACCCGAAAAGAAGAAAATATCAACATCATCGGTAACTACTGAACCGCAGGTTTTATATCGGAGTTATCCCAGTTTCCTCAGTTGCCTTCTCCTAGAAGAATGCCCTGACAAATACTAGGGGTCCTTCACTCCTAGTGGTTTAACTGCGTGATCGGTTATCCAGCCCAATTATTTCTATGTCCACGCGCATATACATACATATGCATACACATACATACATACATACATACATACATACATACATACATATAAACATACATACATATACATATGTACACATGTACATACACATTTTTGGATGGACGTTGACTCTTATGAGTTCTTCTCCCCTTTTCAGATCTTGATTTTTGTCTTGCAGGGTCTCCAAAATCACCCACCTCACCAAGTAAACTTGGTGGGGTTGCTAGTTTAGTCAGCGACAACCCGACAATACGACAGGTGGTACTGGGTTTCGTGTTACCAGTAGCACTGAAGAGAGACCCGACATAACATACATATATACATACATACATATATACATCCGAATACCCATGAAATTGTAGACAGGCCAGCATGTATATCGATACAGATAACACATAAATGAGAAATGGTATACGTATGTGCACAGGCACTGATATACATATACACACATGTACATACTCATATACCGGGATACATATATTTGTACATATACATACCATTACAATATATATATATACATATACCTACATATACACACGCATACACCCATATACATATACACATATCCAGAGGTACACATAATAATACACATCCCTAGATATATACACAAACGTCTATATATTAAAAGAAAATACCAGAGGAACCACTAGGTGGAATCGTATACGTTATTAACAAAACGAATAAGAAAGGTGACGTGGACAATTAATTATTAAGTTATTCCTACTATTCAAAATTTGTTTTATTTCCCTTATATGGGATAGTTTTATCTATCTCCCATTGGAGATTTTAATTAGTTTTAGACTTAATTAGACTAGCAATGTACCTTACTAAAGAAGTAGTATTCTTAAGCTTATCATTTTTAAACGAGGTTAAATTGGAGTTATATCGAGCCTTAACTAGATTCGCTGTGGCTCTAATATAGCAAGTAGTAGAGCGTTGTATCCTTACGGTGCATTTATATACGATATTGTTTCTTAGATATAATCCGTTGAGGTGGGCACTTTCTGGGAAATCTGAAATTAAACTCCCGGTTAGAGAATCAATTAAAGGTTTCAAAATAATTTTGGATACTTCCAGAGATGGCACCTGGTTAGTTCAGTGTGATAACATTCGACATATTCAAGTTGGGAGAATTCGTACTAAGTTATTTATATTGAATTGTATTAACAGCGTTTAGAGAGGAGCTATGTTTAGAAACCTTGTGGTGATTGTTGAATGCTATATAATTCGTTAAGTTAGGGTTGCTTGAAAAGGACATCTTAACTGTATTTTTATTGATTGATTTATAGTATTTCTGACTAGGTGGAAAATTATTTTCCGAAATACTAAAGAATTTATAAAGTATATTTGAAGCCATATTGAGTCCAATGGGTGGATTAAGCCAGGAAACATATCATTTCTGCTTCCTATCTTTACTAGAGGAGCCAATACATTTCTCATTATGGGGGAACGTGTCCTGTAGGGTAATTGGTTATTATATTAACATTATCCTCTCCTAAGTTATATTTAGTTATATTATGGTATTGTAGTTAAACTTGAGCCTGACGTTTATGATTTATTTGTATGCGAGAATTATAGTTAGGAATAGGTAGTATATCTAAATAATTATTTCTATTATTTAGAGGATTAAGATTAGGTTTTTTCTGTTTATTCCTTGATAGAGATTCTGTGATTTTAGGGAGCTTTTCAGAGTTCTCCCCATGTGAAGAAATATCTTTGGATAAATGGCTTAGGCCGGACAGACAGGTCCAGAAGTATATTTCAAAGAAATTGAGGCCCAGATCCCATCGACGCTTTAGTACTGTTTATGTCGCTATTGTAATTATATATATATATATATATATACTCGTATATATATATATATATATATATATATATATATATATATATATATAAACCTTTATATATATATATATATATATATATAAAGGTTTATATATATATATATATATATATATATATATATATACATATACGTGTTTTGCAACGGGTCACTTTGTGGGTCAATGAAAAGTTAATAAATTAAATAATCAGAGCTATATATCATAAAATATGTCTATAGAATCACCAGATAAAATATATACCATTTCCTCTCCCAATTAGCATAATTAATCATATAAAAAATCGAATAGACCAAGCTATAAGAATAAGGGTTCTATGAAGAAATCTCCAACAAATAACCGAAACCAGCCCTTCGCGCCGGCTGCGACGGAATATTTATCGAATATTTCGACAGCGTAATCGCCCAGATATACAGTCAATTAAACAGAATTAGGTGTAAAATAAACTAGGAGAAAAGAGAATAGATTTATTTACCTCGACCATGGTTTCGTCCGCATTTTAAGGTATCCGATATATTCGGAACCTTGAGCACCGGACTCTTAAGGGGTTAGCTCAAATCTAGACAATACATTTTCCAAAGTGATCGCGCCAAGAATACATTCAAAAATGGCTAAGAATCGTGACGTAGCAGCGGTCAGGTTGGAAGGAGTGTGGTTAGTTGCTTACGGCTGGTGGCTTTTTGCTAGAAAGCGCAGCACAATACAGCCAAATGTGTATCTCAACCTAACGGGAGATTATTACATATAAAGGTTTACATATATATATATATATATATATATATATATATACATATACGTGTTTTGCAACGGGTCACTTTGTGGCTCAAAGAAAAGTTAATAAATTAAATAATCAGAGCTATATATCATAAAACATGTCTAGGTGCGAAGGGCTGGTTTCAGTTATTTGTTGGAGATTTCTTCATAGAAGCCTTATTCTTATAGCTTGGTCTATACGATTTTTTATATGGTTAATTATGCTAATTGGGAGAGGAAATGGTATATATTTTATTTGGTGATTCTATAGACATGTTTTATGATATATATATATATGTAAATATCTTTAAGTCCTTTGGAAGTCTCGACAATGCAAATGGGTAAATCTCCGGGTAACAAGATCCAGTGGTGGAGAGAGAGATGTAAGTGGGAGTACGTTGAGATGCGTGGTGTGTAGAAGACGTGTAGAAGAATGAAGGAAAGAGTATAAAGGATAAATAAAAATAACAACAATAGAGAGAGTTACCTTGGGAGAGATTTAATTGTCCCTATATATTTCGGATTCACATCCATCAACTGGGGGGTTTTCCGGGGTGGGGGAAAGGTTGTCTGTGGGAAAGGTGCGAACGCATCTCCGCTGTTTGTTGTTTTGAATAGCAAAACAACAAACAGCGGAGGACGCGTTTCGCACCTTTCCGACAGACAACCTTTACCCCACCCCGGAAAAAACCCCAGTTGATGGATGTGAATCCGAAATATATAGGGACAATTAAGTCTCTCCCAAGATAACTCTCTCTCGTGTTGTTATTTTTATTTATCCTTTATACTCTTTCCTTCATTCTTCTACACGTCTTATACACACCACGTATCTCAACGTACACCCACTTACATTTCTCTCTCCACCACCGGATCTTGTTACCCGGAGATTTACCCATTTGCATCGCCGATGCTTCAAACGACTTAAAGATATTCACTTATTATTCCACAATGCTTCAATACTCTCTTATATATATATATATAAAGAAAAAAAGAAAAAAAGATGAAATCGAAAATGCAACTGGAGTCTTATTTTTAAAATAATATATATATTTATTTGGTTCCTTTACCGGTTTCGCTTTTCAAAAGTAGAGTTGAGGTGGAGGGTCTGTGGTTTTTCTCACATCTGGTTGGTCTCTGAATGTTACTTGTTTTATATGGAAATAGTGGCTCGAAATGCCAGGTTTTTCGAGAAGTAATTTGATTGGTTGGTCAATAATTATAATATAAGGGGGGGGGGGGGTCATAGGTTGTTTTTTCATATATAAGGCTTTTTCTTTAATAAACGTAATTTGATTGGTTATAAATGAAATTATGGCTATCACGTGAACAAGTTTTCATAAAATTTTCGCGCCCTTATTTGGAGATCTATGCTGTAGCCTTTTTAGAGAGTTTTATGACAAGTAAAAGATAATGGTCAAGAGAAATTGGATGGGAGAATTGTTCTGGTTCAGTGAATATGTTTAGTTCGCTGGGCTGTCAGAATTCAGATTTTCTATTGAAGTAAAGAAAGTAAAGATGTGTATGTTTATTTGTGTGTGTGTGTGTGTGTGTGTGTGTGTGTGTGTGTGTGTGTGTGTGTGTATGTGTGTGTGTGTGTGTGTGTGTGTGTGTGTGTATTGGAAGATGATTCTACTAGTAGAAATGGGGGAGGGAGTTGCGTGTGTGTATATGTGTGCGTGTGTGTGTGTTTGTGTGTCGGAGTATGTTAAGATGGAGAGAATATATATATTTTGTGTGTGCGTATATATGTGTAGGAAAGTGATTCTATTAGTAGAAATGGGACAGGGAGTTGTGTGTGTGGAGTGGGGGTTGTTATGTGTGGGTATGGGGGTTATGTGTGTGGGAGTATGGTTAGCATGTTAAGATTAAAAGAATATATATATATATATATTGTGTGTGTATGTGTGTGTGTGTGTGTGTGTAGGAAAATGATTCCTTTAGTAGGAATATTTTTGAATGAACATATTTTCCTTACTTATTCGTATTTGTTCTGTTGTATTGTCAGTGCAAACGTATGTTAAGGTTTATTTAGTTCGGGTTTTTATTTTCTAAAGTAGAAGGTGTTATGTGTGTGTCTATGTGTCTGTTTGGATGGTTAGCATGTTATGGTGTTGACATAATGTATATTAAACCATATTTAATGCTGGTCTATATATTTGAATAAACATATTTTCCTTATTTATTCGTATTTTTTATGTTGTATTGTTAGCGCAAAGGTAAAATGGAAGACTTGGAATGTTGGTGTCTTACTTGCGCATATGTCTGGATGTGCGTTTAGTGGTATCTGTCTCGTGGTTGGATCTCGTAATTGTTGGCGATGAACTGTCATTCTGTTTCTGAGTGTGAGTTTAGTTTGTCCTATATAATTTTCATTGCATCAACACGTATACATTTCATTAAATGTATACGTGTTGCCTTCAATGAGGGGAGTGCAGGTTCCACAATTAGAGCGACCACATTTTTTGACAGTTGGTTGTGGTTTTGTGGTAGGTAATTTGGCATTGGTGAGTAATGTTTTCAGTGATTTCGGTTATCTTTTGCTTTTGATTATTTTGTGTGTTTCAAGGGCTTTTTTCATTCTTGGGTTTTGTTTTAGTAGATGTTCTTGTGAATAGTGTTGTAAGCTTCCGCATTTCTTAGGTTGTGTGTTGAGATATATGATAGAATATTGGATGTACCTTGAATATGTTTCTGTTTTCGTAATTCATAAATGACTATTGCTTTAGCCCTTTCTATTCCATTATTTATTAGTAATGGTGGGTACAGTTTTTCGAGTAGAATTTCATTTAATTCTTGAAGTCTTTTATTTCGCGTTTCATAATTGGAGACAATTGTGCAAATTCTTCTTGCTAGGTTAAAAGGAATGTTCGTCTTCGTATGCTTTGGATGGTTGGAGGTGAATAGCAGGTATTGTTTGGAATCTGTTGGTTTATAGTGTATGTCAGTTACAATATTTGTGTCTTTTTTTAAGATTAAGGTGTCCAGAAATGGGAGTTGATCTTGGCTGTATTCCATTGTGAATTGGATGTGGTTATTGATGCCGTTTATTAAGTTTTTGAAAACCTTCAGTTGGTCGAGTATGTGGGACGAAAGAATGAGACAATCATCCAAGTAGCGTTTCCAATTCTCTGATAAATATTTGTGAAGTTCAATCCGTATTTTGATTTGGACTGTTCATATATCTGGACTTCTAAGTATGCCATGACTAAGTTGGCATAAGTTGGAGCGGCTGTTATACCCATCGCAGTCCCCGATATTTGCTTGTAGTACTGCCATCTAAATCAAAAAAGTTTTTCTGTAAGATGAATTTTAATCCCTCGGTGATGAAGCTTTTTTCTATTCTGCCAGGTATCTCATTGGGATATTTCTCTAGCCAGAATCCTATTGCTGCTAGTCCGTATTGGTGTGGTATTGTTGCGTAGAGATTCACTACATCGAAAGACACAATAATAGTGTTGTTGTTGACATGTTTGGGGAGGTGGTTTAAGAGGTCCAGATTGTCTCTTACAAGGCTTGGTATGTGTTTGAGAATTGGTTTTAGTAGTATGTCTATAAAGTTGCTCAGTATGTGTGTTTCACTTTGTGGGCCCGCTACAATTCGTCTTAATTTAAGGTCTGTGGGGTATTGTGTGTTCACGCAGGCTGAGGTGGATTTACAGGCATGAATATATATTTTTTTAAAATAAGACTCCAGTTGCATTTTTGATTTCATCTTTTTTCCTTAGACTTTCACTCGTGAAGGACATCTCGTTTATATTTTCATTTAAAAAAACCTTCATTTCTTATATATATATATATATATATATATATATATATATATAATATATATATACTACGCTTGTATGTACGCCCGTATGTATGTGTGTATATTTATATTATACACGTATATTATTTACATGGTATATATATCTATATAGATAACCTATACATACATGTGCTTCTGTCAGTGTGTGTGTGTATGTTTGCGTGAGTGAATATATATTTGTGTGTGCCTGTACATATTACTTTGAGATTTTCTTTAATACCATGTATGTAAACATGATTGTATCTTAGTATATAAATATATATATGTAGTTATACATATACAGGGAGAGCGAGAGAGAGAGAGAGAGAGAGAGAAGAAGAATCGATGGAGAGGAAATATATAGATTAATAGAATCATGTGTTTTTCTATTTGTGTGTGTGAGTGTCTATTTGTGTGTGTGTCAGACACATATACGTAGTGGCTGTATTTGCAGAAAACGCAATATGGTTATAACTAATAAAAACAATCATTATACCATGTTCAAACAAACAGAAACGTACTCTGTCATGTTTTAACGAAGGAAAATCTATATTTGCATATATAAAATGCAGGGCCTAAAATACGACGAGCCCTGGGTGTCGTTTTACACACAAATATACGTTTGCATTATAGATAGGAGGCTATTCAGGTTCATCTACATTATTTCTTATACCCCAAAATTGTTTATATATAAAAAGAAAGAGCTAACATCTATGAGGTTGTATCTCAAATGAGGATGTCCAATTTGTTAAAGGTGTAGGTCACCAAAATAAAACAAACCACACAGGTCAGGAATCGAACCCAATCATTATCTCGCACGCCTTTATATAATTATTTTTAATCGCCTCTATGTGTATAAATATTCAGGCAATATATGGAGGAGAGAAATGTTCATCCGTTTTCATAATGATATATTCCTTTACAACTAATTATCTATAATACTAACAGACGAGTATTCAAAGTAGAAGCTTCTATAAATTTATAAGCAATACATCTAAGTATAAGCATACAAATAAAGCGTTTCAATGCGCCAAAAACCTATCCATCGTCCTCATTCTCATGTGCCACGCGGTTGTATGTCTTTTCGAGTTCTACGAAACAAGTATACTTGGCAATAATCTTATGATCTCTCAATTATCTGCCACAATGTGATTAATAAGTCGGCGGTGCTACGACTGGTTCGAAAACCACAATGTTCGTCAGCAAGCTTGAACTCGACAATATCGCTACATCTCTTAGACTTTACCTGGCAAGCTTAACAAGGAGATTCCTCTACAAGTGGATCTATCCCTCTTGTCTCTCTTTTTGAAAATTGGAAGAATCATTCCTGATTGCAATTGCTTAGGTGCCTTTCCAGGTATCGAAGCCATCCAGTTCACAATAGTCAGCCACATAATACCTTCTCTATTAGGTGCCTTTCCAGGTATCGAAGCCATCCAGTCCACAATAGTCAGCCACATAATACCTTCTCTATTAGGTGCCTTTCCAGGTATCGAAGCCATCCAGTTCACAATAGTCAGCCACATAATACCTTCTCTATTAGGTGCCTTTCCAGGTATCGAAGCCATCCAGTCCACAATAGTCAGCCACATAATACCTTCTCTATTAGGTGCCTTTCCAGGTATCGAAGCCATCCAGTTCACAATAGTCAGCCACATAATACCTTCTCTATTAGGTGCCTTTCCAGGTATGGAAGCCATCCAGTTCGCAATAGTCAGCCACATAATACCTTCTCTATTAGGTGCCTTTCCAGGTATCGAAGCCATCCAGTTCACAATAGTCAGCCACATAATACCTTCTCTATTAGGTGCCTTTCCAGGTATCGAAGCCATCCAGTTCACAATAGTCAGCCACATAATACCTTCTCTATTAGGTGCCTTTCCAGGTATCGAAGCCATCCAGTTCACAATAGTCAGCCACATAATACCTTCTCTATTAGGTGCCTTTCCAGGTATCGAAGCCATCCAGTTCACAATAGTCAGCCACATAATACCTTCTCTATTAGGTGCCTTTTCAGGTATCGAAGCCATCCAGTCCACAATAGTCAGCCACATAATACCTTCTCTATTAGGTGCCTTTCCAGGTATCGAAGCCATCCAGTTCACAATAGTCAGCCACATAATACCTTCTCTATTAGGTGCCTTTCCAGGTATGGAAGCCATCCAGTTCGCAATAGTCAGCCACATAATACCTTCTCTATTAGGTGCCTTTCCAGGTATGGAAGCCATCCAGTTCACAATAGTCAGCCACATAATACCTTCTCTATTAGGTGCCTTTCCAGGTATGGAAGCCATCCAGTTCACAATAGTCAGCCACATAATACCTTCTCTATTAGGTGCCTTTCCAGGTATGGAAGCCATCCAGTTCACAATAGTCAGCCACATAATACCTTCTCTATTAGGTGACTTTCCAGGTATCGAAGCCATCCAGTCCACAATAGTCAGCCACATAATACCTTCTCTATTAGGTGCCTTTCCAGGTATGGAAGCCATCCAGTTCACAATAGTCAGCCACATAATACCTTCTCTATTAGGTGCCTTTCCAGGTATCGAAGCCATCCAGTTCACAATAGTCAGCCACATAATACCTTCTCTATTAGGTGCCTTTCCAGGTATGGAAGCCATCCAGTCCACAATAGTCAGCCACATAATACCTTCTCTATTTAATGCTTTTATCATCGCGAGCCGAATTTTATCCTCCACAGACGTCTTGACACATTTCAGCACATTAATTTCTCAGGGGACCTCAGCATCCGGGAGGTTAGTCTTCGCCAAGAGAACCACCTCATATATACCAGAATATATTATTGTGACCGTATTATTTGGGTCAGCAAAGGGCTCTCTCCACCTCACTAAGATGCACAGCTCAAGCGCAGTGAAACAATCATCTGTTAATAATATTTTCAATGCTGACATTGATATTTCGTTATGAACATTGTAAACATATATTATAATAAGCAATAAGAAAAACGACTGAATTTCCCATCTGGTTTAAAAACCTGTTGATACTTTCATGATCATTATTGATGTCACGATTATTATTTTGTTGGTATCTATTTTGTTGATTTTTCATGACAATTGCTATACCTATTAAGTTGAGGAGATATGTATACGATGAATAAGATCTCTCACTCTATCTATCTATCTATCTCTTTCTCTATCTCTATCTATCTCTCACTTCATATATATATATATATATATATATAGAGAGAGAGAGAGAGAGAGGGAGAGGGAGAGAGAGAGAGAGAGAGAGAGAGAGATAGAGATAGAGAGAGAGAGAGAGAGAGAGAGAGAGAGAGAGAGAGAGAGAGAGAGAGAGAGAGAGAGAGAGAGAGAGAGAGAAAATCTTATATATAAGCAAAAGGGATATTTAATTTGTTGGTAATTCAACAAATGTATATATCTATAACTGATTCAGAGCACTCGACAGAATTCTGGAGTATAATATCGATGATATTAATAAATGGAAACTATATTTATAAAACTATATTTATTGTATTATATATATTTCAAGGGTACCAAAACTTTGGTACGCCCTCATCAGATAAAATACAACGTTTGTTTTATCTTATATATATTTATGAAATGGGTGGTGGTTGAAATTCAGTTGCGTACGGTTAAATGGTAGTAGACGTGGTCGGACGGACATGAAAATGTACACACCTATGTAAAATGTGCCAAGGAAGCAAATCGACGCTGTTTCAAATGTCTAACTTGAAAAGTGTGGTCCCTAGGTCCTCAAAACGGTCTATTTACTATCGCTTTCGGTGAGTTATTTCCCCCTGTTTGGATGAGTTATTTTCCGTAGTCGCTTTCAATAGTCATTGTCTTATTTACAATTTCATACACATTTTTAAATTCATCAATTTTTTCATAACATATCAAACACAACGTTCTTTCGCTGTTAACATACAGTACCGTTTTATGAAATCGATTCTGCAGTACCATTTTACGAAATGCCAAACCGAAAACGGTCACTGTTTTCCATCAAAAGAAATAAAAGCCTTAAATTGCGAAGAAGGGAGGCGTGTTCTCAGGTACGTTTTTTCCGATATCATTTTTATTTTAATTCTAATACATGTTAACCACCACTAACAGTATGTAGTATTTTTCAAAGTCAAATGGAAAGTTTAAAGAATACATGCATGTAAACTTAATGAATGGGATCTATAAGCCGTTTGGTTGCCGAATTAATTAATTCAGTTTTTTTTCAATATTCATTGTAAACTTAATGAATGGATCTATAAGCCCTTTGGTTGCCGAGTTAATGAATATTAAAAAAAAAACTGAATTAATTGTCTTATTTAAAATAACATATCAAAGACAACGTTATTTCGCTGTTAATAAACTGTTGCCTTCTACAGTACGTTTCATTTTCATTTTTCAATTACAGTTGCTCTATATTAAATTGAAATACTTCTATAACGATCATACAGTACCGTTTTATGAAATCGATTCTTCAGTAGAATTTTACGAAGTGCCAAAGCGAAAAAGGTCACTGTTTTCTAAGAAAAGAAATAACACCCTTACATTGCGAACGCCCTGTTCTAATACTGGGATTAGTTATTTCCCCCTCTTCTAATAAACGTCTAATATATAGAGGCACTTCTTTCTGACCAGGGCAATCAAAGTGTAAACTATCATACAAACCTTCATAATCTGCATTTTTAACTTGCATATCATCGACATTGCTATTTCACTGTTAATTAAACTATCACCTTCTACATTTACAGTTATTGCTATTATCCTTTTATAACTATTTCGATGGCTAATTCACCTTCATGTCTTCTTTTAATATTGTTTTTCCATTATAATGTTGAATAAGATGCCCACACACAGCTATTAGATCACATCCATGTTGGTTTTTTTTTACCCATTTAGGCAACTTCTCCTTATGAGCAGGGCCATCGGCACCAAAGCACAATTCTGGAAGAGACTTCAGAGGCAAGGGAGTCCCGTCTTTCTTCTCAGCTCATTAAACCACAACGCTCACGTTTGGCGGAAAATTCAGAGGTAAGGGGGGCCCACCTTGCTTATCGCCGCACTCGACGTCAACAATTATTTCTCAACGAGACTGCGGAGGCCAGGGGGGCCCGTTTACAGGACCTGCGCACTCGACGGCAACAATCACTTCTCAACGAAACAGCGGAGGCAAGGGAAGACAGGCATCGAGACGGCGTAGACGTCAGGAACATGCTGCTACTACAAGGGACACCTTTTGGTCAAAAGCTGGTTTCAACTACAATCCTGCTTATGACTACGCCATTCGCACGGATATGACTCTTGGAAAAATGGATAAGGTATGTCAGTTCTGTGAGGCTAAGAAGTGGGTGGGTGAGGTTCCAGGTCATTGCTGTCCCTGGGGCAAGATTCGACTTCCGGCGTTGGCTGATCCTCCTCATTTTCTCCAATATCTTCTCATCGATAACTCTACCCACGGAGTGCACTTTCGCAACAACATTTGGAGGTACAATGCTTGCTTCGCTATGACATCTTTCGGTGTAAGGGATAGCAGAAATAGAAGAACAAGCACTGACGACACTCCTGTCGCCAGTACTTCTCGAAACAATGACACAAGACTGAGAGAAAAACTCTACACCTACAAAATTCAAGGGCAGTGTTACCATCTAATGGGAAGCCGTCGACCACAACAAGGAGAGGAATCAAAATTCTTGCAGGTATTCTTCATGGGCGGGAGTGATGAGGAGCTTTCCCACAGATGCAGGAATAATTCTCTTAGTGACCGAAACATTATTGCGGAAATTCAAGCCATGCTCCACGCAACCCATCCGTACGTCCGCGAACAGAAGAGTGCTTTGGATCTTTTGGACTCAAGACCTGAGATGAAATGGGTCATCAGAGTTAACAGACCTCCTGCTGGTGAGCATCCTGAACGTTTCAACGCTCCAACTACCAATGAGGTAGCAGCGATCATGGTTGATGAAATTCATGGCAAACGTGACATCATCATTCAGCACCGCGATAACACACTGACGTTCGTGACGGAAACCCATCGGTCCTATGATTGTTTGCAATACCCCCTGCTGTTTCCCTACGGCGAGGATGGATACTACTTGCAGATACATCAAGTTAACCCGAGAAGTCTTAATCCTTTGCCAAAAAACGTTTCCAGTATGGACTTATATTCATACAGACTTATGGTCAGAGACGGTCAATTCAACCAACTATTTAGGTTCAAGGAGGTGACAAACCAGTTCTTGGTTGATATGTACGCCAAGATTGAAGTGGAACGTCTTTTGTACATACGTACCCATCAGACCGAACTAAGAGCGGTTGATTACGCTCATCTTCGGGATGCTTTGCAGCGTGACGGTAACGCAACCAGCATTGGACATCGAGTGATCCTTCCTTCAAGCTTCACTGGCTCACCCTGGTACATGCATACACGGACACAGGACACGATGGCGTATATCCGTAACTTTGGGCGGCCAGATCTTTTTATTACCTTCACATGTAATCCAAATTGGGTGGAAATTAAGGACAATTTATTCGCGCGCCAGCAGACGAGTGACAGGCATGATATTACAGCCAGAGATTTCCACGGTAAGTTGAAAAAACTGATATCCTTGCTGAAAGACAAGAACATTTTCGGACCACTCAATGTTTGGATGTATACTGTGGAATGGCAGAAGCGGCGTCTTCCATACGCACATATTCTCATTTGGTGCAAAGAACAAATCAGACCTGCGGACATTGATCGAGTTATATGTGCAGAGTTGCCCGATCCCGATATTGACTCGCAGCTTCACAGCATCATTCTTGCTAATATGATACATGGACCCTGTGGTGCCCACAAGAGCAACAAAATCGTGTATGGAGGGCAACAAGTGCACCAATCACTACTCTAGGGCCTTCTCGAGGGAAACGTGCACTGGGGTTGACGGCTACCCCATCTACCGTTGGCTTGCTCCTGATTTTGGCGGCCATACAGCTATGGTTACGAGGGATGGGATAAGATACGAGGCTACCAACAGCTAGGTAGTGCCTTAAAGCCCTTTGCTTGCTAAAATTTTCAATGTTCACATCAACGTGGAGTGCTGGACATCTGTCAAAAGCATTAAATACATTTTCAAATACATCAACAAAAGCGGCGACATGGCGGTGGTGAGCCTCGTGCAACCGACAGACGAAATTAATCAATACGTGATTGGAAGGTTCATTTCGTCCAATATGGCGGCTTGGCGTATTTTTGGACTTGAGATTCACAAGTGCTCTCCTACAGTTGTTAACTTGGATGTTCACTTACAGAATGGACAGCGTGTTTATTTCAGGGAGGAAAACGCCATACTTGCTGCACAACAGCCACCAGAGACCACTCTTACAGCATTTTTTAAGCATTGCGCTGTCGATGAGTTTGCACTTACCCTCTTTAACGTCGAGGTACCAACCTACTTCACTTGGTCGAACAATAATTGGCATCGGCGGCGACAGGGGGAGGCAGTTGAGAATTGGACAGGTGTATTCAAAAGTAATGCCATTGGACGTGTGTACAACGTTCATCCGAAGCAACAGGAATGCATATTTTTTTAGAATGCTGCTCCATCGAATCAAAGGACCCAAGTCATTTGCAGACCTCAGACTTTCAGATGGCTACATGTGTTCCACTTACAGGGAGGCTTGCGTGAAGCGCGGGCTACTCGAGGACGATGACTACCTGAATATGGCATTGACAGAAGCTGCTGAATGTAAAATGCTACGAAAATGCGTCGTATGTTTTGCAATATGTTACTGTTCTGAAATGTCGGTGAGCCACTTAAGCTATGGGAAACGCATAAGGACATCATGTCAGAGGACATCCTGCGTAGAGTACGAACAGGGCACCAGCGGCTGACTTTCATTACAACGCCAATGTATACAATGAGGCCCTCATTGACATGGATAAACGTCTAAGATCAGTTGGAGTTGGCGGTGTATTAGAATTCGGTTTGCCACAACCTGTACATAAAAACGGTGCTTTAGATGTGGAGTTCATGCTTGAGTTGAATTACAACATGACAGATAATGTTGCTCAAGATGAACCCAGACATTTGCCCGAGCAGAGACGGGCGTATGACAGCATTCTTGCCAGTGTCATTTCAAATGAGGGACGGCTATTCTTCTTGGATGCTCCAGGCGGAACAGGAAAACCCTTCTCATAAACCTACTGCTTGCGAAGCTGTGGAAAGACAAGAAGATTGCTTTAGCAGTCGCCTCAAGTGGTATTGCCGCGGCACTGTTACATGGCGGTCGCACGGCACACTCCGCATTCCAATTGCCTATGGACCTTGCAAATCAGGAGAATCCTACCTGCAGAATAAATCGTGGAGACTCTAAAGGATACCTTCTTTCTGAGTGCTGTTTAATTTGGGACGAGGCTACAATGAGTCACAAGGCAGCGTTTGAGGCTCTAGACCGAAATCTCAAGGACTTGCGTCGAAATTCTCACGTAATGGTTGTAGCGACAGTACTGATGACTGGCGATTTTCGGCACTCTACCTGTAATCACTAGAGGCACTAGAGCTGACGAAATTAACGCATGCATCAAGTCTTCCTACTTATGGCAGTATGTCCAGAAATTAAACCTGACTACTAACATGAGAGTGCATGTGCATGGCGACATAGGAATCTGAGGATTTCTCAAAACAGCTACTGGAAGTTGGTAATGGAACTACACCTGGAATCAATGAACGGCACATCCGTCTGCCGTTTGGAAACTTTGTATCAAGCATAGAGGAATTAATGTAATCTGTTTTCCCAGACCCCGAAGCACGCTTCCTTGATCACAACTGGCTGCAAGGGAGAGCTATTTTAGCAACACATAATGCCACCGTTGACGCAATGAATCAACACCTGCTTGATCATATTCCAGGAGGTGAAGTCTCCTTCAAGTCAATTGACACCAACAAAAACGCGGACAACGCCGTCAACTATCCGATTGAGTTCCTCAACAGTCAACAACCTCCCGGACCTCCACCTCATGACCTTAGACTGAAGGTTGGTGTTCCAGTTATGCTGCTAAGAAACGTGGAACCACCAGAACTATGCAACGGGACGCGTCTGATCATCAACATTTGTGACACGAATTCTTACGACAAAAATTCTGAGCGGACCGTCTGCTGGCGGGACAAAGTTATTATCCCCCATAAGCCTTAGTCCCTCTGACGTCCCATTTGGTTTTACGAGACGGTAGTTTCCCGTAAAACTCTGCTTTGCAATGAGTATCAACAAGGCACAGGGACAGTCGCTGCAAGTAGTTGGCCTAAATCTGACACAGCAGGTCAACTATACCTCGGGTGCTCAGGCGTCAGCTGTCTACACAATCTCTACATTTGTGGTAATCCGGGTTTACCAGAAATGTTGTCTACAAAGAAGCACTGTAACAACACCTTTGAAGCTTCCGCCATTCCTCTTCCGTCACCACTCAACGTCTCTCAATGCTTTTCACGTCGCTCCACTTCTCATTGTACGCCGTCCAGCCCCAAGTGCATATTTCTATTTTTTCCCTGATATTGCTTCTTTATAATAAACTTTCAATAATATTTTTCAAAATTATTAACTTAATAAAAAGTGGCGCCGAGTGCAACCGGGCTCAGCTGCTAGTATATATATATATTATGAATAAGGCTATGATTGTAAGTTTGTGTTTGAGCTAGTTTCTTGAACATACAAGCTTGTCCTATGTGCAAATCAGCTTCTCCATCAGATTAGCTAGAACTTATTGTTATCTGAATAGCCAGTAAGTAAATGTCATTGATGACGGAGCAAAGTCTTGATACTCCAGTGTTTGGCGTTCCCATACATCTACTATGTTACTACTGCTCCTATATACATACACACATACAAGCACAGACACGGAAACACATACACACTCATATACAGGGTGCCCCCAAAACAAAAAGGTATACACAAAGGCTATGCATTCTATAAAATATTGCTTGTATTTTTAGGAGACACCCTGCACATACATATATATATATATATATATATATATATATATATATATATATATATATATATATATATATATATATATATATATATATATATATCCATATAGGTGGGGGGATTAAGATTGAAATACAGTGACATATAATAAGCATGGTTTCAAGAAGGATTGAAATACTAATTAATTGGAACATAATATATCAATAATTAATATAACGGATAATTATGGATAAGTTGTTTGAAATATATATATATATATATATATACTATTTCGAATAGTAAATACAGAAAACCTATAATGTTTTAATGTTTTAATGTTTTAATGATATAGCTATTCAGATATTATCAAGAGATACATCATTATCTTTGTATATAATTATTTGATGTTGGCCATTTCCAACCAATAATTCATATTTTATAGTCTTCGTTAATTACTCCAGTTCTAAATTATTCTCGATTGTATTTTAATTATGTCGGACAAATCTCTAATCGTTTTAAAGTTCTGATGATATTCAGGACATATTTGGTCTTACAATATATGGTAGAAAGTACAACATTCCAAAGTCGACTAAATAAATCATCTGAAATACACACACACACACACACATATATATATATATATATATATATATATATCCTCTGCAAAATCCGACTTCAGTGCCTCAAATGTGGCGCAGCGGTGACCCTGGCTGTCTGATAGCTATGTTAGCGGGACTCAATGGCCTGGCAGGTTTTACCATGCTACACAGTTATCAGACTATTCGTCCTACAGATAATTCATCATCTTCTAGAGTTCAAAAGCTAGCTAAACTGAAGAGGTACCGGCCTACCCGCCCAGCTTGTGGGATGGCGTCATCTTATGGCTAAAACAGCACGAAGAAAAGGGCCTCAGTACCATGCGCGTCAATCGGGCCACTCACGAAGGCGGAGTGCAACCCGAGCGACGAGAGGCTGCTAAGAATCACATGTTCCCAAAGGCTGCCATGGAACAGGACTAACATTGCCATATGCACCTACAACTGCAGTTCTTTAGCAGGGGGGCAAGGACTGAACCACCTAATGGAGAAGAAGAAAATCAGGTGCGACGTGTTAGGACTGTGCAAGACCCGCCAGAAGAAGGAGGCGAGTTCGCGATGGCAAGATGGATGCGCCGTGAGACTAGGGAAAGCAGAGGGTGCCAGATCTATCGGAGGTATAGGGTTCATCGTAAGCAAGGTATGGGTTTAGAAGGTCGCTTCTTGTCAGTTCATATCATCACGGATTGGTGTACTCAACGTGACCCTCTCAGGGAAGGCCACCAACAAGATCGTCCAGACCTACGCTCCCACAAGTGCCAGCGATGACGATGAGGTGGAAGAATTCTATCGCCAGGTAGACAAAGTGCTAGCTGTGAAGTCCACTTACACCATCGTGATGGGAGACTTCAACGCAAATGTCGGACAGGGACGGAGAGGGGAAGAGTATGTCGAAGATTCGGTCTAGGAGGCGAGACGGCTCTATATCGAAAACAGCCTATTCTGGAAGAAGAAGAATGAGAAGAGATGAACCTGGGTATCGCAAAATTCTGAGCACCGAAACGAGATCGACTACATCCTAGTCGACAAGCGACGCATACTCCAGGACGTCTCCGTCATAACGCCATTCAACTCTGGCAGTGATCATCGTCTGGTAAGGGCGAAGGTCGTCATCGATCGGACGAGGAAGAAGAAGGCGCTGCATTTGGCGTCGAAGGGAGAACGTGTCCGGGTCTTCAACGAGGCGCAACTGCAGGAAGCCATCATACAGGAAATCTGGCGTCAAGGAGACGGCATAGACGCTGACTACTACTCACTGATAAGGAAATTGAAGGAGTGTTTGAGGAAGACTAAGGGTGTGTGCCCGAGAAATCGGAAGAGAAAAGTCTCGGAGTAAACTATGAAGTTGCTTGAGAAGAGGAAGAATATCAAGTGGACACCTCGAATATTCCCTTCTCAGCAGAGTGATACGTCAACAACCGAAGAGAGACTTCGAGGCATACCGGATGGAGAAGCTCCTGAAGGCCGCAGAGGAAAAGAAGAGCCTCAACAAATGCGAGAGTGACCTGGCAATGTATAGATCGGAGGTGACGACCCTGAAGAACACAGCTGGAGTACTGGTCAGCGACAAGAGAGAGGTGGAAAAGGTTTGCGAAGACTTCTACATCGAGCTCTTCATGTCTGTCGGGAATGTGTAGCTGTTGCCGTCACTCCAACAGGAAGAAAATGTGCCACACATCCTTGTCACTGAGGTCGAAAGAGCCGTCGGCTTGATGAAAATCGGAAATGCGCCAGGGAAAGACGGCATAACATCGGAGGTGTTGAAGTCAGGCGGAGAGCAGCTCTGGAAAATCCTCGCCGAGCGATTCACACACTATCTGGAAGAGGGAAGAATAACCTCGCAGTGGAAAGAGTCGAATACCATCTCGCTATACAAGAAGACGATAGAGAAGATCTGAAGAATACCGACCCATATGCCTGCTGTCTCACGTGTACAAGCTGTTCACGAAGATAATCCTGAACAGGGTATCACGTCATCTGGACGAACAGCAACCGAGAGAACAAGCCGGCTTCCGGAAGAACTACAACACGATGGACCACATATTTACTCTGACACAACTGCTTGAGCGAGCGAAAGAGTACAAGATGCCGCTTTGCGTCGCGTTCGTAGACTACGAGAAGGCCTTCGACAGCGTCGAAATCAATGCAGTGCTGAACTCGCTGCAGAGGCAAGGAGTCGAGGCACAATACGTTCAACTGCTCAAGGAGGCGAATTCCGGATGCACCACCGACATAGCTTTGCTGTCATCACCCGTACGAGTGCTGGGCGAGAAAGGAGTGAAGCAAGGAGATACGATCTTGCCAAAACTTTTCACCGCGTGTCTCGAGCAGATCATCAGAAGCATTGACTGGCAAGGAGGTGTCAACACCAACGGCGAGATATTTACCCACCTCCGTTTCGCTGATGACATCGTACTCATCGCTGAAACCACGGATCAGCTTCAGACCATGCTGACGTAGCTCGACATCAAAAGACCTGCAGTAGGCCTCAAGATGAACCGCATGAAAACGAAGTTCATGCGGTCCGACAACGTACCAATAGGTCGAATGGTGGTTAGCGGTGATGAAATAGAGGAGGTGGAGGAATATGTCTACCTAGGACAAGAAGTGAACATGCGCTGAGACATTGAGAGGGAGATCTCGCGGAGTGTAAGAGCCGGATAGAAGGCGTTCAACGGCATAAGGGATGTGCTCAAGCGGATGTTGGACAAGATCACGGCGCGAACCTCTTCAATAGCACAGTTTTACCTGCAATGTTTTTTGGCAGTGAAACTTGGGCTACAACGAAGAGAGAAGAGCAGAGGTGGTAACGGCTCAAAGAGCCATGGAGAGATCAATGCTAGGAATCTCGTTGAGAGAGCACATCAGGAGCGAAGTCATCAGGCAGAAGTGCAGCGTGAGGGACGTCATTACGGAATATATGCGCAGCAAGTTCAGATGGGCTGGACACGTCGCCCGGTCCCCAGTAATCGGCGGACCCGATCAGTTGCCGAGTGGTACTCGCACGAGCGGGAACGACCACTCGGAAGGCCTCCAGTAAGGTGGAGTTACGATTTTAGGAATATGATTAGGACTACATGGATGAGAAAAGCACGATCCAGAGAGGAGTGGACGGCGTGCTGTGACCAGCAGCGCCGAATGGACGGTCAAGGTGGTCAAGGTATTATATATATATATATATATATATATATATATATATATATAGAAAGATTTGAATGGATACAGTTTAGTTGAAAGGAATTTATTGACACGTGTTTCTATAACAGTTACATAACCTAAAACAGCTATCTACAAACTTTTAGTTATGCAGACATTCAATATTTCAATGTTATTATTTACTGTCATTTCATCAGATTCTGATGAAATGACAGTAAATAATAACATTGAAATATTGAAGGTCTGCATAACTAAAAGTTTGTAGATAGCTGTTTTAGGTTATGTAACTGTTATAGAAACACGTGTCAATAAATTCCTTTCAACTAAACTGTATCCATTCAAATCTTTCTATTTTTCTCCGGATTACTTTTGGAACTACAACTGGAACCGTCGAGCAAACTCTACGTGAGCTGATAATCTACTGTGTGTAATATTTATATTACAACACAACGGAAAATACTGTATATATATATATATATATATATATATATATATATATACACATATATAATAAATACATATATACATATGTGTGTGTGTGTGTGTGTATGTTTGTGTATATGTGAATATATGTATATATACTTGTTATGTTTTTTGTTGTTTCTTCGAGCGACTCTAGTGTACGCAGGATAGGGCACTCAATGTAGTATACATGTAGGTCTGTGTAATCCTGTTTAATGGTATAACAATAAAATAGAAGGCAGTCGGTTAAAATTCATTTCATTTATTTGTTACAAAATCGGGCTTATATATATTTCGATGGCAAAAGTTATGTAACTCTAACGACCTCATCAGACAGCTAATTCATGAACAGAAAGTTACATGAATAAACATTACTCACGCTGTTTCTATTCAGTGATATGCGACGAGTGGTTTATCGTTGTGTTTCATCAGAGCCCTGCTGACACACACACACACACACACACACACACACACACACACACACACACACACACACACACAGAGTAACATATATATATATATATATATATTATCAAGTAAGAATATTTTCGAAACAGCAAGTGGGTTTGAAATTATTAGAAATGTAAGCTATCGCCGTATTTTAACTAAAGAAATTATGTAGCCTAATAGTCGGGTTAAGAACTAAATAATTTCTTTAATTTCTTTAATCAAAATACGACGATAGCTTACATTTCTAATAATAATAATGATAATTATTTCTACTTTAGGCACAAGGCCAGCAATTACCCAGTACATAATAATAATAATAATAATAATAATAATAATAATAATAATAATAATAATAATAATAATAATAATTGTTTCAACTTTAGGCACAAGGCCAGCAAATAACCAGTGCATTACTGGTACTTTATTTAATAATAATAATAATATATATATATATATATATATATATATATATATATATATATATATATATATATATATATATAAGTATTTATACGTACATACATATAAAAATACAGACGTACAGTAGTATGTATATATATATATATATACATACATGCTCACATATATATATGTACGTATGGATTCACCGAACATTTATTATAATACTCGGTGTGTTTGTAAACAAACATCCCGAATTAAGCCGTACAGTGTCTAGCAAATATCATTGCTCATTTGTTCAACACTGACAAAGGAACGCTGTACTAGTTTCAAGCTTATTAGCTATCGTCAGCAACGTATACCTTCCTGCCAGATGATTGAACGTCTGAAAGTATATACTTTCCTTATGCATATTAACGACCGAGAAGCCTAATTTGCATATCGAGTGACTTAATCGGCCGGGCGTACCGAAAACGATAAAAGGAAAAAATGAAACGAAATTTCATTTCTCACTCTTAGTACGGCTGTTACTTAAATATAAGTATTTATACGTACATACATATATGTATACAGACGTCAAGTAGTATATAAATATATATACATACATGCACACATATATATATATATATATATGTGCGTATGGATTCACCGAACATTTATTATAATGCTCGGTGTGTTTGTAAACAAACATCCCGAATTAAGCCGTACAGTGTCTAGTCACCATCGTTGCTCATTTGTTCAACACTGACAAAGGAACGCTGTACTAGTTTCAAGCTTATTAGTTATCGTCAGCAACGTATACCTTGTCAATGCGCATGGCTTAGTGGTTAAAGCATTGGGCTTGCAATCAAAAGGTCGTGAGTTCAATTCTCGGACCGGGTGGTGTGTTGTTTCCTTGAGTAAGACACTTTATTTCACGTTGCTCCAGTTTACTCAGCTTTAGAAATGTGTACCGGCCTGCCCGCCCAGCCAGTGGGATGGCGTTATCTTATGGCTAAAACAGCACGACGTGCTGTGACCAGCGCGCCGATTGGCGCCCGACTGAGTGGTCGGTCAAGGTGATCAAGGTGATATAATAATAATAATAATAATAATAATAATAATAATATAATAATTGTTTCTACTTTTGACACAAGGCCATAAATTTACCAGTGCATTACTGGTACTTTATTTTATCGACCCGGTAAGGATGAAAGGCAAAGTTAACCTCGGCAGGATTTGAATTCAGAAGGGCAAAGGCCGTAACTCCATGCGTAAAAGCATGGCGGCCGACCCTCTACCGTTACAGTCGATCCACCGCCTAATAATAATAATAATATATATATATACATATATACAGACAAATACATTCACATTTGTCCAATGTGTGAAGCAAGGGGACGAAACACTGGACAACATTTTTACGTATCGAAATCTATCGTCGCCTATATTAGTATTTTTGTATGTGTACGTTTGTTGTATATGTGTAGGATCAGGAGACTTATTTTACAGTTTCAATTCTCATTTACATATAAAATCCTTTGTAAAAGCCTGTATTATATTTGTTGCAAACTGTCAATACAAACAATTTAATCATTTTCGGCTCCTGAACTTCCGATGGAATAGTCGAGACCTCATCATGGACGTTCTAAACCTTGTGGGGCAGACCCCTCACGTGATTTTCTCACTGATGATTTCTTCCCGTGGGGAGTCAGATAGAGCGATAGAGACAATTCACTTGTATTTCATTTTAGGAAGAGAAGAAAACTGACCTTGATGGGATTTAACCTAGAGCGCAAAGTCAGAACGACTCCGCTACTTCACCACTTTACAAAGAAATTTTTAAATGTTACGCGCTTCTTTTTTACTTTTTTATGAGTGTTATCTATATATTTTCGTTAGCTATTCAACAATCCCGACTAAATAAATACGCCCATGTCTTTCAAGGTAATATTGTAGTCTATAAATTTAATTTCGACATTCAGATCTACCACGCATCATCAATTGACAATTCAAGGAATATATATTTAATATAAAATTTATCTCATCAATGCGATTGACAGAAAAGAGTTTGGACGCAGCGTGGGCGCATAGATTGAGACTTTGCTTAGTAACCATATATTCCCAGACGTGATCAAAGTCTCAGTTAAAATAGGCTCCGGTTGAACCAAAGCTTGTATATTAATCTTGTATATCAATTATAAAATTGTGAGATGTTTTTTTCTCATACTCTATATATAACGATATTATTTGACTAGCAATACTGTATAATTTATATTTCAATTGTGACAAAGCATGGCTTAATGGTTATATAATTCGACTCACAACCATTGTGTCTTTAGTTCGGTTCTTGGTGGAACATTTTATTCTTGAGCAAGACACTTTATGTTAGGTTACTCCAATCCACTCGTTAGGAAAATATTTGTACTTTTATTCAAAGGACCACGCTAGATCTATCTGAGACACGCGTTACGGTTACACGCTTCTCAGGACTGCGGAACATTATATATATAAATTTCACGAACCGACAGTTCTCTTGTATCAACAATTGAAACACTCGTCAGAACCGACGGAAGTCCAAGCAAAAAGATATGCATTTATCAGATTGAAAGGAAAGACATTTAAAAAAAAAAACAAGTTGCAAACTTACGCCATGTTGCGCCATGTTGATTTTCTTCTAAATAGATCTTTGCAAAGTCGTTTGTGATAAATATTGAATAAAGGAGAATTATACACCCTACTATATATTTCATGAGTTTCAATATATCATTCTTGAAACCAAATATTGATCTTAACGGGTGGAGGCGTTCTATTTCTGGGTTTCATATCATCGTAACTGTAAAGAAATTGACATTAGAAGTTGGAGGAGTAAGGTTTCTGTGTAAACTTTTCGATTACTAATCAATATACCTGAACTGTACATACGTGCTCGCGGGTATATATATATATATATATATGGGGGGGGGTATGTGTGTCTGTGCGTGTGTGTATGTATTTATACATCCATACATATATATATATGGGGTGGGTCTGTGTGTCTGTGTCTGTGTGTGTGCGTGTGTGTATGTATGTATACATCCATACATATATATATATATATATATATATATATATATATATATGTGAATATAGACATAGAATATTCGAAAATATTCTGTATGTTTATAATAAACATTTTGAAGACCTAATCGCTATAGAATAGAATACGTCACGTATTACAATTAGATTCTCGATAAAAGCAAGGGAAGTAATCTACGCGTTTCATTCTCGTTAGAAATCATCAGGACTACATATCCAGTGCTTTTATCGAGAATGACACAGCTAGAGACTTATAGAATACTTAGCTGTGTACAGGAACTGGTTTGAAAGAGCGGTTGCCGGTCCGGCAGAAATTAGAAATTGGAATAAATGCTCTGAAATAGCGATATATATGTGAATATAGACATAGAATATTCGAAAATATTCTGTATGTTTATAATAAACATTTTGAAGACCTAATCGCTATAGAATAGAATACGTCACGTATTACAATTAGATTCTCGATAAAAGCAAGGGAAGTAATCTACGCGTTTCATTCTCGTTAGAAATCATCAGGACTACATATCCAGTGCTTTTATCGAGAATGACACAGCTAGAGACTTATAGAATACTTAGCTGTGTACAGGAACTGGTTTGAAAGAGCGGTTGCCGGTCCGGCAGAAATTAGAAATTGGAATAAATGCTCTGAAATAGCGATATATATGTGAATATAGACATAGAATATTCGAAAATATTCTGTATGTTTATAATAAACATTTTGAAGACCTAATCGCTATAGAATAGAATACGTCACGTATTACAATTAGATTCTCGATAAAAGCAAGGGAAGTAATCTACGCGTTTCATTCTCGTTAGAAATCATCAGGACTACATATCCAGTGCTTTTATCGAGAATGACACAGCTAGAGACTTATAGAATACTTAGCTGTGTACAGGAACTGGTTTGAAAGAGCGGTTGCCGGTCCGGCAGAAATTAGAAATTGGAATAAATGCTCTGAAATAGCGATATATATGTGAATATAGACATAGAATATTCGAAAATATTCTGTATGTTTATAATAAACATTTTGAAGACCTAATCGCTATAGAATAGAATACGTCACGTATTACAATTAGATTCTCGATAAAAGCAAGGGAAGTAATCTACGCGTTTCATTCTCGTTAGAAATCATCAGGACTACATATCCAGTGCTTTTATCGAGAATGACACAGCTAGAGACTTATAGAATACTTAGCTGTGTACAGGAACTGGTTTGAAAGAGCGGTTGCCGGTCCGGCAGAAATTAGAAATTGGAATAAATGCTCTGAAATAGCGATATATATGTGAATATAGACATAGAATATTCGAAAATATTCTGTATGTTTATAATAAACATTTTGAAGACCTAATCGCTATAGAATAGAATACGTCACGTATTACAATTAGATTCTCGATAAAAGCAAGGGAAGTAATCTACGCGTTTCATTCTCGTTAGAAATCATCAGGACTACATATCCAGTGCTTTTATCGAGAATGACACAGCTAGAGACTTATAGAATACTTAGCTGTGTACAGGAACTGGTTTGAAAGAGCGGTTGCCGGTCCGGCAGAAATTAGAAATTGGAATAAATGCTCTGAAATAGCGATATATATGTGAATATAGACATAGAATATTCGAAAATATTCTGTATGTTTATAATAAACATTTTGAAGACCTAATCGCTATAGAATAGAATACGTCACGTATTACAATTAGATTCTCGATAAAAGCAAGGGAAGTAATCTACGCGTTTCATTCTCGTTAGAAATCATCAGGACTACATATCCAGTGCTTTTATCGAGAATGACACAGCTAGAGACTTATAGAATACTTAGCTGTGTACAGGAACTGGTTTGAAAGAGCGGTTGCCGGTCCGGCAGAAATTAGAAATTGGAATAAATGCTCTGAAATAGCGATATATATGTGAATATAGACATAGAATATTCGAAAATATTCTGTATGTTTATAATAAACATATTTCAGAGCATTTATTCCAATTTCTAATTTCTGCCGGACCGGCAACCGCTCTTTCAAACCAGTTCCTGTACACAGCTAAGTATTCTATAAGTCTCTAGCTGTGTCATTCTCGATAAAAGCACTGGATATGTAGTCCTGATGATTTCTAACGAGAATGAAACGCGTAGATTACTTCCCTTGCTTTTATCGAGAATCTAATTGTAATACGTGACGTATTCTATTCTATAGCGATTAGGTCTTCAAAATGTTTATTATAAACATACAGAATATTTTCGAATATTCTATGTCTATATTCACATATATATCGCTATTTCAGAGCATTTATTCCAATTTCTAATATATATATATATATATATATATATATATATATATATATATATATAATATATATACATATACATATAGTATATACATATATACATATATATATATATAATATATACATATATACATATATATATATATATATATATATATACATAAACACCCAGGTAAATTTATATATATATATGCATATATAAATACATATATGTGTGTATGTGTGTGTGTATGCGTGTGTGTGTGTATGTGTAATACCTACGTGTGTGTGTTTTTGTATGTGTGTAGGGAGAGAGAGAGGGTGGAGTTGGTGAACGAGACTAATGCTGAAGAGGAGGTGAAGAACCTCAACTTCGACATAACAAACCGAGCAGTTAGGCTTCCGTGTAAATGGTTGTTGAAATCAATATATATGAAGTGTCTTTGTAGGTACTATTGTTTAATGTTATAGTGTATGCTCACATGAAACCGTATAATTTGCAGTGGTTTGAAACACAGCCAATTATATGGTACATTGTGTGCCATTGAGTGCCTTTCGCAAACATACACACCCACCCAATATATGATATATATATATATATGAGAAAAATGGACCGCTGCATAGTTGCACATGGGTTACATATGAATAAAATTAGTCCTTCATCAGTGATCTTCCAAATTTCATTTGTATTTCATCGCTTTAAAAATCATATACCTCTAGTTGGCGCGAGCAATAACAAATAAAGTTATTGGGACAAGTAAAATAGGGTGAAACGAGCGAGACATGTAAACAGACAACGATGGTATGAAAACGGAAAGAGAGGAAGAGACAAGCACATGAAATCTGTAAGCTTAATCTTGGTGAATTCATGGGCGAGAGATACAGACCATCCGACATGGGTGATATGTGAGCGAGAAAAGGGTGTAACCCATGTGCAACCACGCAGCGCTCCATTTTTCTCATATTTATATTTTTTCCTCAGCTGCGATTGTCTGTTTCTTTCTTATTCTCTACCTCCTCTTTTTACCCCCTCTGCTCGTCTCTCCCTCACACTTCCACTAACTTACTGTCTGCTTCTCCCCCTCTCTCACTTCCTCCCGTTTGACCTGTGTGAAATCCTTTTCTCGTTCACATATCACCCTTGTCGGATGCTCTGTATATCTCGCCCATGAATTCATCAAGCTTAAGCTTACAGATTTCATGTACTTGTCTCTTCCTCTCTTTCCGTTGCCATACCATCGTTGTTTGTTTACATATCTCGCTCGTTTCACCCTATTTTACTTGTCCCAATAACTTTATTTGTTATTGCTCGCACCAACTAGAGGTATATGATTTTTAAAGCGATGAAATACCAATGAAAGTTGGAAGATCACTGATGAAGGAATAATTTTATTCATATATATATATATATATATATATATATGTGTTTATATATATATATATATATTTATATATATATATGCACGGAGTGCAGCGCGACTTATGTCGGACGGACGGGACGTCGCCTGGCGGACCGTGTCACGGAGCACCTCCGGGATATTCGTCTCGGGGGCAGTTCCCCCATCGCCCGCCACTTTGGTGGCCCTGGACACTCCGCACGCCATCTCAGTCTGTGGCCTACTCCAGTGCCACGGAACACCCGCCCCTCGCCTTACGGTCGAACAACGAACTATCTTCATCTTACAGACCCACACTCCCCCCGGCCTGAACTCCCCACCCTTATTCCTTTAGCATTCGACCCCCCCACACTTATCCCCCACTAACACCACTAACACAACCCTCCTGTTCACCGCCCACCCCACACTAACAATACTAACACCTCCGCTCCACCCCTCATCTGACCACCCTTCCCCAACTAACATACTAACATCCCTTCCCTCCCCTCTTCTCCTCCTCCCCCTCCTTATCACACGCACACACCCACCGGCACATATATACACGCGCTCACACTAAACACACACCCTACTACCACCACTAACCCTCACCCCCACACCCCTCACCCCCACACCTCCATCCCACTACCCCGCAACTAACCTCACTAACACCCCCTAACCCCAAGCACACGAACACACGCACCCACTTACACCACCCACCCCACACGCAACTAACATCACTAACACCCCCCAACCCCACGCACACGTACCCACACACCCTCGTACACCACCAACTCTACACACCCTACCACCACTAACCCCCACTCACACCTGCATTCAACCTCTCCCCACCTTCCGTATACTAACACCCACTAACACCTCTTCATCAAACTACACACACACCAGTACACCACACTCCCTCCATAGAACCACACACACCCTTCTCTCCCCCACTCCACCCACACCCTCGCTCCACACTCACTCATCCCACTAACACCCCTACTAATACACACACACACACACACCCTCCTCACTCCAACTTTCACACCTACCCATCCTCGCTCCCTACCATTCCACTGACTGCTGATGTGCCCTCTGGCCACGTCCCAGCACCAACAGACCACAGCACTCCCACTGCTGACCACTTCCTGTTGCGCGCGCACCCCACATCTCTCCTCTTCCGACCACCACTTCATGGATTACCCACACGCAGAATTTGACTTACATACATTCTACTGAACATCCTTGGAACTTACCAACTTTTCAACCATCCTCTTGCGTAATCACCTATATAACTCACCCGCACACACACCGCAAAAAAATTTGTTTGTACACACGCCACCCACACACACAACACGCTTAAACCCCACACACACGTGCTTCCCACCACATATTTACACCCTCAGCCTCCTGATTCCTCTCCCCTACCCCCCTATCCACACACGCACAGACACTCCGACCCACAAAAACACCACCCACATACACCCCTTCCTGAACATGCAACCCCGTTTTTCCCCCAACCCTTACTTTCACATACACACACACACGCACACACGCACACCTACACACACACACACAACCTTCAGCCCCCCCCCCACGCTCGGACACCCCATCTCCCTCTCCCCACTCCACCCGCCACCATCCCTACTCACCCCACACCCTTCCACCACCTGTTTACCCCCCTTTTAATTTCAGTTTATTTTGATCATGCCTTTATTTTTTAATTTTCTCATTCATTGTATTTTGATCATGCTTTATTTTTATTTTTTATCTTTATTTGTTTCATTCGCACCCTTTCCTTTCGCTATATGTCTCTCCACCACTCCCCTACACACCTTTTGAACTCTATTCCCACACACTTCTCACCTGAGGAAGGACTTATGCCCGAAACGTCGTCCCCCACCTACCCCCCACTCTCCTGAGCGTGAAATTAATAAAGATTTATTGTACTGCCTCTCTGTTTTGTCCCTGTTCAAATTTTTCCCTTATATATATATATATATATATATATATATATATATATATATATACGTATGCATATATATATATATATATTTATTAAAATAGATTAAAGTTTAAGCAAAAAATCGGTGCTTTCCCCCTTAACGGGATCTTCGGAAACTAACAAAGTCAATCTGTGAACGCAGAAGTAAATATTTCCAAAGATGTTGCAACCGGAGTAAGAGAGGAAGACGATACTTTGGTTTGTGGAAACGTTCCCACATCAAGACGTAAAATATCCGCGTATAGGCAATAAATGAAGAAAACAGAAGATAAATAAATAATATAATAAAATAAAATAATTAATATAATTTGTGTAATTTGAATTTATTTATTTATTTTCAAATTACACAAATTATATTAATTATTTTATTTTATTATATTATTTATTTATCTTCTGTTTTCTTCATTTATTGCCTTATATTTCTTCATATACATGAAATAACCCCCCCCCCCGCCACCACCACTACGATGGTGGCGGGTGGGATGAAGAGAAAACACAAACTGAATACTTCTAAATTGTTAGCAGCAGCAAGATATAAGCTGACCACTACAACAACAACAGTACCAAAATAATGGTGGAGGTCAAATGTACTGAACAATAGCAGGCATAAACACTACAGGGAGCCTCACCCCAGAATGAATTCTATAGACTTCTGACTGAGGAATGCTCTCAGAACTGAACAATGGGAAGTTTGACACATTTTTTGATATTTTGTTCCTTCAATACCTTGTCCCTTCTACCATTTTATCAATTTTTAAGCTAACTCCAACAATGACAACACTAATAACTGACCAATGAGAGAAGGGGACCTGTGACACTAAAATTCGTTTGTTTGAATTCATATGACTCAAGTTCCCCAGTGAATTAACAACCCAACAAGGAACTGGGCATATCAGAGTATTGACAATATCATACACCTAAACAACATATGTACTTGTCTATACCATACTAATTCAAACTGCCTGAAGAGGTCACAGCCAAAGATGGCTGTCACTGAAATATATATAGCAGTAATAAACGAAGCTAAATTTTAATCATTTGACTTTTATTTAACTTTATTTTATATATATATATATATATATATATATATACATACATATATATATGGGGTGGGTGTATATATATGTATATATACATATATATACTTAAACAAAGAGAAAGAGATAGAAAGAAAGAGACGGGGAGGTATACGAAAGTCAAAGGGATTGGACACAGCCCAGGTCATTTTCTCACTCACTGGAAGATGTAATTAAATTCGTACTATTAAAAATTACAAATCCATATAGATGAATGTACACATTCGTTCATCAGTAAGTAAAACAACTTCATTTGGGTATGATATTAATATAATCAAAATCCCAGTGATTATATATATATATATATATATATATATATATATACGAATATGTGTATATATCTCTATATGTATATAAATATATATATATGTATATATATATATATGAATATGTATATATATATATATATATATATATATATATATATATATATATATGGTAATAATAATAAATTTGAAGACTAAAATCCAAAGAGGGCTCTATAAGGTTGCAACGTTTTTTGAAATATCCACTTATGCGTTTACAGACTGACTTTGTTAATTTCAGAAGATCCAGTTAAGGGTGAAAGCACCTATTCTTTGCTTAAACTTTAATCTATTATTTTAATAAATATAAATATATATATATATATATATATATATATATATATATATATATATATATATATATATAAATATATATATATATATATATATATATATATATATATATATGTATATATATATATATATATGTATATATATGTATATATATATATATACATGTATATGTGTATAAATATCTGTATATGTATATATATATATATATATATATATATACATATATATATTTATATATATATTGTTATACTTGGGAGGGTCATGTTGCCAATAAGAAACACACGCACCAGCTGCGTTCACTTCAATTTATTATAATAAATTTATAAATTTAGGAATTTATAAATTTCCGGTTGGTTGGTTGGTTCCACAACCAGATAGTTGTTTATATATTGTCAAAGTTCTTTCGTCACACTTTATGTGACCTCTTCAGTGACTGGGGATTCTTTTCCTTGTTTTTGTGCCTCTCTTTTGTTCTGTCCTACGCCATTTTGTTTCTGTGTGTGTGTTGTGCGCTCAGTTTGCGCATGCGCCACATCCGGGTGTCTGTGTGTGTTTATATTTGTTTATTTATTTGTTTATTTACATGTTACAGGTTGGTTGTTTGTTCTATGTGCGTGTGTGTTTTCATTTTGTCCTTAATTGTAAGTTGTGATGTTGCTGTTCCACTCATATTTTCTATTTAATTTTGGTTGTAATTCTTTTATGTTTATTGCCTCTGTGATTTGTCTAAACATTGCGTCTTTTCTGTGTGTAGATTCTATTTTTATTTCTATGTTCTCTAATTTACCCTTATGTTGTATTTTAGCATGTTGGTAGAGTACAGATGATTCTTTACTATCTTGAAGGTCTCGCCAGTGTTTATTTATCCGTTCCCCTACACTACGAGCTGTCTCACATATGTACACTATATTTTTGTCTCTACATTGTCCTTCAGTACATTCAGTACATCATACTACATTTCTAGTTTTACAGTTAATATGGGGGCTTAATTTACAGGTTATACATTTCTTATCTATACAGGGGGTTCTTTGAAAAGGGTATGTCTTGCTAATAAGTGTTTTTACGGAGGTACCTGCTCTTTGTAATATCTTAATATTGAGTTTATGTTTATCTAGGGCCCTTCTAAATTTGTAAGCTAATTCACCTCTAGGGGTTGTATCGATGAACATTACACTCTGGTATTTATTGCTATCATACCATGAGTTTATTCTATTAGCCTTATTCCTAGTTCTTTCTATTCTATTCCAAAATTTGCTCCTATACAAGGGGCAGGTCCCATTTGTGTCATTATTTACCATTTTTTCCCATTTGTTATGGCTCCTCTATACACTCTGATTGTATCTCTCTGATTGTAACCAGAGAACTGCATACGGTGCATGAAGTGTTGCATATGTCTCTCTAGTTCTTCGGGGTTGCACATGCGGGACACGTTTCTCATCACCCGTACCAAATCCGCAATCAGTATGTTGATTTTGGTATGGTCCGAAACATCTGAGTTTCGGTGGCTCAGATGTTTGGAAGTCATGGGTTTGGCATAATGGGAATGGAGGATTTGTTTTTTGTTATTAATGGTATCTAACCAGAGCTTTGTGTCTAGTACAGGTAGTCGATGGTTGGGGTATTTACTTGGGTAGTCTATAGTAACTCTAATACTCTGGTGGATGGAGTTAGCTTTTTGCTGGATGCTTTCTAACGTGTTTTTCCCTAATTCCTGATTGTTGTCTAATGGGGGTGTTTTAACTACGATGTTTATATCATCAACGTAGCGGGAGTACATTATCAGGGTTACGGGTCTTCTAATTGTTCCTTAAGTTTAAGTTTAAGTCTACTGTCCCAACATACCATGAATAAGTTAGCTATGTCGCCTGCAATGCTAACACCAATGGCTGCTCCTTCCTCTTGGGCATATGTTTTTCCATTAAATTTGAACATATGTTCCTTAAGGGTTAGTTTTATGCTGGCCCCTACCACATGTGCAATTTATTTTCTTCAGTTCATCGTGGTTTTCGGGTGTCCGTATGGTTCTGGTCCACCCGTTCCATCTATCTGTGTGGGTTTTCTTGGCCATTGAGGTAATGGTAGGTGGTCTGCCCCTTGCTGGTCTTGTAGGGCACAGGTTGCTAAGGTCATATGTGTCTAGGTAATTATTACTATAGGTAAGTTTAAGTAGGAGTCCCAGCTCACTGGTATCAATCCCACGGAACTCAACATTGCTCTCACTGATCATTTCTCCGCATTTCTCCACAGCAAAATCCACGTCAATAGATGGATACTGGGACACAACATCCATACTACCTATTATGCAGTTTGTTAGGTCCCTAGATCGGTTACTCTCGCCGATTCTGCTGAGGAGGTCCTCCGTGCTGTCACATACATCTGGGGACATTTCAATGATGGGGCGTATGATCAGGGAGATTAAGTAGGACAGTCTGTAGTTACTAGCAATGTTAGCTCCACAGACTGGCCGTGTTGGTGGTCCCGTGACAGGGTTACTGCCCGTTTTATGGTCTTTTCGAAGCCCATACAACGCCGGCACGTCATTGTTCCAGGCCTGGAAGTTGTTGGCAGTCCTTTTGTTGGGCTGCATTATATTCGTCCACATCACCATATGGGCATTGAGGGCTTTTTCTCTATCCTCATGCTCCTGTGGTGTTACCTCTCTTGTGTTAGTGATGTGGGGTTGCATTGCTGGATGTAGTTTGGCAGGCTGTCAACCGACATTCTGCCATACTTGTCTGTTGGAAAGCATGCTATCTCTCAATTACGCGAGCGCTGCATGAGCTTACGCAAGCCATTTGCCGATTTTTCTCCCAGTTGCTGGGACTCCATTCTATTATGCTTCTTGCTATACTGTTCTATAATATTTTGAAGTTCCGATCTAGCTATACTAAATTGTGTTTCTGTTTGTTCATCGACCTGCGACGGCAATTGCGTGCGTTTTTTAAATGGTAAAGTCGTGGCGTGGACTCGTCGTAGGTCGAACGACTTATCGGAGGGATTATAAAAAGTAGAGTTCCAGGCTGCTGCTTTATGTGTACTAGTGCTATTGTTATTGTTAGTTTTGTTGTTTCTATTTCTATTTCCACCGGATGTGGCGCATGCGCAGACTGAGCACACAACACACACACAGAAACAAAATAGCGTAGGACAGAACAAAAGAGAGACACAAAAACAAAGAAAATAATCCCCAGTCACTGAAGAGGTCACAGAATGTGTGACGAAAGAACTTTGACAATATATAAACAACTATCTGGTTGTGGAACCAACCAACCAACCGGAAATTTATAAATTCCTAAATTTATAAATTTATTATAATAAATTGAAGTGAAAGCAACTGGTGCGTGTGTTTCTTATTGGCAACATCACTCTCCCAAAGTATAACAATATCGGTTTCAACACACGTTTTCAGATAAATAATCTTGCTAAACAAATTCAGAAACGAAATATATATATATATATATCCATTAACATATGTTACCAAACACTATTGTTTATGTCATAATTTAATTTACAATTGTTTCCTCCTCATCAACCTCATCAGAATAAACTATTATACAAGGAGTTCATAAATATATGTTTTTTTAATTATATGCAGCCGTGTGTACAGTTTATTATAATAAATTATCGTATTTTGAGCTGATATATCTTTTCGCGTTCGCTTTTCCATTTTTTTAAAATTTATATTTGAAAACTAATTTCTTAATATGTATATATATATATATATATATATATATATATATATATATATATATATATATATATATATATATATATATATGTATACGTGTGTGTGTGTGCGTGTGTGTGTGTGTGTAAATATATGTGTAAATATGTGTGTATATATATATATATATATATATATATATATACACATTTGTCTGTATCTGTCTAACATCATATTGGATTTCGATGAGCATTTAATCGTTAATAATTTGTTTTTTTCAATGTTGAACATGTAATACACACTCCTATATATATATGTGTGTGTGTGTGGGTGTGTGGGTGTGCGTGTGAATGTGTGTATGCGTGTGTTTATGTATGTATCTATATATATATGTATGTATTATGTATGTATGTATGTAACAATTACCAAGATCTCATTTCCACTTGCTGCGGTTCTCTACCTATTCTTTTATGGCTGTGAGAGTGTTTGCGGTACAATTACTAAAATTAATCACGGTTTTCAATCGTTGATACCATACACGAGATACCATTACATCACATATGTAATCGTTATTTTATTGTTGTCCTTCTAATAAATATATTTCTTTTACCTCTTGAGAATGATAATAATAATTAACATTCGAGGAGCAGCATGTGAGGTGTGAGGTAGTTTCACGTAACAAGAAATATGAAAAAGGATTTCAAGCCCGACTTCAAAAGAGATAGATAAGGAAAATTGATAAGATGTTATCAACGTATCTACTTTATGTAACATTCAAAACAGAATTTCTCCAATGTATTTAAATTATTTTAAGTATACATTAGATGTTTAATATCGATTTACTTTTACAACGCAATCAATCGATTATTGATTTCTTTTGAACTTAGATTTTGGGAATATTCTGTTGTTATTTTCGCTTTAGTTATATATATATATATATATATATATATATATATATATATATATATATATATATATACATATGTATATATATAAAATGAATTATGTGCGTGCGTGTGTCTTTATTACCATTAGGGGCCTACATCATACGACCCATTTTCATGAAACTTTACAGGCTTATAGATTAGTCACGGAGAGTGTTTTCTATATATCAGCGGATCTTTTTTTTTTCATTCCGGGGCCATTGTGCAGATAAAAATCACCGTTTTTTCGCTATCGAAAAATAAGATTTTTAGCTCTAGCTCACACATTTTTCAACCGATTTCGTTAAAATTCGAAACCCCCTCCCCCACCATGCCCCTTCGTCAGTCACCCGCGTATATATATATATATATATAATCAAGGTTTAGCAAATAAGAAAAAGTTTTTAAATAAATATTAAAAAGTTCACTGTACCTACTATAATTACCCTTACCGCGCGGTTTCAAGTCTCAATATAAATTTGATAATCCATGCGGAAATCTATTGAGAAGAAGACTTTCATCAGAGGCTTCTTCTCACTCGGAGAATATAAAATTCCCGAGTTCAAATCACGAACTGGCGCCATACAGAACTATTCCCGGATGAGAGTGTATGATGAAGAAACAATCTTGTTTTATGCCGTGTGTAAAGATAGAAGGCATATATATATATATATATATATATGTGTGTGTGAGTATATATATATATATATATGTGTGTGAGTATATATATATATATATATATGTGAGTATATATATATATATATATATATATATATATATATATATATATCAAGTCCCTCTATACCGTCATCCCATACGCCGTCCGCCTACGTGCTCTCAAGCATTACCTCGACCTTCGACCCTCCCCTTCCCCTCCACCCCCACCCTCCTTCGCCTCGCCGAACTGGACCTCACCCTCAACTGTTTCTCCTTCTCGGGTGAGTTTTACCAACAGATCACGGGGGTAGCCATGGGTACAAAAATGGGCCCAAACTATGCCAACCTTTTTGTTGGACCTGTTGAGGCTCAAACTTTGCCCAGTACACAGGCCCCACGCCCGAACTGTACGGTCGTTACATCGACGACTGTATCGGAGCCACGACCCTCACCCGAGAACAGCTCGACTCCTTTCTGTCCTTCTTCTGCACCTTCCACCCCTCCCTCCACTTCACCACCTCTATCTCCACCACCCACGTCCACTTCTTAGACATCTCCGTCGCCTTCGACCCCTCCCACCACTCCCTCGTCACCTCCGCCTTCTTCAAACCCACCGACTCCCACTCTTACCTTGACTTCACCTCTTCCCACCCAACACACACTAAACACTCTATTCCCTACTACCAACTCCTCAGGATCCGCCGCCTCTGTAGCCGAGATGCTGACTTGGAGTCCCAGGCCCTTTTCCTAGTCAGCCATTTCATCCGCAGAGGTTACCCCCCTCTCACTTCCACACCGCTCTCACCCGCGCCCGTGCTGTCCACCGTTCCACTCCCCTCACCCCACGCCACCGCACACCCACCCACCGTCTCCCCTTCCCCATCACCTACGACCCCTCCACCATACCCCTCCACCGCACCATCCTCCGCCTCTCCCTCCGCCTCCAGTCCGACCTCTCCACCTCCCACTTCTTCCCAGCCCCACCACTCCCCTCCTTCAAACGCGCACGCAATCTCCGCACCCTCCTCATCCACAGCTCCCTACCCCCCAACCCACGCCCCCCGTTCCCTTCCCTGTTCCAGGCCCCGCTGCAACACCTGTCCCCACATCACCAACATCACCACCTTCCAGGGTCCCAACGGCCACTCTCTTTCTGTCCGGCATGCCTTCCGCTGCACCTCCTCCAACGTAGTCCACGGAATTCGCTGCACGGAGTGCAACGCAACCTACGTCGGACAGACTGGACGCCGCCTGGCGGACCGGTTTACCGAACACCTCCGAAATATTCGTCTCGGTGGTAGTTCCCCCATCGCCCGCCACTTTGGTGCCCATGGACATTCCGCACACCACCTCACAGTCTGTGGCCTACTCCAATGCCACGGAACACCTGCCACTCTCCTCAGGGTCGAACAACGAACCATCTTCACCCTACAGACCCACACTCCCCCCCCGGCCTGAACTGCCCTCCCTTATTCCTTTAGCCTGGCATGGCAAAACAAAATACATCTCTAGGGCAGACAAATACATCCCTCATTTACAATGTCATTAATCTATATAGACTGTATTGTATGATTATATAATTATAAGTAATTGAAAGTAGTTATATTAAAAGTAGGTGTTTATGGGGATATTTCTAGGGTATAAAGTTATAGATAGATGGAATGATTTGTGTCGAGATAGCGCACACTTTACACCACAAATCCACACACTCTGATCCACCCTATCTCGACACAAATCATTCCATCTATCTATAACTTTATACCCTAGAAATATCCCCATAAACACCTACTTTTAATATAACTACTTTCAATTACTTATAATTATATAATCATACAATACAGTCTATATACACTTTAAATACTAGATACGGCAATGAATTATTTATGCATTTGTAATTAAATGTATGGAGTGACAACATTGGATATATATAAGATTAATTTATTAACATAAGAGATCTGTCTAACTTATATGTATGGTGCTGCAATGAATTATGTATGAATTAGATATGAAATATATATGGAAGTATAACTTGATGGATAGATTAATGACATTGTAAATGAGGGATGTATTTGTCTGCCCTAGAGATGTATTTTGTTTTGCCATGCAAACAGCCATACGCTGCCCCATAACTTGCCAGGGGTTATGTAGACAACATTCTAATAAGACCCCTGATATGTTCTAAGAGTAGACTGCATTTACAGTGAACTTTGATATAAATTGTAGCACTATATAATAGGGAGTAATCAACTTAATATAGATACCTTTAGTACATCATGATAGAGTAGACTGTATTTAAAATTGAAAACTAGATATAAATGTATAACCGTCTTTATAAGGGACTCAATTGAGGAGCCTTATAATGTATGTTAGAACAATAAATTTAGTTATGAGATTCGGCTAGTTATCTCCCCTTACGCATTAACTCCCCTTAATTACACACACACTTCCGGGTAATAAACCGCTGTAAATTCTCGCAGCAGAATCAACCTATTCTATAAACTTGGATTAAATAACACTGAGCTTCAATACGCTAAAATAATTAATTTTAATGCATCAAACATTCAATACGAAATCATCGTTACTAATGTGATGGATGTAGAAACTATACCTTACTTTTTCTGAATGTGAAAATGATGATGGATACGAAAACCATAACTTTCTTTTGATTCTTCTTTTTTATTTTATTTTTATTTGTCTGCACACATACTTTTTTGTTCTAGTCAAACATTACCTTACCACTACAACCACCATAATGATCTTGCTTACCCGCTTAAAGTGCTTGCATTACGTGTAACACTGTGCCACACAATAATAGTATAAAAATGAGACACACTTGCATGCTCCACGTGTAACTATCGCATACACTACCTACTAGACCTGACTATCAAACTATCCTCTTGCATTATCTGTGTTATCTGCCGAATGTATTTTAATTTTGATTTTAATTTTAATTTTGATTTTGATTTTGATTTTGAATTAGGAATTGCTGTACAAAAATAGTATAATATAATATATGCCACTCCACTGTACATCAATATATATATATGTATCTGTATGTCTCTTGCGTTGGAAAGGAGGTCAATTATGTGTACAAACATTGAAAAATGCTCCGAAGACACCAAGCCTAGGTTTGGATGAAACAATTGTAAGTGAATAAATGCTTTCAAGATAGCTTTGATTTTTGTGAATTCTATATAACTGCTGTGTAGAACAACTGATGTTATTACATTGAGCTATTTATCTTACTGGTAATAAGGTAGTAATAAATTACTGACCTTCACTGTTTAGGGTTTAAATACACATAACTATAAAAAGTGTTAATATATACATAACCATAAATAGTATCCCTAATATTATATATATATATATATATGTATAACTAAATATATATATAAGGAAAAAAGGTGAAATCGAAAACGCAACTCGAGTCTTATTTGTGAGAAAAATTAGATGTGAGAAACTTAGATGTCAGAAAAACCACAGACCCTCCATCTCAACTCTATTTTTAAAAGCAGAAGAACTGCGAAACGGGTAAAGGAACCAAATAAAAAAAATATATATTTATTTAAATAAGACTCCAGTTGCATTTTCGAGTTCATCTTTTTTCCTTATACTTTCACTCGTGTAGGACACCTTGGTTATTTTTCATTTCGTAAAAAAAACCTCACTTTCTAATATATATATATATATGAGTGCTTAATTCGGTTTGTCTAAGGGATTTCATTCCTTTGTCCCAAATTTCGAATTGACCGCCAAAACGGGGGTTACCTCCCTTTGGGAAAACCACGTGTCTATAGCGAAAATTACTGCTAGAAAACACACCTGTCGAGGCTACAGAACGCAAGACTTGTTGACGAAGTAAATCCTTTGCTCTGTCGTCAAAGGCCATTGACTTGCAGACCCCTGCAAGCGGAATTAGTCGATCCCGGATTTACAGAAACATAGCGTGGATGTTGTATGTTATATGTGATGTATATTGTATGTTATACGTTATGCATTATGTGTTGCATTCGATGTCCAAGTGATGGCCCAGGTCAGTCAAAATCCTTTCCTGAGTTCAGTTTTTTTCGTTGGTATGGCAATGCGGCTAGACTGTCGGTCGCTATATTTGATTTGCAAAGCTGTCTAAACGTAGTGTTATAACTCTGGGGTATTATTCTCCATCGAGTGCTAATCTGCATTCCGAATCTGCATTCGTTAGCTTGGCCGCGGCCAATAGCTTCGTTAATGCTGAACTAAAATGTGTATATATATATATATATATATATATATATATATATATATATATATATATATATATATATATATATAAAGGACGTAAAATAAGAAAATATTTTTTTAAAAAAATTTAAAAAAAAAATTTTTTTCTTACTTAAATTTTCACTCCAACTAATTAGTTTCTGCAATGGGATAAAGACAGTTATGTAATCCAACTGTCGAGAATTCATTGCGTCATCAGGAAGTCTATTCTCAGTTAAGTCTCCAGGCAATGCGCGGACACTGGCGGCTCATATAAAAATAATAATAATTCGGTAGATCGAACAGCTTGCGAGGACTGGATTCTATGTACCGAAATTCTCACTGCTTCAAGTCAAATGGCCGATTCTAAAGAATCAATCACGTGACACAGAGGCTAGTTAGAAGGAATGGGATGGTAAGATGACTGACGCCTACTAACACCCCAAAAAAAATTTTTTTAGAAGTGGTTTTGACAAGTTTGCTCGACAAATCAGTGATTTGGAGATAAATATAGATAATTTAATATATCAACTAACATAAGCGCACAGATGCACGCCCATGCCAGCAAATACACAGGTTATGTCATAGTACCTAGGTGGTTCAATGCAGGAGAATGCAGAACAATAATATAAAGGACGTAAAATAAGAAAATATTTTTTTAAAAAAATTAAAAAAAAAATTTTTTCTTACTTAAATTTTCACTCCAACTAATTAGTTTCTGCAATGGGATAAAGACAGTTATGTAATCCAACTGTCGAGAATTCATTGCGTCATCAGGAAGTCTATTCTCAGTTAAGTCTCCAGGCAATGCGCGGACACTGGCGGCTCATATAAAAATAATAATAATTCGGTAGATCGAACAGCTTGCGAGGACTGGATTCTATGTACCGAAATTCTCACTGCTTCAAGTCAAATGGCCGATTCTAAAGAATCAATCACGTGACACAGAGGCTAGTTAGAAGGAATGGGATGGTAAGATGACTGACGCCTACTAACACCCCAAAAAAAATTTTTTTAGAAGTGGTTTTGACAAGTTTGCTCGACAAATCAGTGATTTGGAGATAAATATAGATAATTTAATATATCAACTAACATAAGCGCACAGATGCACGCCCATGCCAGCAAATACACAGGTTATGTCATAGTACCTAGGTGGTTCAATGCAGGAGAATGCAGAACAATAATATAAAGGACGTAAAATAAGAAAATATTTTTTTTAAAAAATTTAAAAAAAATTTTTTTCTTACTTAAATTTTCACTCCAACTAATTAGTTTCTGCAATGGGATAAAGACAGTTATGTAATCCAACTGTCGAGAATTCATTGCGTCATCAGGAAGTCTATTCTCAGTTAAGTCTCCAGGCAATGCGCGGACACTGGCGGCTCATATAAAAATAATAATAATTCGGTAGATCGAACAGCTTGCGAGGACTGGATTCTATGTACCGAAATTCTCACTGCTTCAAGTCAAATGGCCGATTCTAAAGAATCAATCACGTGACACAGAGGCTAGTTAGAAGGAATGGGATGGTAAGATGACTGACGCCTACTAACACCCCAAAAAAAATTTTTTTAGAAGTGGTTTTGACAAGTTTGCTCGACAAATCAGTGATTTGGAGATAAATATAGATAATTTAATATATCAACTAACATAAGCGCACAGATGCACGCCCATGCCAGTAAATACACAGGTTATGTCATAGTACCTAGGTGGTTCAATGCAGGAGAATGCAGAACAATAATATAAAGGACGTAAAATAAGAAAATATTTTTTTAAAAAAATTTAAAAAAAAATTTTTTCTTACTTAAATTTACACTCCAACTAATTAGTTTCTGCAATGGGATAAAGACAGTTATGTAATCCAACTGTCGAGAATTCATTGCGTCATCAGGAAGTCTATTCTCAGTTAAGTCTCCAGGCAATGCGCGGACACTGGCGGCTCATATAAAAATAATAATAATTCGGTAGATCGAACAGCTTGCGAGGACTGGATTCTATGTACCGAAATTCTCACTGCTTCAAGTCAAATGGCCGATTCTAAAGAATCAATCACGTGACACAGAGGCTAGTTAGAAGGAATGGGATGGTAAGATGACTGACGCCTACTAACACCCCAAAAAAAATTTTTTTAGAAGTGGTTTTGACAAGTTTGCTCGACAAATCAGTGATTTGGAGATAAATATAGATAATTTAATATATCAACTAACATAAGCGCACAGATGCACGCCCATGCCAGCAAATACACAGGTTATGTCATAGTACCTAGGTGGTTCAATGCAGGAGAATGCAGAACAATAATATAAAGGACGTAAAATAAGAAAATATTTTTTTAAAAAAATTTAAAAAAAATTTTTTTCTTACTTAAATTTTCACTCCAACTAATTAGTTTCTGCAATGGGATAAAGACAGTTATGTAATCCAACTGTCGAGAATTCATTGCGTCATCAGGAAGTCTATTCTCAGTTAAGTCTCCAGGCAATGCGCGGACACTGGCGGCTCATATAAAAATAATAATAATTCGGTAGATCGAACAGCTTGCGTATATATATATATATATATATGTATATATATAATTTCAAGTTATCAATAATGTAGTGATAATATATCGTCACGTTCGAGATGAACAACGTACGTGTAGGTTTACTCAACGAGTATAAATTATATTCCGGAGAAAATGTAGAAAAGATGAATATAAAATGAAAGTGCTTTTATAAAGGAATTTATTAGGTATTGACATATGTTTCTGTAACAGACGGAATACCTATGTATCACTGCTTGCGTAATCATATAATGTTAGCAATTATTCGATAGCAAATGTATAATCAGTTGTCACTTCTTCAAAGATATTGGATAAATTGGAAAAAATCAGAAAAATGAAAGTATTTATATTAGTTGTAAGAAAGGAAGAAGAGAAGGGATAGTATATGACAGATGGCAATTCAATTTGCTGGTAAACAAGTATATAGAAGGTTTTTAATGAGAATTCAATGAGTGTATGGCTTATTTGATCTAAATAAGAATTTTGGGAGTGGACTGGGCTGGTCGTTTGGTGTAGTAGTATTAATACAGATATAAAATGTCAAGTAATGAAGAGAGAGATTGTCACTGCTCCTGTATAACAACAATGCTGGTAGCCTGCTGGTATATTCATTAGGGAATTGAATTAAGAAATCTCATTTTATCTATAGCAGTTTATATTAAATGGTAAAGAATAGAAGAGTTGATAGAATTAAGAGTAATAGAGAATGTTAATATGTATTTTGACAATCAAACGGAGATGGAGACAGGTGTTCAATCCTGGTAGGGTTTGTAATATGAAAATGTAGATTTCAAGCGATTATTACAGTATAACGATCGCTCTATTCTGTTTTTTAATAAAATATTTTTTTGATTTCATAATACAAAATATCTCCATATTACACAATTTACAAAATTCCTGTCCTTGCGCATATGCAGGTGCTCTGATATGATATCCCATTTTAGGTTAAATTGGTGGTTATTTTCGCGCAGCTGCCAAGCCTTGTCTGCCAGTATTGTTACATAACGCTGGATTTCATGTTTTATCGAGTAACGATGTTTATAGAGGCGAGATTTAAAGGAGGTAGCTGTAGACCCCACATAGTACCACTTCTGGTGACCCGATTCGATAGTACATTTGTATATGATGTTGCGTTCATGACACTGATTGTTCAACGGACACATTCCTGGTTGGACACAGTTACAGTTATAATTATGCGTTGTTGTATTACCATGGATGGGTTGATGAGGTTGCTTAGGCAGGACGGGATGCTGTTTGTTGTTTTGTGATGTTATAATCGATGTTTTACGTGTATTGTTATGTGTTGGAAGGCGTTTATACAACTAATATAAATACTTTGTTTTTCTGATTTTTTCTAATTTATCCAATATCTCTGAAGAAGTGACAACTGATTATACATTTGCTATCGAATACTTGCAAACATTATATGATTACGCAAGCAGTGATACATAGGTATTCCGTCTGTTACAGAAACATATGTCAATACCTAATAAATTCCTTTATAAAAGAACTTTCATTTTATATTCATCTTTTATATATATATATATACATTGCCCATGAAGTACGCTGAGATACAACCGGTCCTGGCATTGATAACTATGTTGGGTCAGTCAACTCCTTATTATTATTATTATCTCTCGGATAGCGGACTATTGAGGGTAAGTTAAACAATTTTTCATTTTTTTAATTGTTTTTAATTTGATATGCACTGTATTTTCCTGCTATTCATTTTGTCTCTCACTCTTTTAAGTTGTGAAATAAACCGGTACTCTACGCACACGGCTGACACATTTCAACTAGCTACTATATTGCTCTATGATGGATAATCGCATTTAAAGTCCGTTAAAGGTTCTTGGCACTACCATTGTTAGTATGGCTTTCCTCTAGCCATGGGACTTGGAGACATGAGGCGAATGCTACCATTCTATTATACATTGATGTGAACTGCTATTTCTAATAACCATCTTTTCACCCCTTACTAATTTATGTGTGAGACACGTTGGCTGAGGGATTTTGACGGGTACGAAAAGATTGGTTTTCTAGTCTCCCGCCACAAAGTACAATTTTTAAATTGGTGGCTAGTCGAGAGATAGATTCGTATCGGGTGCAGTTCCTAATCGCTTTACCGTGTCGGTTGTCACAAACAGTCATTTCCGGCATGGGCTGGTGTTTGGATTCTGTCGATCGATTGGTAATTGATTAGGCGATACCCGCTGAGGAAGCCGCATAAGTCGATTGTGCATCGTTGCACAATATTTGCAGACGGATGGTGCAGTGCACCTTACTGCTGCATTAGTGCGGCCAAAACTCGAGTGCGGGAACTATTATAGGCACCCGTTTCACGTATGTTGTATTGAAGCGAATAACTATGTGTATACTCTGGGAATGTATCTTACATTGCCCATGGAGTACGCTGAGATAGAACTGGTCCTGGCATTGATAAATATGCTGGGTCCGTCAACTCATTATTATTATTATATATATTTACCATTAATACACTGGGTAATTGCTGGCCTTGTGTCAAAAGTAGAAAGAATTATTATTATTATATATATATATATATATATATATATATATATATATATATATATATATAGGTAGAACACTAGAAGGTAATATCCGTAGTGGTAAAGCACTCAGTCCATGGGACGAGTTAGATAGAAGTGGTTACACAACAGTTAGTTCACCATACCGAGAACAATTGTTTCACATTAGCGGATCCTCAGCTCGTATATATATATATATATATATATATATATAATGGTGTTTAGTTGTATATATATATAAGGGCGTTGCAGTTCGCTTCGAACTTCTGTTTGTGTATAATGCAGTAAGTAGAAGCTTTCAAATAACATAGTGCTTTATTTATATATATATATATATATATATATATATATATACATATATATATATATATATATATATATATATATATATATATATATATATATATATATATATATATATATATATATATATATATATATATATATATATATATATATATATATGCTTGTATATGTGTAAGTATATGCGTGGTGTGTCTGTATGTTTGTGTCTGTACATTACTAGAATCATAAGTTCATTCGAATGGAGAACACACATTTCATCAACCCTAATGGATGAACCATATTACCATGTGTCCATAATTGTCTTTCGATTAGAGCCAGAGCAGTCTCTTATTTCTAGCAGGTCTAGTGTCTGCATAGAGGTTCCTTTATTGGTTCGTTCAACACTTATATGCAGCAACTTCTATTTATTTATTTTTGTTTTTTTATATATCACAGTAAGGGAATTAAATCTGTGGAATAAATCTCCACTCATCTCTACATAATTCTGAAACTCATTTCTAAGCCAACCACACCGTATAGACATCAGTCCGATTATGTTTGTGTTTAATTTTTAATGTATTTATTTAATATTCTTGTATGAGAAAATATCCTTTCAAGACATCAAGTAAAACAGTCAAAATGTCAATCAAATACTATCAACTCAACTGCGCGTGTGTTTTTTTTCTTCTTTATTTTACATTTTTACACGTTGGGTCTTTTTGCTTTTCTTGTTATTGATTTTGTTTACGTCTAAGTCTTAAGGCTGCCATATATGATGATGTCCCATACGTTGTCATGTCAAGAAGACATGTAGCTTCTTTGTCTCCTCCATTGAATCCAGCTTCTGCTGTTTTCTAGGACTAATCGATGTCAGTGAACAATGTGACAGTACTTGTACAATAATAAAGTAAATCTCTCAAATGGTTTAGCCTCATGATTCGCTCAACATGTGGTATTTATAAAATCTGTATTTAGCGTATGATTCATGAAAGGGGAAACCGCTAGTGGATGCCACAATCCAATGCAATGACTGAGAACTGGAATAGAAAGAGAGAATAAGTTCATGCCGTTTTGTACTCTGCTGTAAATGAAAATTCCGATTTAGCACCAAGCCAAATCTCTAGATGTAATTATATTTCTACACTCTCTTCAATTGTAGGAAAATCAAATATCTTCCATATTTTTCACCATCAGTAATATGTACTAAACTGACGATGACTACAATTTTATATGTTTTGACCTTCTTTTCAGATGAGATATGTATTTCGTAGTGCAAAAAACTATATTACTAATTCTCTAACTAGTAGAAAGTCATAATGTTTAGCACTTCCTTTACTAATTCTATCATTCCCATGATTTTTCGTGCTTGCTAAAATTGGATAAGAATCTTCAAGACATTGGATGCTGAAATGTAGAACACTTTTTAAGTGCTACCTTAGTTCGTTTTTTTCCTGTTCATTCCTACGGAAACACTAAGTGAGTTTCTCCTGTTCTTCTTTGATCATCATCGCAGTCATTAATTTTCAGATAGAACTAGATATAAATAATTGTTTCTACTTTTGGCACAAAGCCAACAATTCACCAGTGCATTACTGGTACTTTATTTTATCGACCCCGTAAGGATGAAAGGCAGATTTAACCTCGGCGGGATTTGAACTCAGAATAGCAAGGGGCGTAACTCTATGCGTCAAAGCATGGCGTCCGACCCTCTACCTATACTGCCAATATAAATAATGCCTCACCGAAATATAACATGTTCGTAAATCAACGAGGAGGAAATGATGCCCGTATTTCAATCCCTAATACTGTGCATAGTCCTCTTCAGAGGATATAAAAAAGACATATTCAACTTTCGGTGGTATTCAGTAAGAGATATTTTAAGAATGAGAGAATGAGAGTACATAACAATGGTAATATAAGTAGCTATTACTATAAGTAACTGTTACTAGTTTCTTAAACTACATGCCTTCCAATATTAGGTTCCATTGAACTCATGATATCAAAACGCAATGACTCTTCATTATATATAATATTGCGATGTACACACACGCGTACGTACCGCCATATATATATATATATATATATACTCCTTTACTCTTTCACCTGTTCCAGCCACCCGGCTAAGGCCATGCTGGGGCACCGCACAAAATTCAATATAGAAATAGCTTCTACACGACGAGATTTGTTTCATTCGAAATAATCACAAAAAGCATAAAACGGATTGAGAAACTTATTTATGTGGTTACCTCCTATTGAACCCGGGACTGACACACACTCACACACACACACACACACACACACACACACACGTATATATATATATATAGAGAGAGAGAGAGATATATATATATAGAGAGATATATATATAGAGATAGATAGATTATATATGCATATATTATATATGTATATATATTTATCAAATGAACAGATTAAAGATTAAGCAAACAATCGCTGCTTAGTTATTGTGGTTACCCTCAATTGAAACCGGGACTCATATATGTATATGTATATATATATATAACGAAGGAAGTGTGGGAAGGAACCACATGGACCATAACGCAGCAGAGTACTCGATATTTAGGTTATTAGAGTAGGTAATAGGAAAAGAGTCAGGACCCCGACGACTGAGCTCCGGTCGTTTCGTCAGCTAGATCTAGCTGTCGAAACAGCCGGAGCTCAACCGTCGGGGTCCTGACTCTTTTCCTATATATATATATATATATATATATATATATATATATATATATATATATATACACACACACATATATATATATATATATATATATATATATATATATATGAAATAAAATAAAATAAAATAAATAAGTCAAATGTTTAAAATTTGGCTTCGTTAATTACTGTTATATATATTTCAGGCAGTCCGAATTAGTGTGGTAGAGACGAGTACACATGTTGTTGAGGTCCTTAACTTTGTCAATACTCGGAATCATATGATTCCAGTTCCTCAGTGAAATAACAACCCAATCAGGAACTGGGCATATTGACAAAGTTAAACACCTCAAAAACATATGTGCTTCTCTATACCACACTAATTCGAAATGCCTGAAGTGGTCACAGCCAAAGATGACTGTCACCGAAATATATATAGCAGTAATTAACGAAGCCAAATTTTAAACTTATTTATTTTATTTTATTTTACATTACTCCGGAGTAACTAAACCAACCTGCGCACTTCGTCGAGTGCTCCAATCTGCATACTGAGGTGTTGGTATACAACCAACATATACTCAAAATGTATATATATATATATATATATATATATATATATATATATATATATATATATATATATATATATATAGAGAGAGAGAGAGAGAGAGAGAGAGAGAGAGAGAGAGGGGGAGAGAGAGAGAGAGAGATGAGTAAGAAAGAGAGATTATCTAATACAAATCACTGTGGTGGGGCAGGCGAGAGAGAGAGAGAGAGTGCCCCATTAACATATCAGGATCAATACAATCTACTGCACTCTTCTAGCAAATCTATTGACCTTCTGCCAGAATGAGAAAGCATTATGTTATGTACTTTATGTAGCCCCCCAAAAAATCTCGGGTGTGCCGTTTTAGTCTCTGTCGGTTTCTAATCCAATAAATACTACAGTCTCTTACTAACACGATATTTATTTAACAAGATGAATCATCAGTAATCAATATATACATATATAGATGAGTGTGTTTGCGTGTGTTTGTGTGTGTGTGTGTGTGTATGTGTGTGTGTGTGTGTGAATGTGTGTGTTTGCGTGTGAGTGTGCATTCTCTTGCAAGGAATATTGACGTATTATATAAACAACACTTAGAAGAATGGAAACAAGCCTGGTACAGTACGAGTGAAGCGCTTTAAGATACTTGTTCACAATTGATTTCCATATATTCCTTTACCATTCCACTTATAATCTTCACTGAATAGTGATTGGTATATTTTACATATATATCCAACGCAATAATGCGCTAGCTTCAGCATTCCGTCATCAGGAGAAGAGAAGTTGGTATGAAAGCCAAACTCGCAATCTTCAACTCGGTATTCGTGCCAATCCTTACCTATGGACATGCATCTTGGATAATTTCCAAAAGAATACGATCGCGAATATAAGCGTCGAAGTGTGGTTCCTAGGAAGGGTCTTTGGAGTAATGTTACTCTATCAGAGATCAGTGAATCACACGAGAGTCCTGCTAGATGGTATGTTTGAGGACTCTGGCCCCACGACCCTCTCGGGTAGAAGAAGAAGAAGAAGAAGAAGAAGAAGAAGAAGAAGAAGAAGAAGAAGAAGAAGAAGAAGAAGAAGAAGAAGAAGAAGAAGAAGATATCATTATTTGCTATTTACGATGAATGTTAAAATAAACGATTTTCGTTATATTTCATTCAGATATGCCAACATATTGATTTTGAAACTGGAATAGTAGATGCATATCTTTCTTATATATATTCAAGGCACTTCGATATAATTGCCATATCTAAACTAATGCTATACCATATTAATTTCGTTCAGTGCAGTTATATATGTTGTAATTATGAATCGTTGTTTTGAACTCTGGTGTAATAAACTGCTTGGTATTATTATTTAGCCCGAGCTCAGTCTTTCTGTAGTGGATCTATAATTAGCATTCCATCCACAATGATAGCATCTTTCTCCGGGCATTGTTTTTTCCTGGAATACATCATGAAATGTGTCATGTTCCAAGATGTTAATGTCTTATTTAAGAGAGATTTATGAATAACATGATACATTATAAAGTTTTAATTAGAGTAATTTTAATATAGTCATCATGATTAGGCGTGAATTGTTGCCTGCTGGAAATATAATATGAGGAAGCCCGACAAGATCTCAGTTCAAAATTCCCGTCAGGATCATAAGTTATATATCGCAAGAAGAGTGATTTCAAATGTAGTGTATGTAAAGTTGAAGTTTTGTTTTTGCCCTAAAAAAATACATACTACCCAGTTCCTGTTCTCAACAAAAGCAAGTAATTCATATGAAAATAATTGTATCTTAATTATAGCTTTTATGTTAGACATCAACATTACAACTTTAAGCGATGAGTTGGCAGGGTCCTTGCGGGATTTCGAGTGATATATTTTCCGAGTTTTAACCCCACCAAATTCAGCCTGTATTTTTATTCTTATGAGGTTCATTAATTAAAGTAAGGTCGGCGATGTGAGGACAGTTCAACAGCATACATACTCCAGGAGGTGTCGTCCAACGACTGAATTTAGACATCTGTATTATATGGAAGCAATGCGGCACAAATTTAGA